>CABPRJ010000984.1:318770-331424 GCA_902439185.1 Cinara cedri | reverse complement strand
AAGGGAACTTTTTTTAGTTTTTTTTTTTTTTTTTTTTTTACAAATTCATAAATAATACAAACTATCACTGTGATAATTCATAAGTTATCACTTGTTATTACGTTTGGTTGATTAATGATATTTATAAACAGTGATTATTATAAATAATATTTTCGAAACGACCGTAGTTTAATTTTTAATTTTTTTTTACTGACGCTCTTAAATAACCGCAATACAGTATTCATAAACGCCTAATCAATATTATATTAATTCGATGGAATTACGATCGAATTCCGAGAGGGAAAGCGGAAACCACAAATAGGGTATGGAAAATAAACAAACACAATTCATAGTAGAGCCAATATATCCTCGCTACGCTCAGAATCTAAAAAAAAAAAAAAATATGAGTGAATTTTTAAACACACGTATAATGTATATTGTTATTTACACAATTTTCTAACGATATTTGTTTTTTTTTTTTTTTTGTTGCAGGTAATTTTAGAAAATCGAGATCTTTTACTAGCAATCCAGGAAAGAACAAAACCAGTCAAAAGTAGGATGGTGTTTTTTTAGCTGAAATACCCCTACAAACCTCCCAAATGAAGCCAGGGTGATATAATGGTTTAAATTATGCATGCCGTTAATATCAAATGTGTACTTTTTGGGGGTTTTAATTTTCAACCTCTACCATTTGTATGCTCAAATTTTACAATTTTGTTTGAAACTAATGTTTAGTTGCACATAAAATATTGTATAATTATCTTTATTGTACTCAGTTATTTATTTTTTTTACAGTAAAATTGTCTGTAATACAATAATACAATAATCGGATAATACTAATAAAGAGTACAATAATATCATACAATAAAATAAGAATAGTGTAGTGATAGTTAAAGTTAAAAATATTCGTAATTATCTATATAGAAGAGAAATTGAAATATAGCACGTTGATTTTGAAATCGAATTTTCTCAAAATTAAAAAATGTGTGATTATATTTTTGTTTCTGCTTTTGGAGATCCTTTACTCGTAAATTAATACAACGATGTTGGGCATTGTTCTATTTATCATGGGGTTTTTACTCGGGAACGCAATAATTCTGCCAGAATTGTGCGATGCTACCACTGGATTTAATTTCCGATCGTTTCTCCCGCGAATAAACTGCAGACGGGATGCTCCATCTAATAACTCGTATGATAACTATAATATATACGGAATGTATCAGAAACAATTGTCGCACTCTGCGAGTTAGGATTCTATTATAAGTGGCCTTGAGTTTAGATTTATTGGAATTGTCTTTACGATAAAACGTTAAGTTTTCAGATTTAATTTGTAAAATATCGATAAAAAATTTAAAAAAACTATAATAACCACAAAAATTGCCTACGAAATCCCCTTAAGGAAAAATGGTCCAATCGATTTTGATTGAAAAATTATTATTATCACAACTATATTTTCGAAGTATTATCGTGTCTAAAGTTACAATAACAATTTCCGTGCGACTCGTGAATGCAATATATATTATGCATTCATAAGTTTCCACGGAATCAAATATTTTTTTTTATTTTAGTGCTAATTCATAATAATCCTATCGTGAAAATACGACAAATAAGATAGGAAAAACATAATAAATAAGTAAATTAAGATTTTTTTTTTTTTTTAACTGAATATTTCGATAGAAAAAAGATTAACGAGCCGATAACTAAAAATAATAATTAATAATTGAGTACGATTTATTATAAATTTCAATAATGGATATTTTACAAAAAAAAAAAAAAACCCTTTTCTGAGAGCCGTATCTGGAGTACCGGTGCCGTAGAGTGCGACGTTTGTATTTGGAACACCCGGTACTCGCGTTATTTGTTTGCGTAGTCTGCCGAGTCGTCGGCAAGTCGATTCGAACGAATCCGGGAACCGACCGACGGGAACGTCCTGTAAACACCGCGAAAAGGAGCTAACGAGTCGCTAGACCGGGTCCCGGTTGACTTGCAGAAAGTACGGCTCGGTTTAAGTAAACCTACGGTCGAGAGCGCCGTCGAGTAGTTTAACGATTTCCCCGGGCCTCGGCGGCGGCAGGACTGGCGCGTTTTTAAAGGGTCTCGGCGAGAGGTTATCCGCCGATGACCTGCCGCTGTGACGGTAGGTACCTACCACGCGGAAAAAAAAAAAAAAAAAAACTAATTATTTTCCCCAAACTACATTTAGACCGTCTATAAAGATAAACGCGTCGTACGTCGTAAACCAAATACGAAATTAAACGCCGTCGCCGCCGCCGGTATATTGGGAGATTTCGCCGATAGTAAAATTGTTATGGGTATAATTTCGTTGTCATCGTTAAATCTAAAAAAAAAAAATATTCGAAAACTCTCTTGTGTAATTTATACGATTAGGGACTGATGTGTTTTTTCCTCCGGTGCGGTAAACGAGGCGACACTGAAACTCGGCGTTAATCGCGATACACGAAATACCCGAACGCCAGTCTTGTTAAGTATACGAATACTTTTTTGATATTTTCAACGGTACGTTACTTTTACGACCAATGTACTCTGAATATGTTAGTCAAACTCGTTTGTCCGCTTTACCGTTGTATTGCAATATTTTAGTATTTTACTGTTTTAAATTGGAATCGTTTCTAAAAACATAATATTAACTCATTGAGGTTAAAAGAATTTTTAATGAATAACTTCAAAATATGTTTTTGTACTTACAACTCAATAATTCATTATATTCAGTAGAATCCGCTTAATGAGGCCACTGCATGAAGAGAACAATCGCCCAATGGGGACAAATTTACAGAATCCCGAACGAAGGTTGTTTAACTCCGTTTATTGGGGACTAACCATCGGTTATAAGAGACATAGTCTAATCTATACATCCCTACTATTTTTTATCGAAATTGTAATTATCTGATTTGCTTATGTCTCCCTTAAATGTTATAGTTTACGTAGTTTACTTATGTTCAACGTTTATTGTTCTCCCACTATCACGTATTCCTCGAAGATAACAGTCGGCTAGGCTACGTACAAAATTACTAAATCGATAAACTTTAGTTCACGTTCTTTCGGCTCGGTTTATTAACGTGCGTGTAAATTAGGTATATATGTATTTTACAAATAAATAAATTATACTTTACTTTGGTACTTTAACGGGGTTTTTTTTAAAAAATTATTCGGTTAGTCGGGACTATCGGATAATAGGGACAAAAAGATTACCGCCCTATGTATCCCCATTAAGCGAATTCTACTGGATGTACCTGGATCAAGTCAATGTATTAATATAAATAAATAACATGCTAATATGCAACATCCGAAATTCTCAACCTTTTTTAAATTAAATACTTATAAATATAAAATAAGTTTAAGTGTTTATTTGTAATTTTTTGAATATAGACATCTTTTAAGGTAATTACCACACCAAGTATTTTGAATATTTTGAACAAGTATTTATATTGAAAATACTTTCATAATAAAGTGTTCGAATGAGATTTACACAAGTACACAAAAACGTATTCTGAATGCAGTTAAAAAGTAGTTTTTACAAGATTGCCGAACGCTGATTGGTACGCATCCGGGGGAGAATCTAACCTAACAAACTTTCATTGTAACAATGGCCGGTGCCATATTATATTATCGTGTAATAAAGATGAGTGGAAAACTTAAAAAAAATATACCTAACTATATGATACACAAGCCGCAGCCGTTAACGACTCTATTCGAGCTTATTTAAAGGTTACATTGTAGATTATAAGGTCAACGAGACCCTTGGTACGGGATTTTGAAGACCGTCTGATTATCCAGCTGCACCTGTATGGGATTGTCGTCGAGTACGGTACAACAAACGTAATAAAATAGTTGTTAAAAGAATATGTATAGTTTGACTTGTAACTACACGGATTGTGGATATAAGGATGTCGGGATCTCCGATTTGATACCGATGACCTTGAAAATGTTAACGAAAAACACGCATTCGTTATATTTAAAAACCGTGTAAAATTATCTAAACAATATCTGATTTCTTGTGATATAAAATGTAAATTAACGAATCATAACAACATAAAAATATATCCCGTACTTATAGGTACCAATAATCAAATAAAAAATTATAATTCGCACCGTGGTTTAATAATTATTATGTAGCTATAGAATTTCAGGAATTCGTTTAAAGTTCAGGATAATTTGCATTATTAAATATACCAGACGCCGCGTGATAAATCATTTTTATAAAAATAAAAAGTAAGGTAAACCGATAAGGTTAAATGAGAAGTCATGGTTGTTTTCTATTGTAATCGACGTTACCTCAAACTAAACTCGACCAAACTCCACCGATATATGATTGCCATTTGTTTCGAGTACTGTTATTATTTTTGATAAAACTATCGGAAATCTAGTAAAATATTCACATAAAACGTACCGCCGGGAGGTAATCCGTATTGTTTTTCTCGAACTTTTGTATTTGCCGATAAAACGATAAAAAAAAAAAAAAAAATAAACACATCTTAGTACACTCAAAATCTAAAAACAAATATGGTATCGATAAAATAATAACGGATTTGTTACTTTTACGACATAATATTATTATGGCGGCAATACGGCGTTTTTGTCACCGCTATTACTAGTCGGCGCGCGCGATCGATTGGTTTCGAATCGCGGTGAATATATTATTATTATTATTATTATTATTATTATTATTATTATTATTATTACACTTCAACTACACACAGCAGCGGCCTCAGAGTGCCAGTCTGCTGCTGTACCGTAGTAATTTCCCGACGGCGGCAATTATTATCAAGCGAAAATTGTTCGTCCGGGAACCAGACCAGAAAAAAAGAAAAACTGCAGAGAGGAGAAAAAAATAACGAATAAATTTAAATTGTTCCGTCAACTTTTTTTCCACCGACGCAAAATAAAATAAAACCCGTGCAATTTTATCGTATCGCGGGTCTTCGGATTACAAATTGTCATACTGTTCTTTCGGGTAGTTGAACGGCCGGTGAAAAGTACGTACTCGACTTGGACGCGTTCGCCGTGCGTCGTCAAAATAGACAAAACGCGTATTGTGTCGTATAGTTTTTTTTTTTTTTTTTTTGTTTGCATAGACAGTAAATATATGAATAGGTTCATCTGTTCGCTAATTTCTGATAGCATGCCGTGCAAACTGTTAATTGTGATTGTAATGTTGAACTAAAGTTGAACCAAGATGGAGAAGAAAATAACAATTTAATAAATTGCAAAGGCAGAGAAGTACGACGATAAATAACGATTTTATTGTCGTGGAAGTAATAAATATGGAGCCCAGTATTCTCTTATGTTCGAGAATAACGATAAAAATAACCGATAGTCAATGCACAAATTTACAGTTAATGGTTTTTCTACGCGTGGAATTTATAGTAGGTAAGTGTATAGGTAGATTTAATTCCAAATTTACTCACTAAGCGCGGCGGTTGTTATTTACCAATTTTAGTCTATGTAAAGACAATTATTTAAAACTTATAAGCCTGTTTGTGACGTTTTTGTTTATGATATTCGTATTTATATTATGACTGTTATGTGTAATTACAGTGGTAATTGCATTTTTACTCTAGTAATTTATCATTTTGTAATTTGTGTACGTAATTTGTTTTTATTATTAAGTCATAACCTCAAATAGATATAAGCACCGGTGCGTTCGTGAGTGAAATTTGAACTAAAGCCGACACAGCAAGCGGATAACTGATAAGGATCGGCCGCCAGGCCATTAAATTCTAAGACCTTGGGCGCGACGTTTAATTCCGGGCCCTGATAATTTGTATTAATCATTAACGATGCCATTACGCATGGACATATACTGCGATCGGATTTTTATTCGAGTACACGATGATAATACGTTTTTCGGCCGGGTCTCTGAATTTTAACTTCCACGGTCGTCGGGCTTAACTATACCAATATATATATATTTATTATATACATATAAGTTCATGTATGACGGAGGGTGTGGTGGGTGATAAATGGATAGCGGTGGCGGCGGGAAATCGCGTAATAAATGCGTGTCCTTTGTGCGGCCGTCTGCGAGTGTAAAGTACACAAAGGCTCGGAAAATTATTATTCCGCCACCGTCGTCGTCGTCGTCGTCGTATGTGTGTGCGTGTGTGTGTGCGAGTCGGTCGCAGCAGCAGGCGTGTATAGACAGGAAAAAAACTCTCTTTTTTTTTTTCGGTTTTCCGCCCGCCCATTTTGGTCTATATAATATACAAAGTATAAAATATACATTATAAACGAACATATAAGTAATAACTAATTTTTTTAAGACTTCCTTGAATATTATTATTATTATTATTATTATTATGAGCCGTCAAAACGATTTACGGACCGCGCGGCGGCAAAACACAACGATTACTTTTTTCGTACGGAGAGCACAGAAGACGAAATAATTCGTTTACGATTCACTCTCCGTGAGAACGTGGTACAGTACGGGGATATGCTTAGGTAGAAGAGGCTATAACTCGCTGGGAAATTGCGATTTCGTACCGGCCGTTCGCTCTATTGGATCAAGTATTTAATGTGTCAGCGTGTTTCAAACATTTTCGATAACTTAGATTCGAAATACTCGCATTGACCATACGGGTCCTTTAAGATTCCAAAAAAAAATACAATATAGATGTCGACTATAGAACGTCAACTGGTTCGACGACAGCTTCGAGTGTATTATTCCGAATTATCGCGCGAAGAAAATTAACGTTGCATTTCTTAATTGTCCGAAAAAAGAAAAAAAACCGTCTCCGCGTCGGAAATGTACGATTTTCAGCGCACGTTGGCTTTTCGTTTTTAGCCCACTCGTTCAGTATAGTGTAGTACGTCGATTCATCTAAACGCCTATCAAAATGTTCAGTCCGTCGGTCGGCGTACAATTTCGTTACGATATTATAACGAGTCACGGCGGATCGCGGTGGCCGCATTGCAAACGGTAATAAATACAATTATAACTGTACGAGAGTCACGGGCATAATATATACGGCCGGGATAGTAACACAAAGAGGGAGTTTATGCGATAAAAAACGAGATGAATAAAAAAAAACCCGTAATAGTTACGTATGAAAATAACGAAAAAATACGAAAACATAACGATATTGTTTTTTTTTATTATTGTTATTATTCCGTTCGCACCCGGTGCCGAGTTTCATAAATATCGCCGCGGCCGTCTTGTACGTCGCGTATTACAACAACAACAATAACGTATGCCCGTACCCGGTGGAGGGGGTGGTGGGTGGGGGCGGCGGGAGAGGGTGTGGGTACGGACCGCAGATGTCTTAATATGCTAAATAATACGTAACCGCGCGGTTCAGATTATATACCGCACCTAATCGTATATGCGTTCCGCGTAACATATTTCGACGTGCGCGACACTATCGCGTATTGTGATAGCGATATTAATATCTGTCCCGGCGTTGTAACGAGGCCGTTACGATGTCCGATAACGATCGGACACGGGCGGTGCCCCGGAACGAGTATTCCGAATAGTCTGTTCAGAATTTTTTTTTTTTTTTTTTTTTAATGCGTTCCGAAAATTTTTTAAACGTTTTTTTTCCAAACGTCTTTTATCGTCAGAATAGTTTTTACAACTATTGTATATCTTAAAAAAAAAAACAACCCCATTCTGTCGCTCTCGGTTTACACGGTTTTACTATATTGTAATAGCGCTTTTATTTTGCCCTCACTCGCGCTTTTTCGGTTAGTAAAAATAATTCGATTTTCGCGCATCACATAACCCGTGAAAAATGTAAAACTTACAATTTTCGGTGATATTCGATTGAAAGTATTTGTCATGGTTATCAACAGTTCACCTGTTTCGGTCATGACTCTTTAGTTTTAGATTTTTTTTTCTCGGAAAGCACTTATTTCCATTTAGTTTCCACCAAAAAAACAATGGTACACCCGTTAGAAAATTAACTATCTTTTTCTTTTGTTTATATAGATTTTACCTAAAATATTTGAAATATTTAAAAAATAATATTTCGGTTGAGTATTTGAATGCAGTAATACTATATGTGTTTTATGCGTTCGAACATTTATTCTGAATACTTTTTAAAAAGTGTTTTACCCGGATCTGGAAATAATTATTACTAATTGTAATAATAATAATATGACGCACATTCTTACCGCACATGAAGGAAATTGCGGGAAAACCGCAGAGAAAGCTCTCGCATTATAATTACGTAGCGTTTTATCACTACATAGATTATCTTCGTTGTGAGATTCACATATTATATCCCATCTAGTCAAACGTGATATGTTAAATTTAATGAGTTTTTCCGTGATAAAAAAAAAGGAATATTACGGATACAAATTTTTCAATTGTGATCTATATTTGTATTAGAAAAAATAGATAAAATAATAAATTTACCTACAGGTATATTTTTATGGTTTATTAAATAAATTAATCAATAATTTATGGGCACACGGTCTCTTTAAAATCCAAATTTGTAATTTTATGATTGGTTAATCATCTAAATTATCCGTTTTCGTCATCTAGATAAAATGTTGCTAATTGTATATACATAACCGGATGATTAAATTGATACATTATGTATCATTTTCCTTCGTTTAGATAATTACTCTATCTGTTGTATCTTTTATTTATCTTTTTATAACACTGATTTTAAGACTATACGTAAAAAATCAACAAAACTTCCGTTTGCCGGACTCGCGTTCGCTTTTGTGATAAACAAAAAGCGGAATTCCTCGGACGAAACGAAATCGTTTTTCCCTGTAACCTTTACCCTACGGGGGTTTTACATACGAAATATCGAGGGTTATTATTTCGATTAGGTTTAGACGTGAGATCGGGAATGGAGGTGCAAGTGGAAGGTCCCAGACAAAGCGATATTGGAATATTCTAGTCATTTATTGATGTTTTGCGTTAAAACAATGTTTTAGCGTAAGTAAAACGGTGTACTGATCCAATTTTCCCTTTGCCTTTTCGGGAAATTAAAAACAAACAAATATCAAATATTTTTCGCTCGGTGTGCCGATGTTTTAGGAGGGAAGTTTATAGGGGCAGTATATGTGGAATAATAATTGTATTCATGTTAAAATATAAGAAACAATAAAGCAGTAAAGTATGGAAAACATATTTTATTAAAATATTAACGTTTCTGTGAAACCTCGTTGTTTTGCTCGAAATCAATTTTTTGTCTGTGAAATTTCTACTCCAAATGAAAATATCCCAACACAGACGAAAAAAGTATTATTTTTTCACGGAAATGTTCTTTGCCCTTATAATAATCGCGATCGCCCGTTCGCCATTATGACCATAGCTAGTCAACGTAGGCAAATGTCTATAGCCACTTCGATGCACAAAATATTACTGCATCGTTAGAAAAACATCGACGCGTTAATAAATATTATTATCAACAGTGGTGTTATCACGTCGTTTCCGTTTGTATTCCTAAGCAATCATATTTTGAACACGATGAACAATAAAACTATTGTCGCATAACGGAAATCCGCGCTAGACACGGCAAAGCGCAAACTATTGCAAATTTTTTTTTTTTTTTTATATATATATACATAAGTACCAGCTAATAAATTGAATACGGCTATACTTTTTTTCTGCAAGCCTTTATATTTTATTATAACTATATTACCGGCTGCGTTTATCGGTGGATATATCCGTATAATATAATATTATAATATGTATATTTATATATATATATATATATATATTAAAACTTTGCCGTAGACATCCGTTTTACCGTCGACGAGTGTTTGTGTTGTTCGTGTGTCTATTATTATTATACGATGAGTTTATGATCTCCGAGTACGTGAATTATTTAGCCGTTCCGAAGTTTCCGTATAGCCTGCAAGTGTAGTTCCTGTATTTATTATATAATAAGAGGAAATAAAGGATCGGCAGAATCGTTACGGAAACCGTCGAGGTGGAACGACTACGAAGTAATATACGGTATACAGAGCGTTCAGCATTATGTAAGACAATCGTTATTTTGGAATATGTTCGTTTTTTTTCGCGTTTCATTACTTCGGAAATTGTAATTGATAATAAGTGGCTCTGAAATTTTACAAGAGCGTGCGTTTTTTTTTTTTTTTTTTTTTTGTAGATGAAACCGTTAGCGCTACTTTAGATTTTAAAACAGGAACTTACGTTTTAAAAAAATGTCACGAATAGACAAAGTATTAGTGGTAATATTGGTGTTTTTAGTTTCCGCCAACCCAATGTTGAAATATTCCACTTTTATGATTCATCATGGCACGCGGTATGATATCTCGTCATTGGGTTAACAAAAATCGTTATTCTGACATCAAAATGTATTTAAACCGACACCCCATCTAATTATGGCGTTTTCAATATAGGTTTATCTATGAAAATCAAAAGTGGACCATGTTTTCAACTCCAAAAATAATAGCGACAAATATAATGTAAATTTAACATTTTTAATCAACTTGAATCTTATACGATTTCTGATAACAAATTACAAAAAAAAAAAAAAATTAAAAAAATACTTTAGAGACATAGTTAATATCTTACGTCATATTCTTCATCCTGTATACGTGACGGTACTTAAATACTCACTGGTATATTTTAACCCTCGGAATTGTTGTAACAATATTTAGCACTTAAGTTCGTTGTAGGAAATGGACACTATTAACTCATTTTTTTGTTTATCTAGATAAAAAGTTTTAGATTATTTATTTTAATGTACAAAATAAGAAATATTTTTAACGTACCTTTTATCTTCATAATAAAATATTAAAGTAAAAACAAAATTATTAAAATGGTTATGACTCGTAAATAAATACAGCATATAAAAAATGTATACATAGAAATACAAAAAAAAAAAAAATAAACAAATGCGTCACCTGGAGTACTATGATAAGTATATTATACAACCGGTTTCGAACTAAAAATTCATCAAGTATATCACAATCAAAATTTATAATGCGAATAAATAAAAAAAAAAGAGCAGCTACTGGGGCGGGTGCAGCCACTGTTGTGGGTGGGAAGATGGGAAGGTAGGATACATAAGGTTATTTCATTTATATCTGTAAGCAACGATAAACCATTGCTTGACGAAAGACGTTTCCGAGGGTAGTTCAGTAAAACATAATTTAAAGTGTAGTAATTTTTTTTGCGATTTTCGTTTGAATTTGATTTCAGAATGCTTATTAAAAAAAAAAATCGTCTGATGATTTCGTAAAATTTATCACGTCTAGGTAAGTCCAATATAAGTATTATTAACAAGTTTCAAGTCTTTACGTGTGTTTATAACCAAAATACAGCGAAAAACTCCCAAAAATTAAAATTGCTTAAAAGGTCAAAAATGGCTCAAATTTTTTGGCGATGATTCTCTAAAAAAGTAATTAAAAAAGGAAACAAAAAAGTACCTTGTGATTTTTCGATTAAATTAATTTTTCTTGTAGAGAACATCGTCCGTGTTTTTATAAAATAATGAAATCGTGAAATTGTACGTTTTCCCACGTTTTATCCCACTTGAGTGCTTTTATTTAAAAAAATGGCATCGAAAATCAAAAAATGACCCATTAAAAGTACCATTTAGACAACTTGAGCTCTCATAAAAGTTGTTACACGTAAAAATTGGAACAAGTTTATCAAGAAAAACATGTCCACAAACTAGAACAAAGAACGAAAAAAAAAAAAATTAATAAATATCTTAATAAAACCAATAGGATCGCTACGCTCGGAATCTAATATTGAATGATCGAATAATAAATAAAAAAAAACAATCTATACAAATTTGTAAATTGACGTGGAAATAATTTATTTTAATAGGAGAGATTATTTAATAAGGGTTTTTTTTAGATAATGATACGTTGAGAAATATAAATTATTTGGTCGTTATTAATTAGGCATCTTAAATGTATTGATGCAAGATAATATTTTTTAAGTCGATTTGTATATTTAAAATATTATT
Organism: Cinara cedri; assembly: GCA_902439185.1. Lineage (NCBI taxonomy): Eukaryota > Metazoa > Arthropoda > Insecta > Hemiptera > Aphididae > Cinara > Cinara cedri. The sequence goes on along the minus strand of CABPRJ010000984.1, from coordinate 319,524 downwards.
AAAATTATTTTAATCAAATTTTTTTTTGTCTTCGTCTAGAAATTCATCCTAGAAAAATTCCATAATCTTTGTATGCAATTAAAATAACCGTAGAGTATACGAATAATAAGTACGTAATATAGTGATTTTCGATCACAATAGAGTTTAAGAATTTGTCGCTATTCAATTTAAAGCTTAACGTAATGTTAATTAATTAAAATTAAAATTTAAAAAAGTTCATACATATTAAAAATATCAATTTGAAAAAAATAAAAGTAAAAATGGAAAAACATTAAACAAAATGGAAAACGTAAACAATAAATAACGTTAAAATATTTAAAAACGTAAAAGGTAAAAAAGTAATAACGTTAATCGCAAAAAAAAAAAAACCGTTTAAATAAAATATGTATAACGTTAAACGATTTATTTTTCTTGTGTTCAAGTCCTGGCATCCCCACAAGAGTTTAGTACAGTAAATGTACAAAGTCCTAATGTTATAGAGTACAATATACATTTTTGAGCGTATGGTAAAAAAAGTAACTTTCAACTTGGCAAACTTATCGTTTTCCCGAGAACGTGTAACTTGTTTGATTACAAAAATGTCTAAAATCCATTTTAATTTTAAAATTAAATTTAACATAGCTTTGGTTCGTTTTGTATGTATTGTTTTGGATAACTTAACTTGAACGTCAAAAAAAAAATGATTGAATTGCCCAAGCGTCGGTATCCATAATATCGTAAATATTACACGGGTTTTTTTTTTTTTTTTTTTTAA
>CABPRJ010000984.1:135337-318600 GCA_902439185.1 Cinara cedri | reverse complement strand
AAAAAAAAAAAAAAAAAAAAAAAAATACGCTGAGGTTAATGTTCAGTAATGTTTTGGGTATTTTTCGCCCGGTTCAAGTCATTTTTTACCGGATTAACGCATTTTTAACAATGTCAGTTTCATTCTTCAAATACTTTATGCAAACCCTGCGTATAATATCTACTCGATAACAAAATGTCCTTTAGTGTATTATATTAAAAAAAAAAAAAAAAAAAAAATTATTTCACTTTACCGCATTTTAGTAGGTTATTTTTTTCTATACAGAATTTTACATGGATTTCGAGCTGTTTTTTCGTGACGAGGGTGGATATGATTTAGACGGTTTTCTCGAGTTTTTTCAGTGTGTTAAAATACACAGTCCCGATTATAATATATATATTGTAATAGCATCGTTATCGTATTGTGACGCGTTGTCGGCTATTTCCGATCCGATCGTTTTACAGCGTAAAACGATGTAAAACGATTATTCGTGTACGATATCGGACGCACTGATCGATCGCGACGACTAACGCGAGAAAAACATTATGACTTTGCGTTTACCGTAACCGCGTGCGATGATCGGTAACCACATCAGACTATGTGTATCGTTAAGTCTGATATCCCGTAGCACGACGATAACGCGAAAAGATAACGCGTACGCGGTAATATCGGTTTTACATTTCGGAATCGATGACCGACGAGCAGGGGGGGGGAGGGATCGGGGCGGGGGTTGACGATTGTTTCGTGAGTTCTGTTCGTTCGCGTTTTCCGTGACGTTACGATATTATAATGTCAACCCTCCGGCCAGACACGCGGGCTAAACATTTGGCCCGGCGATTGTTTAAAGACTCGTTTGTCGTGCACGACCGTATTGCCTACAACATGGCCACATTTCGCATACTTTGATTAAACCGATCGGTTATAAACGACACGTTATACCGCGAATAATTATAATTCGTTTGTGTCATCGACAATATATATATTTGTGTCGCGGTAATTTTCGGGAGCAGATGGGGATAAAAATGCCATACACTCCTCGCCCTAGTAAAATTCTCCAAAACCTCGCGAAAAAATGACGTTTAACGTTTGGTTTTAATGATGATATAAACTCTTTAGGTAGTTCTGCAATGACTCCGTTACGGTTAATTTCAGTTGTGAAGTGTTGTTACACAAATGAGCACACATGAACGTGAGGAGGAAGCGAGGAAAGTCGAGTGGAGTCTTTCTCGTATCGTATTTGTCGTAAATTTTTTCGCCGGAATATTTAATTTAAAAATTGCCGTTTACCGGATCGTCGTTTGACCCGTACAATCACAAAAGTGAAAGCACTTTAAATACATATAGGAAACCATGATATTTTGGCGATTTTTTTTTAAGCCAGTTCTCGTCGTGGATTCGTATTCCTGATGTTCAAGTCCGTATTTTAGAATTTGATTCACCTTTATCTAATAACAACGAACAAAAATGCATATATTATAGCGCATAGTGAACATTGTTATGATTACAATTTTTCAGTTTTCATTCATCACACTAAGTAAATGAGTTATATACTTTCAATTTAAGATTCACGACACGACTCGTAGTGTATGAAACTGCGTTATGCCCGGAATGTTATTTGTATCTCGTTGAGACTTGTCAGGATTGTCTTTTAATTTTTGTTTTGAATTTCGCTTAAAAACCGAACAATCGAATATGTTCTATTTTAAATGTGTTTTCGCGTCTTGAACGGGTGAAACGTCTATTAAATTCGTAAAGAAAAGTACACGTGAATCGCGTAATTTCGTTTTTTTCGAGCGGCCTAAACGCCTAAACCGTCCCGCGTGACCCATACGCGGCACCAGTGTAATTTCGCACGGCTCACTTGGATGGCGGCGGGAGGGGGTGGTGGTTGTTTGAAATTTCGAACTCTCCGCTGCAGTCGTGTAAACGCGTAATGTTGCAGTCGTATACAATATGTGTGTGTGTATATGTCTATACATATATGTAGTATTATTAAACGGCCAAACTCCAATTTCGTTCGATACGTGAGTAGAACGCGACTACGACAATATATAATATTGTTGTTACAATTGTTTTACGCTCACGACGGACATTTTTGCGCGCCCCGCGCAGGCCCGCGGCGAGTCCGGCTGGTATTTTCGGCGGCGGCGGCGGCGAATTCGGCGAGCACGTCCGCGGTATACGGTCGGAGAGCGGTTATAAAACGGTTATACTGTGCCCCGTGCGTGTGTACGGATATCGTTGTAAAGTTCGGGGCAAACTCAATTTCGATATTTGCGGAATGTCACCGCGGTCGTCGTCGCCGTCGATTTATGTGTACGCGCGCCCTCCCCGTGCCCCCTCCCCCGTGCCCGTGTACGTTTATATGTGTATAAATATACAATGCCGAATTCAACGCGCATTCGCGCCGCCGCCGCCGGCTCGGAAACAATCGCGGAAGAATTTCAATAATCAACTGTGTATTTTGTACGCACATAACGAATACGGCGTATCGAAATTTTTTTTTTTTTTTTTTCGCCATTCTTATTCACATCGACCTTGCACGTAGCGCCGGCTCCGATGCCGGGAGGGCATAGGGCGGGGCGGGTTTTCGACCACCGGTTCGCCGCTCGCGTGTCGCGTCGCCGCGGCGGTGGTACGCAATAGGGTGGCGAGGAGCTCGCATCCGATCGCGGAAATGCCTTCGATATGATCGCGGACGGGGTCGGCGCCGTGAAACGCTCGGGCATTCTATCCGGGTCGGCGACTTATAGGTTCCATCAACGCGGCCGCCCGTTTAAACGAAACGCGCGGGTCTGAAGACGCGTAGGACCGCCGCAGCCCTACGCGGCTCCGTTGTGTCGCGTGTACGTGTACGGTAATGGCTATCGTCGGGGGAGGAGGAGACCGAGCGGTCGCCGAGGGAATTTTTAAAAAAAAAAAAAAAACCAGATCGAAAACACTAAAAAGCCGATTTGTATTCAATAACGATTTCTCTACCAACGTGCCCGTAATTCGCCTAACCTTGAACACATTAACAAGTTTACTAGATTTGGACGGGAGTGATTTTAAATATTTCGATAATTTAATGCGTTACGCTTATAAATAAATAATACAATTAGAAAAATGTGTTTATTATTTTCGCGGATATCACAGTTGAAAAAAATAAAAAGATATCATTTTTATCTGGCATCGTTATCATGTCGACGTCATATTCGTCTGCTGTGAAACGGCCGTATCCTTTCCCCTCACAAGTGGATATCGAACGGTAGATTGGTGGACAATTCTAATTAAATTTAAATTTCGGCGAGTCATTTTTTTTTCAAATTGTACAAAACCAGAGAGAACATTGAAAACCTACTCCAGCCGCGTTACATTACAAACATAAACACCTACCCGCAGTGGTTTTATTTGTAAGCCGTTGTCTGAGGGGGGGGGGGGGGGGGNTGGTGGGGGTATACCCTACACAACGCCCCTGCTCGCCGGTGTACTGCAGACCGTTATTGCGTCAAAGTAGCGTCTCCCAGCGTGTGGGGCCCGCGTACACGAGTGGATTTTCAACGTTTTTCGCAAATGGCAATAATCATAATAACGTTATACATTTCTCTCGTAAAACTCTATTGGATACGGAGCCGCTGCAGAGTTCTCGGTTCCCCGGGATGCGCTGCAGTATAAAGTGACTTTTATAACACGCAGACAACGACTGCGGCGCTACGTGTGTAACTGTTATCATTATTTTTATTATCATTATATCGACGGCGGCGCAGTGTTCTCGTATATATATAAATAGCGCGTAATTATTATACAAAGTTCGTTCGGCAATAATCGGGTCGTTCGAACGCACTTTGCGACCCACTGCTACGGCAATAGTAATAACGGTAATTGTTATCATTATTATCGAGATTACGTATAGAGTATATACGTTAACGATGAACTTACCGTTTTCGGTCCGCATTCCGATCCGAACGCGCGTCCGACGAAAACTATCGGTACGTTTTTAAATATTTTATATTATATTATTACACAGGCAGTTTTAAATACGCCGGCGTCGTCGTTTACAAAAAAAAAAAAACGATCGAAACAAAATTAATATAAGAATAGTTTTTTTTTTTTTTTTTCGTTTTGTTTTTACGATCCCGAATTATGGGCGGAAAGTCGAGTAATTCGTTGCGGGTTCTTACCGTGGCCGCCGCCGCCTCCGTCATCGCATGCACCGTAACGCCGCAAGTAAGCCGATTGTAAATAATAATAATATTTTAATATTCGTTTTCTTCTTTGACCCGCCGTTATTGTTTCGCGCGATACACATATGTGTATACAGTATAAGCCGCTTATTAGGAACACTTCGGGACCGAGGTGAAACGTGTCGATTAACCGATTGTTTCTAATAAACGATTGGTTTTAATATACCGACCGGTCCGTCCCTGTACATTTTGTTTCAATAACGCGATCGTATCAATTGTCCTTGGTCCAAATAAGCGGCTTCTACTGTTTACACAAATGTATCGAGATTGTGTTCCGGTCAAAGTTTTAAACGTACCATACCAGGTGATTGATTTGAGCGGGTACGCCCATTATCTCGGATAGTATTAACTTTTTCTAGTCAATATTTTAAAAGGTACCGTTATTTAACGGAAACGTGTTCGTCCGAATAATTTACTATCAAATTTACTATATAACTTTTAATTTTTTCAAAAATATTCAAAAAGTTAAACGTCAAGTTTAATATTATCACCTTTTTATTTCGTTGACTTCTTACTTTTATTTTTAATTTCCCAAGTAAAATTCCGACTTGTCTTCTTTTGTATTACCATTAGGCTAATTGCACTGTATGCTATTTACAGGGGGATACGTTCATCATAAACCAGCGATTTTCTTTGAGAATTTCTATTGAATTCGAATACTGTTTTTCGCAATCATTATTATAGAACCGGTTAAAATTTATTTAAAATCCGTTCACCCCTGTTCCAATCATCTGCTTATACTTTAAATCAGGTAATCAAATTCATATCCATTTTTAGATGGTAAATTTAAAACTCTACGTCCCTACGCCTCTGGTTTAAATGCTAAACCGTTTAAACTCGTTAACAGTAAATCCGAAATAACAAGTGTTGCTCGTGTACAATATTTTCGAAAAAAATTCTCTATTAAAATCCGTGTGTAAAACGGGGGGTATTGCCAATGTAAAACCCAACGGATACAATCGTTTAAAGTAGGTATATGGATTTGGGGTGAACATTTGAAAAAGAAAACGTAAACGATGACCGAAAAACCGAACAAAACTCGAATTCACTTAAAAAAAATTCGCCGGTCGGCGACAAATGGGGATCGCCCTGTATAATATCCGTGCGGCGCGTATGAGGTGTACGCGTCTTCGCGGTCGTGCATTCTCGAAAACAAAAATGATGTACGAGTACGGTGTATGTTAATATTGTTATAAAACCTCTCCGCTATACGGCATGGGCGCCCGCACTTTTTCAGATTTAATCGACGTTATCGCCGCAGTAGGTGTAAACTTTTTCGTCTCGCAATTTAAAGGGAGCGATAAACAATGCACTACGCAATAAACTCGTATATAAAACCGCCACCTCTATTGCATTCTATTACCTATACGCGTCATATACTTTCGAGTCACCGGGACCGGCAGAAATAGAAAAAAATAGAAAGAAAACAACAGACTATAATGGAGGGGTGCCATTTTTACGCGTTTTTCACCGTATCATAAGAGGAATATATTTCGTTTTCGTAAATACAGAACGCGCGGTCCCGGAGATACCGTATTCAAATTGAACGCGTTCTGCTAGTGTTATTTTTACACACGCGAGTACATATGCGTTTTTTTTTAAATTACTTTTTCCCGCGACAATATTATGATTGCGAATTGAGTCTTACCGCAGCAGGATCTCCCGGTTCTCGATTGGTCGTACGATGAAAACTAAAAAAAAAAAAAAAAAAAAAAAAAAAACCGCTACGCGCTCGCGGTACGCTATAATATTTGTTTTTTAATCAATAGTATACTCGTAAACTACTCATCGCCACGAGATAATAACACGCGGTTCGAAATAATTAATCAAGAGTACAGTTGTCGGAACGTTATAACGTTACCACGGCATTATGATGTTGTATGTATATAGGTACTTTTGTGTTTTTATGAAAACGTTCAATTCCCGGTGGTATTGCGCGCGGTGCAGTTTGACGATGTATTATTATTATACGTATACCCCCGGTGAAATTGATGTAATTCAATTTTTGTGCGCGGTTCTTACGCTCACAGGTTTTTCTTTGTCGTAATATATTTTATCGCCGCGCGTTAAAAACACTCGAATTTATTTAATAAAATCGAAAGAAAAAAAAAAAAAAAAAAAAAACAATATTATTGCAATAATAATATTATTGTTGTTGTTTCGATTTTATTTCCGTCCNTACTTTTTCCCGCGACAATATTATGATTGCGAATTGAGTCTTACCGCAGCAGGATCTCCCGGTTCTCGATTGGTCGTACGATGAAAACTAAAAAAAAAAAAAAAAAAAAAAAAAAAAAAAACAACAATATTATTGCAATAATAATATTATTGTTGTTGTTTCGATTTTATTTCCGTCCTTTCTGAGCGACTATAAATTATATCGGCACTTTAGTTTCGTACATACTTTTAACGGCTCCATCTGGACCGGGCGATCTTAAACAAGGAGATTTTAAAGGCCGATTGAAGTCGAGTTGAATTAAAATTTAATTTTCACTGCCGCGCTAAGTGGCAGACTTGTTAATTTGTCGAGTAAATGTATGTTAGAAAAAATATCCGAAAACTTATTTAAAATAGTCACCGAAATATTATTACATGTAATGAATTTGAAATACATATTCTTAATACATTTGAAATACTCCCTGTATTTTTACTCGAAATCCTAATAATACGTGTCGTTCACCACGTTCGTGGTTATTATGGCCAGTTTAGCCATTTAGTTTTGATCACACCTGCAGACCTCTAAATGAAACTGGGTGGATAACATTTTTTTTTTTATATTAATGACTTTTATATAAATAGGGATTTACATTTTGGTGGTTTCAACTTTTAATCTCGGTCTCTATCATTTGTACGTTTTACACTCACCGTTTACTTTAGAAAGTTGTAAATACATAGTATATACGTGTAATAATAATTGCATTATAAACGTATTAATTTATTATTATATTTTTTTTTTTTTGTTTTTTTATAAAAAAAAAACATTTCTTCAGTACAAAATAAATGGGAGAAAATTCGATTCGAACGATGGCAATTTGATTTTCATTGATGTTTTTAAAACTAATTATTTTCGTGTTACCGTCTAATCATAGCAACCGTTGTTAAAATAATGCGTGTTACGCGTCATTTATTGACCTTTATTGATACACCTGCTGACTGTGGCAATATACTGCAGTAATGGAAAAATCATAATCGGTCAGTTAAACAAAATGTAATAACATTAAATCGTATCGTGTGTAATAAATAGGTATCTACCCATAATAATAAAATAGTCATAAATAGCTTCAAAATAAAACGGAAATTATAACCTGGATTTGATTTCGCAATAAACGATCGATCTCGTTAATTTATTTAAACGTTGAACGCTTCAAAAGGCATACAAAAAAAAAAAAATACGAATTTTCGATATTTATGTACCTACTACCAAAGGAACAGTTAATGATGAATATTGTGTAAAATTTTCAATAGTTTTTAAGAAACCAACAATGTTTTACGTAAAACCAAATAAAAACTCAAATAATTCGTAATTTCTAATGGATAATTGAATAATCGTCAGATTTTTTTTAAAAATTATACCACGTCTTATGATTTCTAATGAAAGTATACTGAACAAATTTCAGGGTTCTACGATAATGTTTAACCGACAATAAGACAAAATCTAAAATAACAGAAACCGTTATAGAGCAAATTCCCTAGTCTTTTGACATTTTTTCTCGGGTTTTTCCAGTTGTATTATTTATACAAATACAATGAAAAATCGAAAAACCGACTCCTCGATTCGCCTACCTGGCACAAAACCTGAAACCAGAAACCACTCCTAAATCCTGAAGTTGACGATCAGAGCAAAAGTTATGGAGGAATAGACGAATAATCGTGTGCGAAAAAGATTTTTGTAATTAATTTACGATACTAAATGACCACTTTGTATTTTTGTCAATACACTCAAACATACTATTAACATTATTTGACTTAGGGATGTACAGTCGTTTTTATAAGCTGCAGGACAACTGCTGTTTCTACTGTTGATATGAATATGCTATGTTTTTTCCCGTCAGAAGGAAAACAAAAACCCAAACGAGTTACTTATAATATATTATAAGTACGGAAAACGTACGCTGGTTTTATGTATCTACATTTATTTGTAGATATATTTTATAGACCGCACGTCGTTTTTAAGATTTTTTCGCAATTTGTCGGGTGAATTGTCTACTTCGGAATTCATAAAAAAAAAAAAAAACCACTCTTCTCGGTCGATATAGACCGGTGGTATTAAGAGTAAAAAAAAAAAAAAAATAAAAATAAAAATCTTTCCAGTTTACTTAAGCGAAACGGTATATTTTTTCCTGCCGTACGACAATATATAATTTTGTTATCGGCTTTCCATAGGAACACACACCTGTTTATAATTTTTTTCCGGAGGCCGGTGGGATTAACGATTGTGAGAGAAAGAGTTGACGATAAGGCGGAGCCCGGGGTAATGACTTGGTGTATTATCACCGGGGTTTTTCATTTTATTAAACTGTGACAGACACCGGTACCCGATCGGTTCTTCGTCCGGTCTCGTCGTTTTTACATACATGTGTAAAAATCTGTCTACTCGATCAGTTTTCGGTGGGTCGGTGTACCTACTTAAAATATCCGTAAGCAGGTGTAAAAGATAATATTTATACTGCTCCGCCCGTAGAAAATGTGGGTTGGATAATGATATTATTATTATTATTATTATTTCGCGTGCAGTGTATCAAAGACGACGGCGTGGGGATATTCAAAATGGCGGCCAGTCTGAGAAATAGTTGATAATTTGTAGTGACGTGAGCCCGGTTTCGGGGGATACTGTGGCAAGTGCTCGTATATATATATATATATATGTGTGTGTGTGTGTGTGTAATAATATATACGAGGGTTTTTGTATTTATCCGTGACAAATGTCCTTCCTCATCCCCATTACCCTTCCACAAATTCGCCGACCCGCCGGGGCCATCGATCCGAGAGATTAACGCGGGGACCTCGCAATCTGCCGCTCCTGCGATTTTGACGAAATCCCTAGCCGTATGTCACGGTAAAAAGATTTTGCAAAAAACGAGGCCCGGCGCGGCGATGCCGAAACCCCGCGAAGAACCGATACACGAGTGCGCAAACATTATTTTCGCGTTTTTTTTTTTTTTTCTTCTACTTCTTTCAATGGAAATCCGACGGTTTTTTCACCCTCTTTTTCGCGCGTATACCAACAATTATTAAATTATTTTCCAAACGCCCGGTATACAAGACCATTTTCATTTTATCGCGAATCCGCAGCGGTTATCCACGCAGGTTTCGTATAGTAACGACGGAGCACCTATTATACGCAGTAAATTCGTATTCGAGTTTTTTTCACGCAGAACGACATTAATTTTTAAATAGCAAACTTATTTCGTTTACTTCCCGGTCGGTATATATTGTATTAATTCAAATTTACTCCGAATTTACGTCAGCTCGTAATTAAATAATCATTCTGTATAAAAAAAATTCGATAGTTAATTTTTTTTATAAAGTCGTTTACGTGTATTCTTAGAATACACTGACATGCAGAATCCCAACATCGGGCATATTGATATGACCGTCAACGAACGCTCATAAATATTACACTAATGTTTGCAAACGTTATAATATGTTTTATTTGTTAATGCATTGTAATTTGTAGACGAACGATTTCCGTAGTCAATCCGAGTCATTATTGCTGCAACTGTCAACGTTATACGCTAATCCAAGATAAATTATATTCGTATCCCAATATTCTCTTAAACTTTATATCTCCTTTTTTTCAATCGATTACGACCATACGACACGGTAGTTTCACGAAGATGTATCCATTACTTTAACTCATGAGATAATAACGATAATCAAATTCTGTTTGTTTTTTTTTTTTTTTTTTTTTTATGTGTATTATATTACTTGCAAGGATATGGACTACAAATATTTATATTTAAATAATTTTGTTTTTAAAACTAAACAAATAACTTTTTTAATTATTTTTGAACAATTTGACGTATCAAATTTTTATTTTCATTAAATTTATTATTTTTAATAAATATAAGTCCAGAGAAAATTACCTAAAATTATGAAGTCTGCTATAATCGTATTATTTAATTGATTATTATTTTTATTGCTTGTTGACTGCATGCTTTTTTTCTCTGAACTTCCCGTATATAATGAAAATAAAAAGTTGATACTTCAACATTTTCAGAAGAATAAACTCTATAAAATTATTATTTTCAAATTTGTCGAAAATAACAAAATAAAGTAAATATTAAAATATATAATAAAAATGTATTTTATACAATTTTTACCAAGACATAAAAAATTAGTTAAACTATAGATATTTTTATCCCTGCGAAGAGTACGTAATATAAAAAACAAAATTTGATTGTCTTTATAATCCCAGGTGATATCGTAACGGGTATATCTTGGTGGGACACTATGTATTAATGTATATATATATATATATATGATCGTGACTCTTTATAAAGTCGTTACCCTTCAAAAATATTATATCTAGTTTATTTTTAACGGCAGTTGGAGAAAAACGAATTCCGTTATTAGAAGAAAATGGATTTTTATCGGATTTTATTGTTTGGAAAATATCAATTTTGGTCGGGATATTATATATAATATAATATCACCTATTTTTATCGTCCACGCTCAGCGCTCGAATGAGCGGGGGAATGCCTGGAACGATATGCCTCAAATAATTGTTTAGAACAAATTTATGTAATTTATCAAAATGCGTTTTCATTTAGATTTGAAATCTAAACAATTAGAATATTTATATATACAAACTAAAGAATACTACAAGATAAACCGAAAAATGGTATTTTCTCATTACATTAACTAGATATAATTTTATGACCGGAAAAACATTTCGAGTACATACATTTTGCTATAAAAAAATATTAAAAACACATTTCATCGTAGAATCTGAAATAAATAATACAAGCAAAAATTTAACCTGCAGTAATGTTATTAGCGATTCTATTTTCTCCTAAATTAACAATTATTGAATTATGTTTAAAACCTGGTGTAAGCAGGGTGTGGGAAGTGAAGTCTCACAGATTGGGGGTGAACTCAAAAATTTTAAGGGAGCTTTTATTTTATTACTAATATTGTTATTTTTTAACTTTTATAATTATAACTTTTAATTCTAATAAACATTTATTTTTCCTAATATATAATTACGATATGAACAACTTGGTACGAAACAATAACGTGCGTAAGGATAAGTTAACGTGTGAAATTATTTGTGTATATTGTTATATTCTCGATTTTGTTCAGTTGGTTTTCGCAAATAGTACTGCAGACAAAAGTCTTACCGCGTTATGTCCTCCCGATGTCTCGTCTTTGGTCGGCGACACAATGTGTTCGGTAAGTAAAAAATGGCTATTTATTTTATTTTTTTTAACCTCGAATTTTAAAGAGGCTATTACAATAATACAATTTTTTTTTTTTTTTTTTTGATATTATTACGAACGCGATTTTTCGTGTACTTATATAGACGAACGGGGTACCGTTCGAATGGGCTTCCAATTACGAGGTCGCCGTTGTCTATATCACGACGATGTGGTCCGAGTTCGAATATACCGGAACAGAAGAATCCACGGTACGCGGCGCTGTCGCCAAAAACGGATTTCTCAACTATTGCGTGAGGTTCAAGAATAAGTTGGCCGTTTGGTCAAAGTCCGTAAGTACATCTAATGCGATACATTTTATCTCCAGCAACATGCCGAAAATTCCTATTGCTCTCGAATTCTTATAGCGTATAATATATAATGCACTTCCTTCGCTATCTCCATTCTTGCAATATGATCCACATACTCATACTCATTAAAATCCCCAAACACGACTTCCGCGGTTATCCCGCGTATACGTCGCTGCCGTTAAAATTCGATCATACAGCTGCAATCAACGTCTGAAAAACAACCGCATAAACAATAAACCGATAAACCATATAAAACCTATTAGCACATCACTAGAGCAATCATCGTTTCATCTGTGATATCAAAACACTCCTATGCTGTGGATTTTTATGGTTTCGTTTACTCATTAATATAATACTCGATTTGTATTCTGTTAGGAACATAGGATGTTGATGGTCTAAAATATGAAAAAAAAAAAATTACGAAAATGCATTATATATTTTTGCCGTTAATTTCGTTGTTTTCAAAGCTTGAATAATTCAAAATGATAATGTGTACAAACCCAAGCCAAAAAAGTTTTGAAAAAACTAAAAATAACAGAACTCATAAATATGCCTAGTTTTCCGACGATATCCCTATTAAAAAAAAAAAAAAGAAGCGATTATTTAAAAAATAGCCTCACAACTCGTAACCATATTATACACTCCACTTACTTGTACATAAAATTGAAATATCTCGTTAACGAATCGACGGAAATTGAAAATTCTAAAACCAAAATATTTTTAAAATAATACTTCGCCTAAGTGTGTATTTTTATGTACGGATTACCATTTTAAAATCAAAATTAGATTGTCGTTTTACCACCAAAATTTAGGTTGAAAAATGTAACGGCAATGTAATCATAATTTTAGTCCATATGTTTCTTAAATTTCTAACAATTGCGTACACTGCAATTATTCAATTGTTACACATAACTTTGCGAAACAAAAAGTGTTTTACGTTAAACTAATTTCTTAACGTGTAGTCTAGGCCGATGTGAACTGCGAGACGTACCAAGATGGGGTTGTTTAGGAAATACAATTTGCAAAATTCGTCGACATAATATTCTATTAAATTGATGAACAAGATATTTGTTATTATTTGCATTATCATGTTACCCATGCAGACACGGTGGCGCAAAATCGAACGCGTGACCGGAAAATCGATACAATAAATTGTATATACAGAAAACGTATTAATACAATATGGGTAAGTTAAAAAGAAAATTATTTAAATTCGACACTGTACTCAAAAGATCAAACGCGTTGCATGGGCTACATGGACGCTGCTGCCGGAGCTATTGTCGACCTTTTCTCGCGGAAAATAAACTCGACAATATGTAAATAGTTATTGTATATATATATATATATATATATATATACACTATAGATACTCTGTATACAGCAGCAGCTGTAGCGCACGTACTATGCGTACGAAAACCGTGTACACGGGTGTGTGTGTTTGGAATTATTTCGCGAGTTTACGAGTTGGTACAGTATGCGAGAACAACCGTGAAAATTCGCTCGACAAAAAAAAAAAAATAAATAAAACGATCTCGGTACTATGCGTTGCGGACGTCTCGTGTGCTCGCAATCGGTTCAAGTATGTACTATATAGGTGCTCGTTACAAATCTATTTTCCATTTTCCTTTTAAACGTAATCATATAATATTATTTTCGACGAATCGATAGATACGTAAATTATACTAAACGCGGTATAATTTGATATACAATATACAGAGTGTACCGCCGTGTTCTACGGATTTTTTTAATATCTCTGTTAATATTAAATTTTGTTTAAATATTTTTTTGTCCGTCGAATTTTTTTTCACCTAAACATATTAAAATTAGACACAAATTCAATTGCTAATATCGTCCCATAATCGCTAGCGAAAAAAAAACAATGTTTTATTCGCGTTTGTACATTTTCAAAACAGCCTTGTAACACAAAATCGAATCCAACCAAAACCAACTTAACCCCAGAAATGATGAAATTTAAAGTGAGCATCAACAGTTTGATGATAATTAAAAAATAACAATCCCAAAATGCTATACGATTTTATCCATTTTCGGAATGTTTGACATGAAATTTCATATTAAATTCAATATGCGATATAGTGATGGTTTCAATCGCCAAACGTAAGGTGGAACAAAATTATTGCAATATATCGTTTTAGAGTCGCTTAAGCAACAATTGTTTCTTAAATTTTTCGTAAATACAATTCCGAAAGATATTATTACTTATTTATTATAAATGTTCGAAATAATGATTGTGTTACGTTATATTGTTCACCGATCATCCTGTATATCATATACGGGACACAAAGTGTAGGTTACTTTAGACCTTGGGCCTTGATTTGGGGCCTTTAAATGTCATTGACCGGTGGCTTATTACCCGTCATGTCACCCTATCGCTACGCCACTGGATTGACGTGATCCCATCCATACACATATAATTTTTAATAATTTTCAAATTTTTTTCCACCACCGTCGCTACTCAGTTAAAGTAGAGAGGGAAAAATCCCCTTATTTGTCTTTTATCATTTTTTTTTTCACCATGAACGAGCGTTAAAATTCGTCCGTCTTCGCGAAGACTTTTGCTATTTGTTTACGTACGCCGTGAATTACAATAATAAATTGACACGCTGTTTTACAACAGCTGAAGTTAAATATTACGATTCCAGAAAAAAAAAAAACTCGCTATGCCGCCGCCTTCGTTATCGGAAAACGAGTAAAAATATACAAATATTTAAAAGCCCTGCGGTAATGTAAAGAAATATTTCGAACAGAAAATTGGATTTATATAATGCGGTGGGAATATTTTAACTATTCATTTAAACAAGTAACAGGAAAGATTTTTCACGCACACGCATTCTTACGAAATTAACGCTGTCTGTTGACGGAATTGAAATTCCGAAAAATTTCTGTACACTGCCGAATATGAAGGTTGTGTACATTCAGGTGGTCGAATATGTGTACAATTTCCCCAAAAAAATATCCTCGTAACGTTTTTATATTTTGTATACAACTTATGTATTATATTAAACTTCCCGTAGTTCGTGTCGAATATTTTGTGCTTCCCATTTGTGTGTTTATCATCCTATATACGTTGCCGATATAAATTTCGAATTGCCCTGTGTTCCAGCTATTTTTATGTATTAAAAAAAGATTAGCTAGGTTAGGTAAAACCGTATACAATTATGTTAAATATGCTGTTTGACTGATTGATATTAACATTATTATTATTATTATTATTATTATTGTTATTATTATTATTGATGTACAGTTACAAAACGAGTCAGACGTGAACGAAACGGTTGAAAAAACCGTATCCAGCTGGTATCAGGCCGTCGACAGCCTGTCGCGAAACAACTGGGATCTTCCCGAAATATCAAATCTGGAGTCGTTTCGGAAACAATTTAAAACGTCATTCAAACATCTAATCATTAACGGCAGTGACGTTTACGGAAAGGCGAACGACGCGAAATTAAAACGGAACGTGAACGACTTTACGCGGGAAATCGCGAGCATAATGATCGGACTGCTGAAGGAAATATCGGTAGGCGCTGCCGCCCGAATCGGTTATTCTATTTAAACTATTGTGTAAACGTTTAAATTTGAATTTGTTTGTTTTGCAGAAACAAATTCGAAACGTTCCCGATGATGATTACGATACGACAGTGGGAGTATAGATTCGCATCAGCCGGCCGTTTGGTTCGCGTATTATGACGATAAATACCGAAATTTCGATCGAAACAAAGTTGATTAAATGTCCGCGATGTTGTTTACGGTTATGCCGTTTGAATAACAATAATAATAACTCGGTTAACCAGCAATTACAATTTTGATAACGCCGTGTTCTAAATTTTAGTTCAGCGGTGATACGTTTCATCCGCATGCATAATGTCTCATCCGGACAAACGGTGCGTGCGTTACCGGGCCCCCCGTCTGAAATATATCATCGAACCGTTTTAAACCGTAAACCAAACGCTTTGTTTTACATAACCGGAAACACATTTAATTAATAAGGCGTATGCGTTCAACTCGAGACTACATCTATCCTGTTGTCGTTTTTAAAATCTAAACGCGTACTTACTGCAAATCCGTTGTACTCGTTTAGCGATCGTTATATAGTTGCATGATAGATTTTATAGAGGTATTACACAGATGCGCGTGCGCGCGTGCAAAAAAAAATACTATAACATATTATACATTTTGATTGCTTCGCTACATCAATAGTAATATTAAACGGCGGAAACTGTACTATTTCTTGAAAGTAGGTATTTGGTGAAATTTCCGACCTCTAAAATATTATTTTTACTGAAAAAAGTAAAAATTTTTTTTTTTTTATCAAAAACACCTAATTAAATATAACTGATGTTTTCCTCGGTGTTTTTTCTCTATTATTAAACTGTAAAATTGCTCAGTATATTGCACTAGCTAGATAATGCCTATTTTCTACCGGACGCTATCGCCGTTAAAGTCGACGATCGAGGCAGAAAGATCGGTATAAAATTTGTTGACGGACAGGAAAAATACACATTTTATAGTCTAAAATAAATATACGCGCAACCTACGTTTAGCCATCAATAGTATAAAATGAAAATTGGCACGGGCAAGGCCGGGCGGGACGGTTATGCTACACAAAACTAACTAAAACCATCTCTTTTAGATGAACTAGAGGTAACTAAAAGACGGTCTTAATCAACATTCAACGCATTTGGTCACCTAATCGCTCGCCCGTTTTAGTCGTGAGGCAATCGGTCTCAAAAACGCCTACTCTGTCACGCCACTGGTAATGCGTAGAAAAATTAAACAATCGTCCCGGTCCCGGGGTAATCATATCCGGCCGAATTATTCCTAACGCGCTAGACAGGAACGGGGTGACACGGCGGTAAAATATCAGTTTATCGAGTGATTTGTATATTAACACCGGGCGGCCGTGACGTGAACGCGATTCGCGAATTACGCTGTGGTCGCAGGCAATTCTGAATTCAGAAAACGGCCACGAACATTGTCCGGCTCGGTCCGGTCCGCTCGGGGTCTCGGTTCGACTGCGCCGGTCCGGTCCGCTCGGGAGACCGGGCCGCGCAGACGGGGCTCCAGCGCAAACGCCCGTTTGTAACGCGTCCGCGGTCGGGTTCGGCCCGNCGCACGGGTACGGCGGGCGCGTGGATCGCGCGGGCGCGTGGATTCCGCGGGCCCGCGGACGGGCCACTCGGTCGTACGGAAAACGTCGCGTCGCGCGCGCGTTAACGTTACGGTGTCCGGCCCGGTCCGGTCCGCTCGGGGTCTCGGTTCGACTGCGCCGGTCCGGTCCGCTCGGGAGACCGGGTCGCGCAGACGGGGCTCCGGCGCAAACGCCCGTTTGTAACGCGTCCGCGGTCGGGTTCGGCCCGCGGAATCGGAACGACCGTTTTCCCCGGCGCACGGGTACGGCGGGCGCGTGGATCGCGCGGGCCCGCGGACGGGCCACTCGGTCGTACGGAAAACGTCGCGTCGCGCGCGCGTTAACGTTACGGTGTACGGCGCGTGCGGGATGCGCAATAATATTGTTTCACGTTACGCGCGCTGTAAGGCGTGCACGCCCGCCTCGGGGCCCGGACGCGCGGGCGGCCGTATCTCCGCGGTTTCTCCGTTCCCGGACCGCGGGCAGTCCGGCGGAACGATTTCACCCCGCGGTCGCATTTCTTTTTTACCGCGGGACGTATAACACTATCCTGTACGCAACAAACGTGTCCATAAAATATTTGATGTCCGTGAACTGCACGCGTTTTTACTACACGATAATATCGTGTTTATCGCACGGGCCCGCGTTATCGTCGTTAGATCGCGGTATGCGAGTGGGAATATCGTGTTTTTGTTCGATAGATAAAAATATGCCGTCGTGACGCGACGTTTATTGACGATTCCGTCTGTTATCGCACAGACGTCGTTCGGTTGAAATATGTTTGTAATACACGAACGTTGTCTGATTAGAAGAAGAAAAAAATAACGATCGACGAACGTGCCTACTAAAACTAAAACGAAACGTAGTCGAATTTTCTAATTACGTTTAGACGTAACAGGTACTTTATACTTTTCATCAATAATAGCACAACATAATTAATATAACAAATAATTTGTATTAAGTCCGAATATATTAGTGTCGAATATAAAATACGTTTTCGACGTGTACTTTTTTCTATTTAAATTGTACGTGAAATGTTTGTTTTTTTTTACCGTATTTGCAATTATAGTCTTATTTTTTTCAATCGACGATTGTTATATCGAGCAATGTTCGGTAATACGGCAGGCGCCGGGTGATTTCGGATAGTTTTGAAAACTGCCGGCTCCCTTATAAGGTAGTATTATTGTTATACATGTATTTATATATTTAATATTGCGTATTACGTGAATTGAGAATTATCGCTCCTGCGAATTTCAAAGGCGGCGGCGCGTTTCGATTTAATATATAGATAAATTCACGTTATGAAAAATGTATTTCGAAAAAAAAAAAGAAAAAAATATGATTTATAACCTCTATTAATGTATTATACTACCTCTACTATTTTATTTTTCAGAAAAAAAAAAAAAAAAAAAAGTAAAAAATGTAGCTAACCAAAATATATTATGATGCATAATTCAAAACCGTGCAAGTTACCCAACATTTTTTTATTTGCTTAAGTAAATAATAGTTGTTTATTATATTTTGAAGAAAAAATCGACAAAATCAGTTTGGAAGTAGTTTTTCTTTTCTCAATTTAAAAGTATTCATCCGAGTTTCATTCAGAAGTTACCCGATGGAAATCGTAACTGAAGTTTTGATAAATAAGTGTTTTGATGAGTGTAACTCATAAATTAGTTTGAATAATGTAAATATTAATATTACAGTTCAAATGTTATAATTTATACAAATGTCTATACGATATGGTTAAATATAAATATAAATTAATTTTCTTTTTAAAATCCAAATGTGAAAAATATCCAGTAGGGGTTTAATTTATTCAAAACTGTACGGCATTTGATAATTAAAGGAATAAATTATAATTATTATTTTATCTAGATATTAAACAATTTCCTATTGTGTATTTTCGAGATTCATCCATGTGATTGTTCTGGTAACGTTATCTGTTATCATCATCTGTTTTATAATTAATTTGTTTGCATACGTGCACACGACGATCACCCGCGAGTCTTTTAAACTCACCGACGCCTCGTCCGCGCCACCGTATAAAAATTATTATTCCTCTAATTTTATAATCAACGTTTTCACTCGCTTTAATATTAATAAAAATAAAAAAAAAATAAAAACATAACGTATTATCATCCTCCCAGTTTATAATTATTATTATTTTCTTTTTTTTTTAATAAAGTAATATTAACTCAAGCGAATTCGTAAACATTCGCGTGTACGCGGATCGCGCGGTATATTATAAGCTGTCTGCTACAGTTTCGCTAAAATAACATAACGCAGTATTATATTATACCTACCTACGTTGAGTTAAAATCGTTTGACGTAATATATATATATAATATGGAGACCTAACCAACCGCAATTAGTTTCGTATTTCCGTAGTTTAAAACTTATTGATTATTTCCGTAAAAAAAACATTAAGGAAATGTAGTAGAGGGGAAATTTTATGTAGGTTTGTCTGTAAGCAACAATTGAAGGATTCTGAGCGGAGTTCAGTTGATAGTGTTGCTTTGTCAACGATATATATGTGTCATTATACGGTGAAATAAGTACATAGGCGTAGTAATGCATATTTATTTTTTTTTTTTTTACCTCCTTCTTTTTAATTAACTTATTATTTGTTTTATATTGTACCTATTTTCCCGTTTTTCCTACGTTTTTCCCATTTATTTGAAAAGCTCCTGGAAAATTAAAAAAAATGACCTCCTTAAAGTCCCTTTCCTCAAATATTTCCTTTTAAAAAAAATTGTATCATTGTAAATCAGAGGAACATTGCTCGTAGAAAAGTTGTTCACAAGAACAAACAAATTCCGTATTATTTTTTTTAGTTTTGTATTAATTTATTTTTAATATCGTAAATATTTATCGGGTTTTTGAAATTTCCAAAAATTAAAAAAAAAAAAAAAACATTTGCGCATTCAACGTATACAACTATACAGTTCATAATGTGCAACGTGCAACGTCTCTAGGTCAGGGGCGTACATGGTAGGATGAAGGTGTCGCATATCCCTGGTGACCTTTTTTTTTTTTACCTATTACTAATTATATGTTACGAGTTACACACAAACTCTTATGCAAATGCTGAGCATACCGCTGTACTGGACCACATAATAATTATCCCGCAAAAAAATTCGGGTGTGCACCATTGAATCTCAGCTCGACCGGAAACAATCGTAAGAAACAGAATTATAAATCAAATTATCGTAAATTATACTGACTAGTTGGACCTATAGCATACAACTGTGGAGCTAACAAATACGGTAGTAAATCTAACGTCAAATTCAGTCAATGTTGTAAAAATAATTTCACTATTCGTATCATTGAAGCAGCAGTATATAGGTATAGACACACTAGGTATCATGATTTGAGGATATACAATTTATCCAAAACGTAAACAAGAAGTTCGCCGAAAATCATGCGAGTAGACTATACGGAGTTCTATACCAATGTGACTGGTAAACAACTCCATAATAACTCATAGAATACGAGGCGGCGCCTCGAATGCCTATGGATTCATATAACTTAGTTTAAATGACTTAGGTATCGCTAAAGATTGAGGCTACTTCTCTGAAGTTATGACTCTGAATATGATCCATGTTTATCGTGCACTTACAATATATATATATATATTTCTCATATTGTATTACTTATTATTTATATGCTCGGCGTCAGGCACGTAGCCAGCATTCAATTTGCATGCATGATTGATACGTAAAACATTTTATTTTTTTTTTATAAACTGACAAATATTTTATAATGGCTTTCTTGGCTTCGCTCGTATCTAGTCAGCAAAGTAAAATAGGTAAAAGACCACACCGCCTATTCAGTCTACTCAACGCTATCGTCTGGCGTACCGCAGGGCGCTGTACTATCTCCTATACTATTCTCCCTATTTATAAACTCAGCTGTCTCGGTACTACATCATTCTAAAATTCTCGTCTTTGCTTATGATACGAAATTCTTCCTCCGCATAAAATACATTTCTGACTGTAGGTTTCTCCGGAATCAACTTCAACGTTTAGTATCATGGACACTTACAAACATCGAATTGCTTAGTTATGACATTCTGTCGTACCAATTCTGCAGTCAAGTATACTTACTCTGTCAATAACATACCCTTGTCAATTGTAAATGACACTTTAAAAGACTTAGGTTTCACTCTTGCACAGTCTCTATGCCTTAATATGCATATCTAAGTAATAATTGTAAGGCTTCCAAATTATTGGGTTTCATTAATCGGATATCTACGGAAGTTTCTCTGGTCGCTCCATTAAAAGCTCTTTTTTGTTCTCTAGTGAGTCCTATTCTCGAATACGACTCTGTGCTCTGGGACCCTTCTACCGCTGCCATTCGTTATATGATAGAAAAGGTCCGAAGAAAATCCCTTCGTCATGCTGCCTTTAAACACCCTTTCCCTCATGATTATACCCCTGTCCAACGCTTTTTATCCATGGATAGTCTCTCTGACTGTCGGCACTCTGCATGCATCTCATTCCTATCTAACCTTTTTCCCTCTAAAATTGATTGTTCCGAGATTATATTCCGCATCACATTTAACGTTCCCTATCGTCGCACACGTTCATCGATCCCATTCCATATTTCTTTATTTTCATCTAATTATCTTCTCCGTTCTCTTATTCGTCTTATGCGGCGCACCGCTAATACCAACACTTCTTTTGATTTAACTTTTTAATCAACTTTCATCACGTTTTATTATTCTATATATATATATATATATTTGTTAATGTATATTTTATTGTATAATACTAAGTATGTACATTGTAATCTGGGCTAGTCCTGTAGTAAATAGACAAATAAATAAATAAATAATACAACCTATAATTATTTAATTATTTACTTAACTAATGCCTATAATATAAATCGCGTGCTTTTTTAAGCCATTATGTCCAATCCTTCGTCTATAGAGATAGACACTTCCTAATGTACTAACACATGTATCAGTTAAAATTTTCTAAAACCAAGAAAACCGCTAACAATTAAAAATAACAATATATGCCTACTGTCTAATGATAAAATAAAACGAAACCGACATTGTCTTTATCTTCTTCGTTGACAAAAACTACTTCTGAGATTAAAAATGGAAAAAAAAATAGCTGCTACTAGGACGGGTGCGGCTCCTGTTGTGGGTGTGAAATTGGAAAGGTAAGATACATAAGGTTATTTTATTTATATCTGTAATCAGTGATAAACCATTGTTTGACAAAATACGATTCCGAGTGCAGTTCGGTAATACATAATTTGAAGTTCCGTAATTTTGTTTATGATTTCCGTTTAAATTTGATTTCAAAACGCTTATTAAAAAAAAAGTCGCCAGATCATTTTTTAAAATTTCACCACGTCTAGATAAGTCCAATTTAAGTATTATTACCAAGTTCCAAGTCTCAACGTGTATTTAAAACCGAATTAAAGCCAAAAATTTAAATTCCTCGTAAGCTAAAAAGTGTTGGCAATAGTTCCGTAAGAAATTAAATCAATAAGGAAATTTCTAAAAATTATCTTGTGATTTTTCGATTAAAAAATTTTTTTTTGGTAGAAAACGTCGTCCGTGTTTTTTGTACATTTTTCCGCGTTTTTTTTCCCACTTAAGTGCTTTTATTTAAAAAATGGCGTCGAAAATCAAAAACGACCTGATTAGATTACAATCCAAACAACTTGAGCTTTCGGAAAAGTTGCTACACGTAAAAACCAGAGCTAGTTTATTAGGAGAAAACGTGCCCACGGACTGGAACAAAAAAGAAAGAAATATCCATCGTAGTAAAACCAATAGTTTCTTTGATACGTTCAGAATCTAAAATCTATTTTCATCGAGATTTCCGTAAAATTTTGTGGAGGAGGGTGTTTTGACCCCCCTGAATCTCTCCCCCTTGTACACGCGCCTGTTGACTAGTGTTTACTGGCATAGATTTTTTGTTCGTATTTAATTATAGCATAAAAAAAAAAAAAAAAAAATAAATACTTTTTCGATTATTTTATTTAAATAGGTAATAATAATAATAACAGTAACGATTTTAATTTGTTTTCCTAACAGACTCCGGCAGTGTACAATTATTTTTATCAAAACGTGCAATGTAAATGAGTAATAAACAACTCGTACAATATTACGTAGGTATTTTCAAAAAAAATATTTATTACAAAACAAACAGCGACTATATTATAATAACGTACGCGCGGTTACGCAGTTAATTAAAATGTAACATTATCTGATATCGTACGCGTGATTAATGATGTCCGAAATAACAACGCTGGTTTTTTTGTTTTTTTTTTTTTTGTTTTTTATACCTAGGTGTATTCGATGTTTTAATATAACCACGAATTCACCGCGAAAAACGGTAGTAAATATCGGTGTTTGTATATATTATGTCCAACTAAACATTTATTCGAATAATTTAACATTCATAACAGTAGTTATATGGTCGGCTGGCCGGGCAAAGAGGTAGATGCATGTAATATGTTATAATAATAAATAATATTTTTCGCCAAATTTCAAGTTTCATTCCGAACGAAATAATGCACTTCGTTCCGCACCGTTAGGTTACGTGGCTGTGTACGGTTAAATAATTCTGGGGGCCGAAATTCGCGGTTTTGACGAACTGCGAATTATTAGCGAGCCTGTATGGTGTACTACCTACACTCGACTTTTGTGCGGTTTTAAATCGAAACGGAATATTCTAAAAAAAAAAAAAAAGACTCACTTAGTTTTGAACGATTTAACATTATACCGATTTGATTGTAACACAAAGAATTATTTTACCGCGGATTAACGTTGAATTTCCCATTTACAAAACAGATTCGGGTGGAGGAGGTTTTGAAAACCGTAATGCAGTGGTTCCCAACCGGTGGTCCTTGAACTCATTTCAAGTGGTTAGTTTACTGTGTTGCTGATTTTATTATGCGCGTATAAATTATGCGTTTTAAAGTAATATGTGGAGGGGGAAGTGGTCCGTGCCTAATGTTGCGTTAGGAACAACTGCAGTAAAAGGTCTCTCTGTACATTTTACCATTCGTTTTGTCATTTATCTGAATCATTAGGGAAACCACAAGGAAAATCGAAAACGACCTCGTCAACGCACCCGGCTCCAGTTAAAATACGCTTGCTATAGTAATCACCCGTGTAATTGCTGATCGGAGTACGATTTTCGGCAGAAAATTTGTCCGCTGCAGATAGTAAAATGAAAATAAAAAAAAAGTACGCGTCATAACAATACAGTAAAACCGATAGGCTCTAAAAAGATAAACGAAATCGATCACTCTTCGACGAGGCATACGCTTTGCTGTAAAATATAATTTTTGAGCGGAAAACAAAACCAAAGGCACGCGTGCTGATCATTTAATATTTACGTTTTTGTTTTTGTTTTTTTTCAATAGAATATCCTATTGCATTTACGATTAATTTATTTACGACGTCACGTAGTTTTGTAAATTACGATATTATCATCCATATAGCCGAACCGCTAAATGGATGTTTCAATCTAACGCTCGTTTTTTTTTTTTTTTTATGAAACGTAAATATACGTATATGTCACATTTAAAACCCGAAATTTTACTCAACTCTAGTTTCGACTGTTTAAAACTAGACTTACTAAAACTACGGATTTAAATGAGTCAGTTAAAACTAGTTTTTACTGAAACGGACGCTTTCCAACCTGCACTGCCTGAAACGCACGCAATTGCACGCGGTCTACAAATATTGCTCCATATATTCGTCTGGCCGGCTATCAAACCAATCAAGATAACGTTAACCGGTCGTCCATCGGATCGCTTGGAGATATGATAACTTCGACCGATTATACCTAATCGATAATAATTCGGCCGCTGTAGCTATTGTATCCACGTTTTTAGTATTGCCAGTGTTCGTTTGTATTCGTTGTAGTTGTTATGCCTGCGTGTGTATAAAGGTCTCACGCAACGTGTTTAAACTGTCAAAATAAAAATTACGGATTTTCGCTAGATAATTCTAGTTGTCACCAATATATTTCGGACCGAACTAGTTCTGGCTAAAAACAAATGTAAGTTGAATCTGGTTTTACCGGTGAAGGTCTTGGTTCGTTCTAGTTTTCACTAGTCGAAACTAGTTTTGACGGACTTCGGGTTTTAACTGTAACAAATGTATATAAAAACAAATACAAATTTGCGTATTGGCATTTTAGAGTCACGCCTCCCGGCCTACTCGCCGTTTCGCATTTAAGTGTGTCGTAAAATGTAATTCGACTTGGCCAAAGTAATAAAATGAAAGTTCGATCGCGCGCAGCAGTCGTTCTTTTTATTAACTTACTCGTATTATATTATTACAATAAACTACGAATACGAATTATTACGACGTCGGGCGAGTGACGCGGTCATGGTGGGTTTTGTCGGTAATGTTTGAAAGTATAAAAAAAAAAAAAAAAAAAACGTATAATAAGAGCGAAATACTGAAAACCGAGTGGTGTGTTTACTGAGAACTTTCCCCCCCCCCTCCTCCTCCTCCTCCGTCCGACAAACTCCTCACGGAATATTGTTCTATATTATTTGCAGTATTTGTCTTTTTTTTAAACGCATACAATAGAATTAAAAGTCGTACGATGAATTGTTCCGGAGAAAATATACGCAGACATTTTAACTATACATCGACCGAGGCGAGTCAAAAGTCGTTCGTACGGTCGGGATTTTTTTTTTTTTTCACAACGTACAATATCAAACAATTATTATTTGTATACCTATACGCTCGTTCGAATATTAAAATATAGCTGTTAGCTACGTGCGCAATATTGTATGAACCGCCTCTCGGAACGATATGAGTACGTCGTGTTATACGGTCGCGAATATAAAACGTAAATACGACGGTTATGTATGGGGTGTGGAAGTTTACAGCAGTGTTTCTGTACGCGCTGGATTTAGAGCGGACCAGGCCGGCAATTTTTTCTATACAGCGGACGGATTAAAAATCGAACATATATACAACGCATGTTTTGCATATTTCGTGAACGTTGGAGAAAAAGTGCGTAATATTTCATGGATTTTCGTATAATTGTAGGCATTATTGTGCATATTCAATATTCGCTAAAAAAAAAAAAAAAAAAAAATATTTTTTTTTTCTTTTTTAACCGATGCATTTTAAATAATGTCGAATATAAAACTCAATATTGTTTAACGTAGTTATGTATTGTTATTTCTTATTGTGTCGGTCTATTATTAATTTAAACAACAACGGTGCGATTTAATCTTTATCTTTTTTTTTGCATAGTAATTCAATTTTTTTTGCCTATTTAAAATTTTTCCATGCATATTTTACAATGTTTTTGTACACATTTTGCCTTTTTGAGCTCCTATAACTTCCGAGCCTTAACATATATAACACACACGGCGATTCGCTCAAGTGGCGACATTTTTCAAATATTCTATAACTGTTTTATCGTTTGAGAAAAACAAGCAGGTCAAAAATGTTACGCTTTCGTTGTATTTAATGTCACAGTTATTTTTGACGGTTAAACAAACAATGATCTATTTTTTAATTTTTAAATGGTAACTTTCACATTAAAAATTCCACAGATTAAGTATTAGTACAATTATACGTTCCGGTGTTGAACTTGTTGATATGTATATCGTCGTTTCATCACCGGCAAACAAACAAGGGTAACAAAAAACAATGTTGAAGTAACGTTTAAGAACTACTTGGTTTTTTTTAATTAGCAAAGTATATAAAAAAATGTCAATACGTTTCGAAATATCGAGTGCACTTAATCGAATTATTACCCCGTACGCGTATAAGAAACTACAGCGATAATATTTCATTGGTTTCACATCGTACATTATAATATTATATGTGTGTGCTGCAAATAATATTTTATTAGTTTTGTAAAAGCTCACTCCAGTCAATTCGAAATGCACTTAATTACGGTTCGGCATGCGCGTTTTTTTTTTCCGAGGGTTACGGCATAAAAAAAAAATAATAATAATAATGATATAAATATACCTATACTGAAAGGCCGTCCGAGGATGTTAATAATAATTATATGATGTGCCTCGCAAGGGATACTTTTATGCACGCCGATAATAATAACAAGGTTTAGAGGATACCACCCCGTTTTTCATACGAACATAATGTTATTATAACATCGGACGATTTTTCAACGTAAATAGTTTTTTCTTTTTTTTTTTTTTTACAATCAATTTTATTGATACGATTTTTAAAATAAATTAAATAGATTGTAATTTCCTCGTAACAATTGCGATTATTGTTGCATAATATTTGTTCAACCCGTTTAACCTCTCCATAACGATATCTAATTTATCACATTTAAATGGGCGTTTCAACCACTATTGCCGTACAACTACAATAATTGTCGATACACAAAAACAAGCACACATTACAGATTTGTACGAATGACCTATTCCAACTGTAAAATTTCATTTGATTTCAAGTGAATATTATGTATTATTTAGCGATCTTTTGGAAAAAAAACTACGACCGACGTCGTAACTTTCGGACATAATGAACAAATGTGTTTTAATTGAAAGTACCGTTATCCTTTCCTATGTTATTGAAATGTAAAACTAAACATGCGATGAGCAAATTCTAAAGAATTATTTTTTTTAGGTAATTTTTAGATCACAATGAAGCAATTTCCGGTCTTAATTTGAAAAAAAAAAGTTAAAAATCAAAACAACCCTATAATATATATTATTATATCATTAGTTATGTGCGCGTCTTATGACTTAAGGGCGTTATGGGTAATTTCGTTATGGCTAACATAAACTGTATCACATACTTTGAATAACATTTAAAATTATCAATAAACACATTAATAATAATTGATAATGTGACCTGTTTCACACTTCGTATTTTGCACTAAGTATTGTGTGTGCCTATCAAGTAATTGCAAAAAAAAAAGTCTGTAGTTCAGACATCATCGGGGTTGATATATCATAATCACCACCCTTATGAACGCCACTAATTAAATGTATCGTTTTTGTCATTCAATAAGGTTGAACGTAGGAAAATTAATTTTTTTTTTTTTAAATTGCGTATACAAAATTACAAACAATAGTTTGCTCATTGAGAATTTCGGTGTATTTTAGTAAAAAAAAAAAAAAAATAAAAATATTTCCCGTAATAATAATAATCGGAGTTACGTGTGAACAAATTAAAAGGGTTGAAAAATTGAGTACCGAGAATACCAAATCGGAAACATACAAATGTCGTCCTAACTCCAAACCTGATGGGAAACCGAGTAAGTTAATAAATGATGTGTAAACTTATACCCTATAATCGTTAGCGGATGAAAAATGATTATTGACGAATGCCGCGTCGGGCATAAGTCACATTTTGAAATAGAAATATCCAATAGCATCTGATAGACTTTATCAGGTTCGTCAATTAGTCGGCAATATATTCGTACCGGTATTAGATTAGAATTTTAAAAGTGGGCCAGTATTTTTTACGCCGAGAAAACGTTTTATCATCGTTGTCACGATTCGGGGAGGCAGTGATTTTCGCCCTGTTTACGTTATGCACGTACCGGTATATGGATGTGATGAAAACGTCGTCGTTATTATCACATTGATGACGATATTCCCAACGAAATAAACTGCATACGAAATAATATCGGTGGATTCGATTTTTTAAAAAAAAAAAATTGTCTACGCAGACATAATAGTTCCGTTTCGCTCGTGAAATGTTTCCGGTGCGTTTAACACTTTTGTTGTCCCGCTTCACTATCTGTTTCGCAGTGTGTCGTAATAGCACCACGAGGAGATGCGCGCGGCGTGTCCCGGGGACGGAGCAGAGGGCGGGAAATCGATTCATTTAACTCGGCGGCGATAAATTAGCATCTTTAAAAACGCAAATATTTACGATATTATTTCGAAAACTTTTGGCTTAATCACTCAAATTAAATCGTATAATTTAAATGAAAAAAAAAAAAAAAATTAAAAATAATTTGGTTTGCCGAGAAAACGTCGTGAACACGTATATAATACCTAAATACGTATTACATTTCCCGGGTAATATTTTCACAACCACCATCGCCACTACCGTTTTCATAGCGTTGTAATAATATTTCATATACGTAAATACATTTTATTGTGGGTACCCACTGAATACAGGGTGTCCCTCATTGTAATTGTACTCATTGTAATATCTTCAAAAACAATAAAGATTGTCGAACTCTGGTTTGTTTTTTATAATGAACTCGCTGATTTTTTGGAAAACATTTTAAAAAAATAATCTTATTTTATTATTTTTGAAAAATTGAAAAACTGCCATTTATAGAGTTTATTCTTTTGAAAATATTGACGTATCGCCTTTTCATTGTCATCGAATTCGTGTTTTTGTAATGATTGTTTAAATTTCAGAGAAAAGAAGCGTATACGGTCAATTAATCGTAACAATAGTAATCAATTGGAGAATACGATTATAGTCTACAGTTGCATATTTGTAGGCGCATTGGACTAGAAAAATGTATTAAAAATCACGAAAATAACAGCGGTGGGGGGGGGATCGATACATTAAATGTTCCTAAAGTAATAAACCAAAAAGGTAATTTGTTAAGGTTTTTATCAGGTCGTACAAAATGAATTGCAATATAAACACGTGTAATCCGTAACCCCGTGAATAATAGGAAAAATAAAAACGGAATTTTATTACCTTAAGACACGTGTATCATCGCGGGACACCCTGTATGCGGTGTATATTATATAAGTCGACGTAGTTTTCATTAGTCAAATATTATCAAGGATACCGCGCGCGCTGCGGTCCCGTTTTCTCCGGCGATAATTAATATCGCGATGGTTTCGATATGAATATTCATAGCGCGTGTATAGACGAGTCTCTCTCTATATCGCGTCCCGAATAAAACGGTTTCCGCGTCGGTTGTCAACGGTTTTCCATAGTTTGGAATTTCGATCGCGACGAACGCCTACCAGTACTACCCGACACCCCGTAGTCGGTGTTAGACTTCATTGCGTACACGCACGGCTGGCTCGGTAAATCTACTTGTTCAAAGTCGTCGAATCCTGCATACGAAAAAGACATTGTTTTCGCGTAGTGAAGCCAGTAAAGTACAAAATATTCGATAACGATTAGATGTTATAGGATGGTTTGAAAAAGCACCGGTGCGCGCGCATCCGGGAAATCAAGCCCATCAGGGCATCCAAGAAAAGACTCGTCAAATCATATAAGTTTTAAAACGTGGAACCGTGCGCGTGATGGATGCGACTGGGAAAATTCCCGGAAAATTAACCGGGAGCACTGGCGATGCGGTGTTGCAGACACGCGCGGAGTATTTTAGGAAAACAGAGCGAAAAAAGCGACTACGCCCAGTTTCAAATTCTGTATAGAAACGCTTAGATCTTAACCATTTCATTATCCGTAACTGTATGGCAACTTTATACCCGAAAAATATTAGATTTTCTAGTGTATAAACGAAATCCGTATGTGAGTCGTTTCACAGCGACCTTTATAGGCTGAACAACGAAGTTACAAACTCTCGAAGAACATGCGGTGAAAATACGGCGCCAATTGGTTCGGTAGTTTTTAATATTCTATAGACCACGAACGAGAACATTTATTTCTATTTGGTAATGATTGAAAAATCCAAAATCGCGTTTGTCCGTTTAAAGTGAAGTTCGTCTATTAATGTTGTATAGGCAGTTTGCACGTTCCGAAATCCGGGCGGTTCGGACGGAAACGTTAACCGACCGTATAAACCGTTTTCCGGCCGAACCCCTGTGTACCTATACGAATATTATACTTTACGACGAGCGTTTGGACGATACAATAACGAAAACAATAATGTTATAATCGTATCCGGGTCGAAATAAATAACTAACCGCTACCCACAAGGTATAACACAAAGATACAAAGTAAATAGCGGCCAAATCAAAAATGGCCGAATACTGAACTTACCAATCACGAAAATTGCCAGAGGAATGTGTAACCAGACGCAGAAACGGCCGGTGGAAAAAAAATGAACATTTTTCCGTGACCGTGATTTTCTACACCAGAGGATTATTCAATTGTTTGTAATTATTTCCAATTGACTCATAGGCGCGACTAGACCGCCGACTTGAGAGGTGCTAAAATTATGGACACATCAAAGACCCACGGTGGATACGCCCCTCTGCCGCGTACCCCCTTACAGGACTCCTTACAACAGTCAACTATACATGTTTTTTAATTCACAATTTTGTGTATACAAATTTGTCGTAAATTTTATTACTATTATTTTTCATACACATATGCGTTGTTTGTATAGGATAGCTGTATTTTGTTCCGCTCATCAATCACACGAAATACAACGATAAAATATTTATTCGTTATTATGAAAAAGTTTATTGGGTTTTTTCGGGAATGGTGATTTTAAACACGGATGTGCTAAATACCTCCTAGCACTCACCTAGTTACGCTTATGCCTTTTGGAGAATAAACAGATTTTATAATCGCAATAATAAATAATATTATACTCGCAGGTAATAATGGTCAAATGCAAACATTTCCAGATGAAAAAATTGCATTTTTTTTTTTTCCGCGGTCATTTCTGTATTTAGCCTAACCGAGTGTGTAGGCACAGAATGAGAATTATAGTATTACACGTGAATTTAGAAAAAAAACGTATGATAGCGGCTACTTTGAGGTTCGAAAAAAGGCCGGACGTAGTTCGCACCCTGGGTGGGCACGGTATCGTGACAATCGGGCATGCGTGGTTTGCAATGCTAGGTATCAAATGGACACGATTTACCATCAGCTTAGGGCATCGAAAACCTAATGTTAAAATTCAAAATCACATGTTTGAAATCATGTTAAGCGTTCACGCGCAGCGGGTTTATTTTGGATTTTTCGTAGTTGCTTTTCAAATGATAAATGAATTTTATTCCGGGCATGCGTAACGGATACATAATATAAAATTAATTATTATACAATGTAAGTTCATTCATAAACTCATCAAAGTACAATAACGATTTTCTTATAAGTTTTAATGTCAAAAAAGTATGCGTAACATATTCACTATTATATAGTAAATAATAATATAACATATACGCTACTCCTCGACACAAGAATTACATTATCTTTAATAAAGCAGCTGACTAAGCAATGGATATAATACACATTACACGATAATAAATTGAATAAAACTAACGCTGAAGTTGATGATTAGGGCGAGTATTCTGATTTTAAAAGGAAAAAAAAGATACACGCGCATCGTAGTTAACCGTGTACATTCCCCGCGTCAACTCGCGTTCAGAATCGAAAACTAACCGAAAAATCAGTGTCAACAGTGAACACTGTAATTTCACAGATTCGGAATATTATTGTTTTATTCCAAACGGCATAGTTGCTTCGAACGACAATACTACGTAATATTATTGTTTTTCCTCGCTATTTCAATGTCGTTTTAATAAAACAGTATAAAAACTAGGTATATACTCGTACTGTAAACTATAAAGTATACGGCTGTCTGACATTGTATTATTTATTTATGTATTTTTTTCATTTTTTTTTATTGATTCCAACAGCGAATGTTATTGGCCTGTCATTGAATATTATATTGTTATTTTTCTTAAGTTTTAAAATGACATATTATTGAGAAAGTTTTACATACTTTTAAGTTTACAGTAGGTTTAAAATATGTTTATCTACCTATATATTTCTTAAAAATTCGATTATTTCATTATTATTTTTACATTAAATAGGAATAAACTTGTAACAGTAATTCTTAACATTTCTCGTCTTTAAAAAAATAATCTTTTAATTTTCTTACCTAAAATTTCAGGAAGTTCACTAGAGACTTTCTCGTGTTATACGTTTTGAAACTATAACTTCAATATAACGTTATAAAATATAAATAGTTTTGACTTTGAAAATTAGAATTTAAAAGACTATGGAATATATAGGTGTTATATGAAATTGCGAATTTAATTAACTTTGCTTGTGAATTTAATTAGTAAATTAACTAACAAATTATAAATGAAAATTTAAAATGAAATTATAAACAAAACCTTGAAATAAGAAACCGTTCAATTTTTTTTTTTTTTTTTTTGAAGAACGTAGTTAAATAATTCAATTATATTGAACTACAAATGCTATCGAGATATTTGAACTCGGTGTATCAACCCTCGTCTTCCCCCTCCCCCCGGAAATATGAAATTTTCTAACAACGAATCGTTTATATAATTTTCATTAATTAAATCATACGAAGTCTAAGTTTAATTATTTACGATAATTTTCTCGTCTAGACAAATTATTTTACCTTTAAAGGAACTAAAATTTTTCGTTGAGATAATATTTTGAAATTTATAACCTGTTTCCCGCCCCTTGAAAATAAATTCTGTTGTGCCAATTTTGAATTACTGATAAACTATTGATGATTTTTACCTTGAAATCGTAATAATATTAGCGTTTAGGCTGTACAATTCATAATATTAACATTCGGTGATTTTTTTTTTTTTTTTTTTTTGTATGGAGTGAATGCTAATATGACACATTCACATTAAATTCAATAATTGAACTCGAAATATTATATTAACAGATAATACCAGTCAATAGGGAACAATACGAAGGAAATCAGTTTTTTTTTTTCAACATATATTTTACGAATATCGGTTTTTTTTTATCGTTTCGGTTCTTAACATAATGACACAAAACATATATATATATATATATTATATAGGTATTTTTTATAATATATAATAAATATATTCAAAGTTAGCTGTTAGTTTCAAAGCGGAGTACTCTTGGATGATGAGAAAACACAAATAAAACGGATAAAGAAATCGAGATCCGGGTATAACAACTTCGAAACATAAAAATCTCGTTTAATTTCCAAACCTCGTACTACTCCGAGAAATTCAATATCCCAAGTGTAAACCTAAAGCCTAAAACCATCATTAGTCGAAAAACGACGTTGGGTATGAATGAATTTTGTTATAAAAACAAAATTCATATTGGTTAAGCCACATGTCGAAGTAGTAAAGTCGATAATCTTGTCCGTTTCGATCCAGGGGCACTTTTGCGCATTCATCAGCATCATGAACTAAGATTATATGAACTGACAACGACATAGTATGCGGTTGGTAACGGTGCGGCCGAGTGTTTTGACGGAGAATACCTATAGGGGGGGGGGACATCCAAGAACCGCAACGATTTTAGTGATTTTTTTCTGAAATATACGCTGCCAGAATGCGTGCATTTGAAGCGTACGTATGATTCAAACACACACTTATCACTTTTTTATTGTTTTACTAAGTCCGTGGTTATGCGGTTGCCAATTTTATATTATTGTGTTATAGCTTACACGTGTTATTACTCTACATCAGATAGCGCTTTGACTTCTAGATTACCCCTCCACGAAAATTTCATCGAAAAACCCGATCGAAGAAATTGGTTCCGTTGCCAGTCCATATTATCCTAGTTAACGGTCAGCATTTAATTAGTATACCGATGGCAAATTCGAATTCGAATAGTTGATACAATTCTTTTTTTGAGGCTATTTATTTTGTCACCCCGGAAAGCCCTTACATGTCATAATTTTAATAGCATTTATGCGACTGTGATTGGCTCGTAAATCGCCGATACGTATCATGTAACGATACAGTGTGGTTGTATTGATAAACCACTCGTTTTCAGTCCTGTATATAGAAATTATGAATTTAATCGTGCCGTATCTCTGTGTCTCGGATAATGATTCTGCAACTATAAAATATTTTTAATATATGGTGATACGGTATCGAGAACGGAGAAAACAGTCTAAATGGATAGAAAAACTAACGAGGGACTGCTAGATAATTTAATATATTGAATAATTTAATATATAGCGTTGAAAAATAAAATTTCAATTTGATGGAAACGGTTAAAATATGTCGATAGGAAATTATTGGACACAGCACGTGTACAAGACACACCCAGGGAGCATTGCAGAACATCATTGGATAGCACCGTTTTAGATAGCAAACGGTCGGTCGATTTTGAGAATCGAAAAAACTGTAAACCATCCCGCAGATCGAATACACGTACAGAAATACACACACACACACACACACACACACACACACACACACACACACATAATATGCACACAAAACAAATATATGCACGCTGCCGTTGTATACAGAATATTATAATATATTAGTAACACGTCGATTTTTCACGTTTCGCGAGTCGTGTTTCGCGGGCGAAAAGTTTTTTGAAGAACGCATTAATTCCGCTTGGTTGACGGAAACACGGTTATTCTCACTACACACACTATATAATAGTCATTGTTAAGCCCCCGAAGCCAATACACCGAATATAATATACATAAAAAACATTATATAGTAGGCGCATAATAATAATAATAATAATAATAATATACGAGCATTTATTTTAGATGTGCAGATATGAAAATGTGATGTTAAAACGAGGCTCGAACGATTCCGGGACTATATTGTAAAAACAGAAATCGAATTTTCTTGAAATCCTCGTTCGGTAATCGAATCATTTTGTATTTATATTAATAGACGATCGGTACGTCGTTCCCGTTCAGCGCAGACGAACATAATAATTATAATTCATACAATTTATTTATTATTATTGAATCGTGAAAATGATTAGTAGGGGAAAAACTACAACGACGAGCTGATATCAAAAGCGAGAAAGCCCGCGATTCGCGGGTGTTTATTAAAAACGAATTAATTATGTTTTGTTGTGAAAAAAAAAAACCAATTAAGTTTTTATCTCGGATCCACTCCGCTTCGTATCCACCTATTTCTGCCGCTCCTCCTACTCCTTTTTATCCCGGCCGCACCTTCTATAGAAGGTCTCTTGCACGTAAAAATACCGGGGATGAGTTTCCACTACAAAAAAAAAAAAAAATAAATAAATAAAAACAACCCATAAAATATACGCCATTAAATTATGTTCATCCAACATAATATTATCACGCAAACGGAAATATGACGAGATGTTTTTTTTTTTTTTTGCGGTACAAAGAAGACAAACAATAATTAATACAAAACAAAACAACAGAAAATTGTCTAAGACATTCGATTATTATAAAACTGTTGGCTCTTTGTCGTTCTTAATATTTCGTATTTTGTATAGTATATTTTTGTTTTATATTTAAATCCGGAAAATATTTTTTTGTTAGAATATCGCTTAATAATTTTTATTATTCCGGAATTCGGTTTCGTTGTATATTTATAAAATAACATTTCTCCATTTTTTGGTCAGCGCCCTCCCCTTTCTTATTATCATCGCCTATCTTTAAAACCGTATTAATTTTCATTGATTTAACTTCGTCACCGATTCAAATTAAAACGCAAGACAAATTTTATTTGGTAGATAGGTACGAATTCGATTGATCGGTTTAGATACATTTTAATCTCTCGGACTGAATTTGTTATTCACTCCGCCCCTGACATTGAGTCGGGAAAATTTCTGTTCGAGATCTACAAGAAAGATTTAAATCCTACGAAATTCTCTGCGCACGAATACAACTAATACTTGACAGGTTTTTAAGTAATGATAATTTTGTAAAATGAAAAAAATACGTTTGTATAGAACACAAAAAGAAAACGGAACATTTTAACGAAGTGGTTCTAAAATACCTATGGGTTTACTCCTTATGCTTAGTTGTGCACTGTTTGCTCGTCAATAAAACGTAGAAAAGCAAAAAACTCAAATGCCCTGAATTCGGCCCGTTTGAATGAGGAACAAAGGTACAAGTTGTTGTTGATTTTTATTTTTATTTGAGAATCACTGTAAAGTTGAGCTCATAAATTATTTCAGCCGTCAAGTGAAAAACTATCTTGCTGCAGTTCGAAATTAAAATTTTAACACTCGATTGAATTTTTTCTCATTAATTTTTCAGAATTTCGTGATTTCCGGTGCATCGGACTGGGAAATAAATAATAATAAAAAAAAAAATTACCCCTATAAAGTACCTACTATATATTGTCGGTCTACGCGCGTTCAATTACCCGTCTGTATATTATAAATTATTATTAAATAAAATTACGACTGCAGACGACTGGACGGACGGTTTTTGATTATGTTTTTCTACAGAACGTGTTTCCTCGCACAGAGAGAGAAAAAGAGGGAAAGAGAATAAAACTACTTTTTTTATATATATAATCTATAAATTAATTATATCGGAAAATGTTGGAATTTTTTTAATGTAATACGTACTTATATATATTTTTTTTTTTATATATTTTCGTTAACCATAAGCTAAATAATAAATAGTTATATTTCTGTTACAAATATTATACGTACGAACAAATTGTAAAGGGAAAATAAATTAATTTCCAACGAAAAACGTCACGGAACTGCGTGATTTTCACGAGTTTCGAGCGCCAAACGATAAAACCTTATAAAAATTAATAACAATATATTATACTGGGTGTACATATGCTATTATTATTTTACGCGCAGTAACAGTTATTAACTAAAACAATATGTCGTTCATTTCAAAAATGGCGCAGTCTAATTCTGATGTTTCCGTCTTTTTTTTTCTTCATTGGCATCACAACTCTTTAAGAGTTTTTGCCATCACCACCATCCACCTCCATTCATTTCGATTGTTCACGTTTCATTCCCAATTCATTATACGCACAGTTTTCAATTTCCGCATTTTCCCGTCTATCCAACGCTTTTTTTGAATCATCATTACAATATTTATCTATTTTTTATTATTATTTATCATCATATCGATCTACAATATTTATAGTTATCATTGTTTTATTACATTTTAGTATGGTAGACATAATTAAAAACCCGGTATTTTCATTAAATTTAAGCATACAAAAGAGTCGCGGAAAAGGTTGGTAAATGAAACCTCTAAAAGGCTTATCCTTGATATATTTACATCACGGACATACAAAATGCCATCAGCCGTCATTTAGGAGTTATGCAATGATTTACGAAGCTAAACAACCAACGGTCGCCTTCCGAAACACCATTGTTAAAATCCTATTGAAATTGTATCATCGATTCACTAATCTCGAAATCCCGAGTTTGAACTCATTTGGTTCCGAGGAAACCGCATAAGGTATCCGAAACGAGCGGAATAAATAGATAAAAAAAACATTCGTGTTCTTTATACGGTGTGCATCGGACACAACACGGTTCAATAGTGTTTATTTTCGGGAAAAATTCGACTAAATTATGTTGGCCTGACCGTTTGTTAAAGACTGTTAATCCTTAATTAACGATTCGTCATTAACAATACTATTGACGATTTGCAAACAAATACTAAACCGAAATTTTACCACCGTACGCATAACTATTATTTAAGCACGTTTCAACGATTTGTTTTTTTTTTTGCAGGTAAGTGAAAAATGAACAGCACGGCGTTGCGTTTTAATATCAAAAACCCACGGAAACGTCTGTCAGACGTCGTATTATATATTATTATTATTATTATCAAACTTCGGTAAGTCGTTATAATTTTTTATGTCTATAGTACATTAATACGAAATGTATATCCGGTTATATTACTGCCACGGTCATTTATTTTTATCAATCGATTAAAAGTAATGCACGGTTCGAAAAATAATAACAGAAAAATAAAAATTCCGTCGTTTTTATGATATTTTATTTGTTTATAAAATCAGCGGCATCTAATAAAAAATTTAGCGTCGTCGTGTCGAACTTGTCGCAGACAAAATGTTAGTGTCACCCGCATATTGTATTACCGTATAGGCGTAAATCCGCAAAATGAATAGATTTGAAAACTGTAGTTATAACAGTAGTAGTAGTAGTAGAGTCAGACAGATTTTTTTTGAAGTGAAAATGGAATGAAGATTTTGGATTGGAGGGGAAAAACAATTTTAGATTTTGAGATTAGCGTGAAATGTATTGCTTACACTAAGAAATGTGCGAGTTTTTTGATTATTTCTGTGTGCAAAATACAACTTTTATACCAAACATCTTATCATAATAAAAAACTGATAATATAGTATTATTTTGTAGAATCTTCAATTTACAGTCGGTATATTTAGTAGATAATTTTTCGATATGCTTTCATAATAATTGAGAAAAACTTAAAAATATTTTGTTAGAAAACCGAAAAAATTTACAACAGTAACGTTTCATTGTTATTTTCGATTTTGATTTTTTGTTGTATTTCGGTTACGAACAAACTTTGAAACCTGCCATTTTCACAGAATATTTATAATATTGGCCAATATTGGCACGAATGTTCAATTATTTGTTGTTTTTTCTTAATTTTTTATACATTAAATTAATACAAAAACCGTCTGCACGCTGCAGGGTACGCTAAAAATCACCGCCACGCTCTATAAATACGGTTTCACCTTGACATTCACACTACACTTCACCCTAGCGGACTCGCATTTGAATCTCGAACACGTTTAATTTATTATGCGTTTATTATCTCTACTTAGTTGTACAAGGTATTTATTTATAAATTGTTTTTTCCGATACCATTCTATAGTTACCACGTTAGTTGTTATAAGGTCCCGTGGATACTGCTTTCCCGTAAGAAACACGGAGGTTTCGGAGAGCCACGGGAAAACATGGTGTGACGGGGATACACAGCACAGACAGCTTTTTATATTATACAGTTGTCGTTTATTTCGACTACTCGAAAAAGGAGAAAAAAAAACAAAGTCGTCGTCGTCGAACGTCAATAATTGCTGTCGGGCGAGACGGATGGTATACGTACGTCGTATTTTTCCGAGAATAGAGTCGAGAAGAATGTGACGTGCAGTATGACGTGCCCGGGTTTAATTTTCGTAGGTTGTGAGACGCTGCTCTCGATCAACTGACATCACGAATAAAATTCTGTGGGCGTCGAAATTTGTACACAAAAAATTTCCCGAAATATCCGTTGATATTTTAGAGTATTTGGCGTTGTTCTTGTCAAAAATAAAGTACACAATCGTTAACGTAATTTGTTGTCGTGTTAGTATAGTGAAAAAACAAGTTTGGCATAGGTTTGTTGTTTTTATTTTTTTTTTGTTTTTATAAGAGTTTAAAGTTCTAATTGTAACGGAAATTTTGAAAATTCACGTCATCTGCGTATTTTGTTTTTAATTCGGAATCACGGGTAGGCCGCTGCCACGGAGAGTATAGTTATCTACCTATAGTTTCCTAACGATATACGAATAGGGGATATACGTATAGGGTAATTTAGTTAATAAATGATTGTAAAAACAATTCTGAGCGGTGCAGTATACGTTGAGTTTTTATTTTTCCCTTTGTGGTCGAAGAATCCCAGAAATCAACGAAAATCAAAAAGGCCTAAAATAAAAATGATCTGGATAGCGAACTGTTAAAAAATGCGATTAAAGTACCACCACCCGTAAAATTAGAATTTTTTGTGATATCGCGTGGAAAAATGAGAGCATTTTTACTAACCGAAAAATTATGTTCCGGGAAAAAAAAAAAAAATCTAAACAGCCTACACATTTCGGTAAAACTACAATACTTCCTTCGTTACGTTATGAGAAGACGTACGTATACAAACAACAGGTTTTGAGTTTTCGAGTTTTTATCAAATTTGACCGGTAAAAAAAAAAAAAATTGTCCACGATATCGTAATACGGAACGCGGAAAAATCGAATGCCGTTCTCCACCCGCAATTATCGGTTTGTAATGTCGGCGTGTACCGCGATCGCGATAAAACGCCGTACACCGTTCGCCCGAAGTTTTCGTCGGGACGCGTCCAAACACGCGCGCGAACGTTTGAAAATCGCTTTCATCCGTACAACGCTTTGCCGCGTGCGTCCGTGCATCGCATTGAGACGGCCGCCGCCGATGGCGCGGGGAGGTTACCGTCGGCTACAAACCGTCAGAAAACAATTATTATCATTATTATTATAATCACTGTTATCATACGCGCAGCGTGGGCTACCGTGCCGGGGCTGTCGGGAATTCGTCGACGGGCCGTTTTCGGACGCGTTTTAATCGAAATCCCCGGGACTGCGGGTCCTGTACACCTATATCACACTGTATACATATATATATGTATACACTGCGCGTTTAGACGTCCGAAATTAAACATTCCTCCGATTAAACTTCGTTATTGGTACCGTTCGACGATCCCCACCGCGACCGTCCCCGTACTTTCGGTCTAAGTATATATACATATATACGTATATATTACATTGTAAGTGTGTGTGTATATATATACGAAAACACGATAAGGTGGATACATAAGCGGGTTTTCGATCGCCGCCGACCGGGACGGCGCAAAGGCGATCATCCGCCGCCGTTGCCGCCGTTCGACCGTAAACAGACGTCATCGCCGTGTCGACGGAACCTTTTGTATCGCCGCGCGGTTAAGACCGCGGCGGCCCGATCGATCCGGCGCTATAATAGCAACACTTTGTAAATTTTTTTTTTTTTCTTATTTCATTTTTTAAACCCGTAACATACGCGGTTCAACAATACAGACGAATTTCGTTTGAAAAGTTTGCCGAAAAAATCGCCTGCGTTTTATTTTCACGCGTCAACGCCCGACGGCAATTACAAGTATACTATATCAATGCGCATGTATTCATTGGTGCGGGGTGGCGCAAAGTTGATATTTAATATATTTTATAGCAACGGTAAAAAATGTGTACACAACGAGAAAGAAATAATGAAAGAATTAAAGGACACCGTCATTAAGTAACAGAGGCATCATTAAGGCGTTCGATGAATTGGATTGTTACCGCCGTAGGAAGTGGAATGAGATGGAACAAGGAAGGGTGCTTGACTTCTGGAGAAACGTGTAGGCGGACGGTAGTTAATGCCAGCAAAGGGTCCGGGTACATCTATAATATGGCGGTGACATCGGGAAGGTGGGAAAAAAACCGGATATCCGCTTGGCGACGACGTGAAAATAGTGGGGGAATCTTCAACGTGCGTTATTATT
Organism: Cinara cedri; assembly: GCA_902439185.1. Classification (NCBI taxonomy): domain Eukaryota; kingdom Metazoa; phylum Arthropoda; class Insecta; order Hemiptera; family Aphididae; genus Cinara; species Cinara cedri. Next base: position 276,660 of record CABPRJ010000984.1, on the reverse strand, counting down.
GTGAGTGTAATCGTGCCAAGTATGCTCAATTGTGAGCACATAGGCTGCGTGAGAGAGACGCCGATTTTGCACCCGCTCGAGTCTTACCCGGTCCTTAGCGAGATACAAGAATGCCCGACTATCACACCGAATTCAAGTATTTAGCAAAAAAGACACGAAATAAAGAGTACGGAGACGTACCGGTAAGATTCCCGGTAGAAAACGTAACAAGTAGAAATTTAAAATAACTAGATTGTATATTAGCCGGGTTTTATTTTATTCCTTTGTTGGTGTTCCTCGATCGCGACGAAAACTGTTTTGAAAACTAAACAAATCGGCATATTTTGATTGGGCCGTGATTTTTGGTCGAATAGTTGTTTTCAGCACAAAAAAAAAAAATAATAATAAACACGCGCACTCGTCACAGTAAAAACAAATAGATCTCTCGATACACTCGGAATCTAAAAGGACCTAGACGAAAAATTATATTGTAACGCGCCTACTTATACATAATTCGGTGTACAACTGATACGGCGGACTCGTTAAATAAACTGGATTAGTGATAAGACCGCGTTTGTCGTTGTTCGCATTCAAACTGGACGCATATCGTAGCAAAGTGCCGAATTTTATTGGTACCAGCATTGAAATAAGGCTCGATCTATTTATTGTTATATTGATCTTTCATCAAAATAGAGATATACAGCGGTCGGCGAGTGTCAAACATCCGAATATAATATTTCGAGAACGCTCGTGTTAACCATTGCAGATACGAGCGGATCATAAATCATATTATATGGGTATCAAATTGTACAATTCAAATTTTAAAAAAATCAAATTTTAATTTTGTAGTTGATAAATTATGTGCGTTTAGCAAAACGCGTCGCTATTTGCGACGTTAATTCAATTTCGTTCACGTTAATTATTATTAATTTGTATAAAAAAAAAAAAAATCATTTAAAGCAATCATTATCCACGTGTGTTAACGCGCTTATTTCACTGTACATTGATTTTATTTAATTGCACATTTTTTATTCTCGTTGGGCGTTTTACTGACAGTTCATTTAATTCGGTGATTATTTTTAAACATCGTACAAAATACACGCGGGGCGATGGTGTATACCTAAATGCAATACAATATATAATGGGAGTTAACCAATTACGTCTAAAACGACCTTTTTATAAACCAATTTTAGGCTCAAAACATCATCTGTCGAGAGCTCGATTTCGCAAAAACCTTTTAGCGTCGATAGACCAGTGGCCCTTTTCTAAAATGTAATATTACGTCTGATATTATAATCTGATGCTTATATTATATACAAAGTATATCTAGATAAAAAAATATATTTTTTTTTCACATTTAAATAAATTGTTTTTGTTTGGCAATTAAATTATTATTTTCATTATGTTCGTCAGTTTTTTCACAATAATAATGGAAATCTGATATTACCAAATTCTTTGCGTGCAATCGCTCCAATTATGTATTTCTCAATAACAGATTCGATTCCTAATCTGCTTTTGTTATATACGTTCGGTTTGAACGTATATATTTGTCTTGTTCAATACTGTTTACTGCGATGTACGTGATGGTTCGTGTTTCTATAATTGCTTTTACGAAGACAGAAATATTTGAATGGGAACAATAAAATTTTGAAGAAAATGAAGCGCTAAAAAATGCATACGCATTAGTTGTACGTTGAAAACTTATGGAATTCGATGCCCACTGATGAGGTATAGTTATAAACGGTGTAGATAGTGAATTTAGTAACATTTTAATCCGTTGATTGAATTTTCATTCTATAAACATATTCTCCACTTCTTCGTTTTTAGCGACATTTTGTTCTATTGCTTTTCTTTTTAAGGAATAAGCAACAATTTGTTTATTAATACTTACGCTTATTGCTACGCGTTTATGATTTAAGTTAAGTTTCAAAGACACGATTTAACAACAGTACATCTCCATTCAATTCCGTTTTTTTGTTTTACTACACTTTCGAAACTTAAAACAATTGAACAACAGAAAGAATTAACGGCGGTTTACCGTTTTCACTAAGAGCCCGTTTAAAACGGTCCAAATTGTAACCACAAACATTAAACTAGACAGCTACACAGATATAGTGTTATTGTGTGCAGCAAGACAATCGGGCTGATAAATATCTGACCGATAGTGAAAACTCGTCTATCGCTCGAATTCATACTTGCATGCGGAAATGTACGTAATAACAATAACGTTTCGTAAAATTAATTTTTGCAATTGATGTACTAACCGCAGAAATTCAGTAGTAATGAAATGGGTTTACCGACCGTAAAATATAAGGGCACAGTTCGCACACCGACCAGAAACTGAAAAGTTCGTCTTCGACGAAATTGGTCCGTGCCCTATATGATAAATCGTAAAAATAAATTATTGTACTTTCGCGTAAATATTCGATCGAAAAACAGAAACGCGTTATCTTAACGTAGGTAACAAAATATAATATACGACACGTACGCGTGTATCGAATGGAATATAAAATGTTAACCGTTGCGGACAAAAAACGAAAAACGAATAAAACTCAATTAAATCGATTTATAACCGAGCGCGTCGTTATTGTCCTCCGTCTCTGCAATAATATTGGACGATTTAAAAGATAAATGGCTAGTTTGTTTTTAACGAATCGATATTGTATTATTATTATTTGCGACCTATACACAAACTCCAAACACTATTACAAAAATGAAAACGGTTTAATTGGAGATAATTATTGCCAGAACCAAAGGCGTATTTCGGATTTGTTTTTTTTTTTTTCGTTTGGTGGGGAGATGTGGATATGGGGGTTTCTGACAATATTGTACCATAGATATTATAATGGATTTATCGTTAACGTCTGCTACGATTCCACTCCCCCGCCTCTTAACATTTATTAAATTTACAGGTTTAGGCCCAGTACTTCCCGAAGTTCCTTGCTGATCTTCCTCCTCCGTCCATTTGCACTCGTGTCACGAACTGGTCCGCATATCATTGTCCATATTTCGTTTTCGGAAGTTACACGTATTCTCACTTGTCCATACTTCATACGAATATTAGATAATATATATAATGTGAATAGTAAAAGTGTCACTGCCAAGATAAGAAACAACGCCTAATTACGGTTAAGTTACTCCTACGTATTTACGGGCTTAAAAATAATTATTCATAAAATAAAACATATTTTACCCATAAGGGTCCGGCATTACACAACGGAATACTAATATAATATAAAGATGGTAAAGCCCATAAACAATACATTAAGGAGCTTTTAACTGTTTTAATTTTTGTTAAACTACACGAATAAGACGACGACAATGGTATAATTTCCTTTACTGCGCATAGAGTCATTTGCCGGGTTCCCGAGTTTAAAAGAATAATAATAATATAATGCAAAACACGTGTTTTCGGCTTGTTTCCTTTCAGCGTGACAGCCTTTTAGTTAATGAGTGAAGAGTAGGTAGGTACCTACCGCCAAAGACAAATAACAACAATAAACATTGGCATCGAAGGTCTTTCATAAATAAGTAACGACAAAAATAAAAATAATATGAAAAACCAAAATGAGTGACAAAAACTTGGTATTTTTTTTTATTGCAAAAATGTTTTTAGTAAAATTAAAACGTTTTTTTCTTGTCTCTCCCGTTTTCCAATAATATAACACTCGAATATTAATTTATCGGTACGAACGCCTTTGCAGCGAGAAAACATAGAAAAAAACGATGCGCTGCCATTATGGTGAACGGTTAGTTTAAGGAGGCGATTCGAATGATTATTTTTACAGTCGTGATAATAATTCGCGTTAAATATTATTTAACCGCTTCGTAAAACAACGAGTTTTAAAAAAATAAAAGCGAAAATCGGCCATGGAGGACGTCCTTGTATTGTTGTTACAAATTTGAACGAAAAAAAAACATTTTAATATACGTCACACATTGTGTCTGTTGATACAACAATAAAAAAAAAAAAACGTATGAATATTTCAAAAAAAAAAATTAAAAAATTCCATTATGTACGTCTATTAGGGAATTCGTGTGAGAAGTTCGGAAGGTACAGGGGCAATTTAATGTAGATATGTACACAGAGATTAATCATTACAAACGGAAAACGACTCTGAGCGGAGATTTGATACACGTGTATGAAAAGACCGTTATATTTCCGATTTGAAAACATTAGTACATTTCGTACATTTTCCCGTTTTTCCCACGTTTCTTCCCGGCGGTTTTGCGATTTATTATAAAAACCTCCGTGGAAAAATCAAAAATCCGACATCAATAAAGCACTATACCGGGCAGATTTTCTTTCGGAAAAGGGCTACACGCGAAAATCGGATCGAAATTTCCGGTAGAAAAGTTGAAAAATACACGTCATTTGTAAAACCAATACGTTCCTCGCTCCGTTCAGAATCTAAAATGCGGTCAGATGTGTCCGCACGCACGCTCGCATACGCACCGTATTATCAGAACCGACACGCGGACACAATAATAAAAATTGTAATCGTTTTATACCGTGTCGGTATAGCCTAACCACCCAATACCGTAACTCGCGCCGCACCCACCCGCGCAGAGTCGAATTATTTTGTATTATCGTTACGTCCTCCGTGGGTGTGGGTCGGCGATAGGTCTGGGGTGGGGGGTACGCCCGTGTTTTTGCGAAAATCACGGAAACGCGGTCCGAAATACTATTATTATTTATGCGACGAGACGGCGGCGGCGTTTCCCGCGGCGAATAAAAATCCATTTATAAATCACGCGCGGCCCCGTGAAACGTTAACGACCCGTGTGCCGCCCGGGTGTCGAAGAAAAAGCCGGTGCGAAAGGCCCGAGAGTTCGCCTCCCCTCGCCCCCTGCCCAACGATATAACAATGCCGCGCGCTATAATATGGACCGGTAGCGCGCTCGGACCGGGCGGAAAGATGACCGAACGGAAACGGGGAAAAAAAAAAAAAAACCCGACACCTCGTACATTATTGACGACGCGACGTCGAGACTGCCGAAATCTTTACGCCGCGTTTCGTTCTCGGCACGCGCGCGAAAATACCGTCCTGTACATTGGAAACGGGCGGTCGACAAACGGGTCTTTTATAGTTGACGGGACAATGTCGTCGTAACCGCCGACAGGAACGTTCCCGGGAGAATATTCGGATCCGTAAAATAATACGAAAACGCACTACGGTGCGGACGGACAACGGAATTCTTCGATGGACCGAGTAACCGAAAACGTCTCGTCTCGAAAAGTCCGAATCGGGTGGATCGTGTTGTTTGGCGTGGTGAGGATTGTGTCTGATGAAACGAACGCTGGCCGCCAATCCGAAGTGTCGAAACGGATTTGGATCGGAAGTATAAAAAACGGCTTAAACGGAAGATGTATAGATAACAGAGACCTCTGCAGGAGCTGGGCGATAGCGGCGAAGCGCCTTTGAATGTGAAAAAAGAAATATACTTGCATACTTACCGACCGTTTATTACTAGTATACGCCTATATTATTTACGCGGCTGTCGTTTCACGTTGTTCATTTGCGAAAAAACATCGATCCCGACGGTTGACTGTATTATGAAAATATTATACGTCCTAGCGTATACGTAGTAGCCGTACCGATCGATTTTTGAGTCGAATTCGATGGAAAATACATTAGAATATTAAAAAATAAAAAACTGAAGACACTATTGGCGGGTGTGCCACTGGTGTAGGTGGGAAGTTATGAAGAAAATACGTATAGTGTTTTCTGTACACGACGATAAATCATATTTGCTATCTAAACACAGTTCTGAGCAAAGTTCAGTTGAAAATATTACGAAATACCGCGATTTTCGTCAAAATTTGAACTCTGTTTATTGATTACCAAGTAAAACTAATGGTTAACCTCGTGTTAGACGAAAGCGCATCTGTTCCACCTGAACAATTTTATCTACATAAAATCAAATAATAACTGAAAGACGAACGAAAATGTCATCTGCGTATAAATAATTGAAAAAATAGTCAACAGCTTTTGGAAATGTTCCCGTATTTAGAAAATACTTTTAGAAGTAAACTGTGGAAATGTTAGGTCTTTATGATTGTTTTTGACCGAATGACAACAAAAACCGAAATTTAAAATAATGACACCGTTATACAACCATAAACTTTTCATTGTTTTATACGTTTCTTCAAGGGATTGTCCAATTGTACGGAAAACGTCAAGGAAAATCGAAAAACGACTTTATTAAAAAAAAGAGAAGACCTAACTGAAATATGCGCGACCTCAAAAATCGAAAAACTATTATAATACGCCATTTTTTTTTTTTTTTTTAACAAATAAATACAACCGATAAGAAGTCATAAACGTACCTATACTGTTCGATGTTTCGATACGCCGGGTTACTTAAAAATAGATTATATATTTATTACGTGAAACGATAATGTAGGTATTTTTCTTGCGGTTTCGCTTTCGCGTAAACGATCGATATTTTTTTTTCGAATATTTATGCAAATAAATCATTTTTATGTCGGTGAAAAATAGCGTCAAAAATTAAATCATAGCGTTAAAAATTTAAAATACTTCAGTTATGCAAAAAAAAAAAAAAAAAATGATAATAATAATACTAACAGGAGCAAACAATTTCCGATTTGGAATATCCGGCGCATAAAACAAATTTAAAATCAATTTCTTTTATCTGTATCCTATGATAATCGGCAAACGTTATAAAAATCGAAACCCGATAATATCGCCAATGGATATTGATGACGATGGTATAGTAGCGGGAAAACGAATGGATTTTCGGACTTCAGACACTTCAGACAATACAGACATTATTTTCACTCGAGAAAAACTCGCGTGACATTGGTTTTTCACACACACAAAAAAAAAAAAATTAAATATCGTTATAGTTCGCGCCGAACGTTTAATCGGCGGTTTCGGACACTTTTCTATTAAACGCGTTCTCTAAAAAACACCGAACCTGGTCGTTTGTTTTAATGAAAACCACACAAAAATAATTATAATAATATTAATAAGGCAGGTATGTGCAGTGAGCGAACAACCTTTTGCGTATAATCTTGAGCAACTAAAATGTATACGCCCGTGTCACGGTTAGGTTGGGTTTACGGTATTTTTTTTTTTTTTCAATTTTTGAAATCCATCCGCAAACACACTGTGCCCGTACCTATACCGAAATGTGCTCAGACGAGTTATGCCAAAGGCTATGCAATATTTCGTGTACATAAACACGGTGTAACCTTTTTTTTTTTTTTTTTTAATTCACGCGCGCAAGCAGATTATTATTTTCGGAGGAATTTCAATGTGCGCGCGTGCAAATGGGATGCTCCGCATTTACCCGCATCTTTAACTATACACACTAATATAATATAAATAAAAATATTTGTGTAATGTGTGTAAACGTGTGTTTTTATATTATAATTTTTTTTTTTTTTTGTTGTTGTTGTTTTACACACGATCATTTATCGCCGGGATAATAAAAATTATTTACGAATATCTGGAGTTTTTTTTTTTTTTTAATTTATTTTTAAAATAAAAACAGCAATTTTAACGAATTCGCCCAAACACGGGAATAATAAAACTCAAAATCTACCGTGTTTTTTTTTTTTTTTTTTTTTTTTGTCTACGGCGGCGACAACGACGCCGTCACTAAATATCACAATAAATAACAAAAGTGTGTACCGACATTTTGATTAATGCTCTACCCATATTATACACGAGTTCATATTGAAGCTAAAGGATAATAAAAATTGTATTAATACGCTGCACCAGTGTATAAATTAGGGAACTCGCTTTCTAATTAGACGTAGTTTTTTTTTTTTTTTTTTTTTTTTGTGTGTACTGTGGGCATTTAAAAAAAGAAAAAGAGGCTCTCGCGTCGCAGAGATATTGCGTTTTTGACTCTCGGTGTAATTAGTAGGCCGCCTTTTTATTCAAATACGTGACGTATAGTGCGCGGCGGCTCATATTTCAAGAACGCCCTTAGCTACCCGCTTCGGACAAATAGTATTGTTATCAATTATCGTTTATTATTATTTTGTTTTTTCCGTTTTTTTTCTCATTACGATTTGGGCGAACAATAGTTTTTCGTCGATCGCGCGATATTACCGTTGTGGCCGGGGTTAAGCAACAAAATTAGAACCATTATTGCGCGGATTCAGGGCGGGCCCACTGTTGCGGGTGAAAAGTTGACGTGGTAGTGGGCGAATTCATTGTGTATCTGCACGCGGCGGTCGATCGTTTCTAACGAAAAACGATTCTGAGCGGGGTTCGGTCGTATCGGCGTTTTGAAACGCCCTAATATTTGCGATTTTCGTCAAAATTATACAATAAAATACTACCTAAATTATATTAAACGCGTTTTTCTTTTTGACCACCAAGCAAGATTCATAACGAATCCCGTGTTAAACGTTCACGCATTTTTTGTTAGTCTTGCAATCTTGTCAAAAAAGAATACCGAATACAAATTATGTAAGAACTCGCAAAAATACAATGTCTATAAATAAATAAAAAATGACACAAACAAACGTTTTGAAAAATGCATCACGTCTGGAAAAGCTAAATATAAGTTTTTGTCTAAATGTCAAGTCTACGAATATTTTTTACCGAATTACAATTTATGACAAAATAACAAAATTGATCATAATAAAAGCATTGTTTTTTTGTAAACTTCCCCGTTCATTCTACGCTTTTTTTTTCGGTTTCACTGAATTATTAAAAAACACTACTCGTAAAATCAAAAAGAACTTAACAAATTCACCAACTAAATTAAAAATTCAACAACAATGATTTCTTGTCGTTTTTTTTATTGGAGTAATAATTTCGGTAGAAAACTTAAAGCATAAAAATTTAAAACAACCAAATCGTAAAAAAATAAATTAAACATCATTGTAAAACTTAACCATCCCCCGCTAAGCTCCGAATCTAAAACGTACGCGCATCGTTTTAAAACCGACATACTATTCGCTATACGCTCAGAAAACGAAAATACTGTCTCGATATTCGCAAATCGTAAAACAATAAAAAAAAAAAAAACAAACAAAATTAACAAAATAAGACCGATAAAATAGTAGAACATTATAAATTCGAAAGTCCTAATCCTAATATATAACAGGCTTTGATTGGAGCAAGATTCTTTGGAGAAAAGTTCTTTACAGACAGGAAAAAAAAAAACCTCTGCGTAAGGAAGGTTTTGCAGTATCGCTTGTTGGTTGGACCGAGACGTACATTTTCAAAAATCGCACACCCCCTTCCTCCGTAAATTAAATCATACTATTAGGTTATAGAAAACCATTTTTTTTTTTTTTAGTTAGTGAGTCGTATACAAATAAATTTTACAAAATAATTACAATTATTATTTATACATTATAAAACTGAAACTAATTTACTGTTTTCAGTATTACTCATTGTAAAACGGCATAATACTTTTCACAAAATTTTCTTGAATCGCGTTACTCATACAATTTATTTAATACACGGTAATACTGATCCACTTTCGTTAAATTTACTACGACTACGACGGCGGCGGCGGCAAATGTTATTACCTATATCGCAGATCCTTGGTATGTTTCGGAGACGCGTCAAAATATATCATTAGAACGGCCACCAGAGACAAGGGGTTACGAGAAGTAAATTCAATAATCCTCGTCGTTTTTAATATCGTGCCCTGCTGCGATATACGTGCGGGGAATCATTTAAGTTTGGAGAATGCGTTTTTCTTTTCGCCGTCCCGATTATTTTCTTTTATATAAATTACTTTTACAGTGATTTTTACTTAGATGACGTTTTATCGTCGGATCGACAGGGCGATTATTATTTTATCACAACCCATTATTACCGTTATACTGTAAGATTATTATCTCTTCGCTATACTACTCCGGTATTAATCCTACACTATAAAATAGTTACATTATAACTCTCAAACGGTAAATCCAATACTATAACGATAAAGTATTATCGAAAGTTGGACGAAATATTGTATTTTTATTTTTTTTTTTTTAAATTCGCGTTAAAAAAAGTAGGAGGTTGCCATTTGAAAATCAAATGTTAATACTCGTTTAGCGTATATAATATGAGGAACACGGATTATGGGGGAAAATCGAAATGCCGGTCGTAATTTCATATAACCGTTTATTCCGTTTAGTTTTGCTCGTGAAATAACATCAATACAAAAACCCAATAAATAAACATTATAATTATAATTTCGTTTACTATAGCGAATTTAAAGCGATGTGTTTTTTTTGTTTTTTTCATGGAAATGTCTGTACCGTTGCACATATCTCCATAAGAACACAATCATAATGAACGAGTATTTTACTAGCTGCAATAGTAATATAATAATCATACGATTCAGGCCGTATAGAGATTACCGTGAGAAAATGAGAAAGAATGAGAGATATTTACCCTATTATGTACGATAAAATGAGTAAATCCTCGTAGTACACTCAGTGTAATGTGTAGGCGTAATACGCAAACGCTAATATCCAACAACACACACATCGCATATTGCAATTCAATGATTGAATTAAATCCTTATGAAAATGATATTACAACTTTATAACTATAACTCGGACTTTGTTGCATTTACATGGTTTTAGATTCTGATCGAAGCGAGGAATATTTCGTATTAGTTCTGCTTCAAGATGCGTGCGTTTTGTTTTCCTGTCATTAAATCAATTTTCGACTAGAAATCTATCCCCAATCGTCAACTTTATGGGCGGTTACCAGTCGAAAACATTATCCAGTTTTTGCATTGGGTAGGTATTTTTTTTTTTTTTTATTATTATTTTCCTTGTATTTCGATTAATAACGAGAAAACGCCGCAAAACGTAAACGTTATTAAAAAAAAAAAAATAATAATAATAATAATTGTAAACACCATTGTAAAAGTCGATTTCGACAGGTTTAAAAACACTAATTTCTTTCCCTTACCGCTTACAGTCAAATCTTCGAGGTGGCTAAAAAGTAGTTTTGTTTTTTTTTTTTATATTTGAATACTTTTTCAAAGAATAATAGGAATTAAAATTAACCGGTAAAAATACTCGTGTTTAACCACGGCAACGCATTAAAATCGTCAATCCCGATATACGCAAACGATCGTGTTCCGAACCGGTAACACCCAAACTATATACTCCGAGTGCTGTAGTCGCCGATCACGTCACGCGCCGGGCGGACGGTGGTTCCCGCCGATCGGGATCCGGGATAATCGGGTAGAGCGGGCGTAAAAGTTCAAACTCGACAGGCACTGTAGGGGCCGGAATTTCCGTACGGGGCTAGACGACGTTCTTTTAGACGGGCGACGGCGGTTTCAAATCCCGAATTCCACCGTGCACCGCGACAATATAGCGCGGGCGTCACTGTTTCGAGGATTTTTCTCGAAAGCATTTTTCGATTACGGAGAGCGGTGGCCGTCCGCGCGAGTGGAGTTCGTCCGCCACGCGCGCGGTTCGACCTGACTGATCGTCGACCACACCGCGGGTCTCGGAGCCCGAGACGCGGACGGTCGGTGACCCGGTTCCCGCTCGTCTTTACGGGTGCCGCGGTCACGCGAACGATCCCCGGGGTCGTCTGGACGCGGCGCCGGGCGAAACACAATATGAAAAGCGCCGCGGCGCGCATCTATCATTAGGCAAGGCGAACCGCGCCGTTATAGTTCGCTGGCGCGTGGCACTGATTATGATAATAATTACAGCGTCCCGGGAAAACGCGAAAAAGGAATCCGAATGCGGGGCCGGTGGCGCGCAATTTGCGCGCGAAAAATCACAAAGCCTTTTCCCACGTGTAATTAATTTTCCGAACGCACGTGTCGCTCGCACAATAACTATACCGTGTAACTAGGCGCCCACAACGGATATGCGGCAGCTGCGACACAGATCAAAAACCCGTTAATTGTCTCGTTCCGGTGAACGGCGCGAAACAAAAAATAAAAATTATAACGATAATGTAAAAATTTGCATTGTCCGGGAACGCTGCGGCCCCAATATACTCGTATATTGTATTAATATATACGTATGAAAATCAGACGGACGGAAAATAAAAAAAAAAATTAATTTTTATTTATAAGCGCTTGTACGTGTTACACGTTTTCGACACGGTTTTTGTTTTTTTAAAGTGTGTTTTACGGGGTTAATAATACGGATTTTTTTTTTTTTTAACTCCCGCCGACCGTGATGCGTACCGAACGTTTATTACGCGTGGAAATTGTCATAGCGATAAACTGGCATCGAATTATTACGAATTCGATCATTTTATTGCTGCGTTTTAGATTCGGGGCGTAGCGCGCAATGTATTGGTTTTACAATGATGATTGTTATTATTATTTTTTTTAAGTGATCACTTTTTCTACCAGAAAACTTACTCCGATTATCAAGTATAACAATTTTTCTACATAGGAAATGTTCTCTGGGTGGTATTTTAGATTGATCATTTTTTGAAATTCTCATTAATTTTATTCGGGATACTGATGAAAACATAGTTCTTAAGGTTAAAAAAGATTAAAAGATTAAATTAAGGTTGTCCAATGACAACCGTTTTTATTTAATTTTTGTTATTATGAACTTTTTATTATTATAATCTTTTTAAATCCATCATTGTTGTCATGACATAACTATTGTTGACAGAGCAACACTATCAACTGAACTCCGTTCGGGATCGTTTTTTCACTAGCAATGGTTTATCGTTGCTTACAGATGTACATTGAGTTCCCGTTTATATCCCACCTTTTCAATTTCAACTTTCCGCTTAAAACAGTGATTGCACCCGCGTGCGAAGTATGTCCGTCTTTTTTTAAAAACAATTTTATTTCTTAACTTCAAATTTTTTTTCAAATTCTCGTCATTTTCAAACACATAAAATATTTCAAATTTGTTAACGGTCTGTATAATACTATGCTTATATAGGCCCGTCACTGTTGTGGGCTGGAAGTTATTTTTTCGTTAGTTATTTTTTTAGGTTAGTTGTTTTATTCATATCTGTAAGCAACAATAAACAATTGCAAGCGAAAAATGACTTCGAGCGAAGTTCGTTTATAGGTACATGATTTGAATGACTGAAATTTGTAAATATTGCATAGTATTGCGTAGTAGCGAATTTGGTCTTACAGCAATTATAAAAAAAAAAAACTACTATATTACATTCTATTCGAAAAGTTGTTTAATAAAAGCACACACACACACACTTATCATTGTCAAACCAATTGTTGTCTCACTCCGCTCTAAATCTAAAACATCATCCATAGAAAAACAATTCAATCATTTTTAATTTCGAATTTTATAGGAAACCTAGTTTTTTATTAAAGAGCAAGGCAATTCAAAACAGGAATGTTATATTTAAAGTTTAAAGTAAATCGATGACAACAATATTGGTCGATTGTATGACTATGCAAAACATAATGCGAAATCAAATCTATGAACGAATGTAAAAAGAAAACCGTGTTTTTTTTAAAATTTCGAGTGAAATATTTTATGTTCATAAGCATTACCTTCTAATTTATCTTCAGCGAGATAATTATTCTAACAATCACTTATCGTTGTCTAGATATTAAAAAAAAAAAACGGACATATTTCCCAGGATGAATGGACCACCGTTACCATTGTACAACACTGATTGAAAACAAATATAAATACTATATTTCTCTCTTTATTCGAAATGTAAAAATCACGAATTCATACACATGAATACAGTGTGTATTGACTTTAAGAGGTATTTTTTTTTTCGAAATTTATCATAATATTATATTATGTGGACAAACTTTTATGTATTTGTTTACGAAAGAAATATTTGCATATTTGTTCAGCCCCCGCATCAGTATAAAAATTAATATTTTTTTTTAATGATACGAAACACGAAAACAATCAAATAGGTAGTCATATTTTGTATTATTATTAAATTTCTATACTACGCAGTGTACACTAATGTATACGCAATTGGATCCTAACGTATTTTACAAAGAAAAAAATTCTTAAAATGTTTCCCTACATAATATATATACATATATATTTCATGCATTCGGCGCGTGTAAAATATTCGGTGGACGAAAGTTAAAAAAAAATTCATGAAATGTTTGTACGAGACTTAAAATGATGGACTTTTCGCTCATATTGATAATCGCTCGTTTTATTTTCTCTCTTTTGCTTTCGATCTATTGTCGTGATATCGTACGCAATAATGGTCCATGTAATTTTTCGTTGAGATTCGGCGATAATGAATGGCAGAGACTTAGACTTATCACCGAATACTTGTTTCGGCAATTTCTAGACTGGGTAAAATTTTCGAAATAGACTGTCTGTATTTGAGCTGTTCGTAGGCATTTGAAATTATCCGGTTATTTTTTTTTTTATTTATTATTTTATCGGTTTTATATTAATAACACTGTTTTGGGCCAGAAAAAATGCCCGAGAATTTATATTATAGTTGTGTATCTCGTAAGTGGTGCAGAGCGGTAAAACAAACAAACAAAACAAAATCCGTGCTTTACATGGTATATTTTCCAACTACAAATTTTGACAAGAAGTCGTCAGTGTACGGGCATTTCGCGATACTATTTGCCGGTATTTACAAGTTTTTCGATTCTGTTTTTCGTTTGTGTAGTCATAAATTAAATAAATTTTAAATTCAAATTATTAGTTAGCAATGAATTATAGTCGCTTACGAATGCAAATTAAATTATACCTAACCCATTATTATCTGCCCGAAATCCAGGGTTGAACAATATAGCAGTCACGCATTGTATCAAAGATACGACAATCTTGTATCTTTTTGTGCTGAAAACATAAACATACAAGATACCCGCTGTTAGGTAGTACTTTTGAGAAAAAAAAATTAAAGCAACGAACAACTAAAAAAAAAGGTTGACTATTTTACATAAATAACATTTGAATTGCATTTAATTAACATCTTACTAGATGTTATTTAGATTTAATCACGCGATATATAATAAAATACAGTCGTTGCGTTTACGTTTATTTAATACATTTAATGATGATTATTGCATTTCATTTGGTAGTTTTAATCTGAAAAATCCTGAAAAATTGCCTACTAATATATTGCAAACAGATTTTTTAACGTATTATAAACTGAAATTTTAGTTATCATTCATATTGGGTATGCCGAGTAAAAACGGAATGTTGAAACGTGAAAATTAAAGAAATTGAAATTATCGTGTATCTTTTATGTATCCCTCATACTCGTATAAGTTATTTTTTTTTTTGTTTTTTTTTTTTTTGCAATATCTCGCCTATCCCCGCCGAACGTTCCACCTATAAACCAATGGGCCACGGGTTTGATACAATTAAACCGCCGGAAATACGCGCGACAATATTATTTTCATAAATAATAATATTTGTTTTTTTTCGTTTTTAATTAATATCTCTCCGTCTTACGTTGAGTTATGGCGGTCGGTCGACGCGTACAACATTGCGTTATTATATTATTTCATATAAGAACGAAAACCGAACGAGGTTTTCGAACCCATACGATAGCGATAAATTCTATCGGCAATATTGTTGTTACCATAAATAATAATATAAATATATTTTTTCTGTCTTTTTTTTCTTACAAAAAATAAAAAAAAATAATAATAACTGCTTATACAGGGTGTCTCTCAGAGATCCGACAAACGCAATATCTTTATTGTTCTGTTCGATATTTTTGCAGAGCTTTGTACACTGTGATACTTATATTACACATATGATATGTAGATTTTATTTTTTTAGTTGAACATATAAAATTCACACATTTTGTGTATTGATTTTTCCAAAAATCCACGATAACCATTTTTTAATATTCACTTATTTCAACACGTTTTGTCTGCGCCAAAAACAGTTATTATCGACGATTTCTTAAATTTCCGAAAAACTTTAATTTTTTGCATTGCCGCTATTAAACAACAACGTCCTAATGACGAATATTATCGTATTCCTACCATAAGTACTGTGCGCCCGCTTGTACGGAAAAAGCGGAAAACCAATTGCCATTATGATTATGCAGTGTTCGTTAAGAAAATGTAAATAGACAAACCGCGAAAAAATTACTCACCGACAATGTTTTTTCCAGCATAATCGTCGCCATAGGATAATAGTAAACGATCTTCGAGATAAAACGACGATTGTCATTTCGATAATGTACGGTACAAATAACAAACGTCATAAGATACTATGACAGAGTTTCAGAGTCATTACTACCGTGACAACTGACCGGTGTGACATCTGTAGCCCCCGGTCAAAATATCGAACGGAACAAAAGTTACCTATTGCATTAGTCATTTCTCGGCGGGACACCGTGCATACTTGCGATTAATCCTTATCCGTTACACCATGCTCACCCGACTCGTTTGCCGGCAGAGTACGTCAAAGTCCGCTGTGCATCGCGCGGATGTCAAACAAGGGCGCGGTATAATAACATTATCGATAAAAATCGGTTGTACCCACCATCCCCATCTACCTTTCGTTCTGTTTTTTTGACCCTAAGCGATAACTTCTACAATATTAATGAAAACACCTAATCATTAAATCGGTCGATAACGAGTTCCGCGATTGTCTAGCCTTGTGCCTGTTTGTTTAAGTCGTTATTTTTTTAGACTCTGAGCGTAGTGAGGAATGTATTGGTATTATTATGACGCGTGCTAATATGTTTTCTGCTTGGTACAACCATTCGGATCTTGCTTTTTTGTTCCATTTTAGATATAATTAGTACGTCAGAGGTTGTTTTTTTTTTTATTTTTATTATAGTTTTTTTAATGGAGGTGAAAAATGATAAAACTTACGGAATTAATAGTATCATTATTTTTTGATTTTTTTTTTTAATTCAGTTAAACATAAACGTAATGCAGAATGCTTATATTGGTCTTTCCTAGACGTGGTCGAATTTTTAAAACAGACTGGCTATTTTTTAGTTAAACTATGTTCGTAATGAGTTGTACTTAATAATGGTAAAAAAAAAGTTTGGGCCTTATAAAGTAGTTTTAAAACGGAAATAGTACGAAATGTAGGCATGATATGTAAACAAATATTATGACCTTTTTTTCAGTGTACTACTATTCTATCAGCAATATTGCTTCGGTTTAAAACGATAGCATTATTCCTGAAAAAAATAAAATGATTAAAGAAAATATATAATGTCTATTTAATTATTTTACCATTACCGTGTGTTCAGAATCGTTTTTTCATTAGCAATGATTTATCGTTGCTTACAGATATACATTAAATTACCTGTAACAGATGCTGCACCCATTTCTATTATCCTAGGACGTCTTTTTTATAATATACATTTTTCAAATAAAATTTTCGGAAATTAAAAACGGAAATTCGAAATCAATAAGCAAATTTGACTATCAGACGAAGATTTAGTTACTATAGTAAAGTAACAATTTTTTTACAGAACATTTATCCGATCAATGAAAAAATTATGACTGGAACTTTCGTCCGACTTTTGACCATTGCCCATTTACCGTCATTCATATTTTCGTTTTGACAACTGAGAAAACGCCACTGCAGGCGTCTTTAAATTGATCCTCGACTTGTTTTAAACGATTTAATAAAACGTTGTCACACGACACCGTAATTCAGCGTAGAATTAAACTCAAAAACGCGTGATTGTAAATTGCAATGACGCTTATTCCGTCCGAGTGTTTTTCGTTGTAAACTATTACGAAATCCTCCAGTTCGAGAAAGCGGACGGGAAGCCTCGTTTGATTTTAATCTCGCATCGCCGTGATACGCCGCAATATCAGCTCGAGAGATCGAGTCGACGTTTTATATACGGTCACGGCCGGCACGCATAACGGCACGCCGAAGTAAAATTAATTTTTAAGGGGTAGGGTCCGGATTCTGCGCGACCCCCGCAGAGTTTCAAGTACGTGCCGTGCACCCGTAAAATTAAGTCTAACCTAACGACCGATCGTGAAGCGGCGCAGTCGAATCGAGGGAAATAATTTCGCTGACTGGTCAGTTCGGTTTGACAAAAGTGTAGGGTAGCGGCGGTTATTTTCTTTTTGGGAGAGGGGGCGGTGATTTTCGGACAGTAACCAGACGTAAATACATTATGAACGACATTTGATCGTACGAATTTCTATAGGCTGGTCATAAACGAGTTATAAGATAGGTAGATTAAGTTTAAAGTTTAGTTAATTTTTTTTTGTCTCTATTTATAGGTGTATTTAAATTTGTACTTATTCATAACTTACGGTTATATTTTTTTTCTTGTTGCAATTCGGTGAAAGACATTCAGTTGTGACACGAAATTCGTTATGGTGACCCAGTGCCAGCGCGTTTTTTGGCTCAAATACACGCTTTACTGGGAAAAACTCTTACACTTCATATAATGGCCCAATTCCGGCGATCGTTTTTAATTTTCGAAGTATAAAGGCGTTCTGCAACTCGTATGGAACTCCGTTTTTGTTATTTTCTATTTTTTTCCTTATCACTAACCCTGTTATATCGTGCAAGTTTTCAATTTTTAACTTTTTTTTTATTAACATTTTAACGCCATTATATTTAATTAAATGAAAAATCAAAACACCGTTATTAATTTCCATCAACCCGTTGACGAGATATTCCATTTTTCAGTTTTGGATAGAGAGAGAGTAGTAGAGCATTCAAGTACCGCGCGCCGTGCCGTAACTCTACTACGCTTCTCCTACCCGAAATTACAATTGGAATATCTCGTCAACGGGTAGACGGAAATCAAATATTTTTATAGCAAAATGTATTTCAAACAAATACTTCAACCATTTATGGAGTTTCAAACATAGGTTGACGTTTGATAATCAGAAATTTCACACCTGAAAATAAGGGTGAACAAAATAAGGATAATGTAACGTTATGAAATTTATGATTTTAAAAATAACTATTTTACGGGAAATTTGACTACACCGTGTAATTTAAATTGCCCTTGCTAATATATTATTATTAACAACAGAAATTAGTAAAAAAAAAAAAACAATAATAACCTAATAAATAAGTCAATTGAATTTTCATATTTATTCCTATAGATAGAACGTATTTGCGCGTTAAGTTTTTTTTTTAAAAATCAACTCGATCAAGTTTTAATATATTATTATTCTGTTATTAACTTGCCGGGATGTAATATCTTTATGTTATCTCACTCCTTCACCGGGCCACAGAGCCAAACTTTAATACATTATAAAAAAATATTAAAAAAAAAAAAAACCCAGCTCACAATATCATAATATTAGTGTTATTGTTATTATTATTATTATTATTATTATTATACGATGATAGCATATATTATTTTGTACCTACACAGACTCTCGAATCTCGATAGGTATGCGGGTACTCTATTCATCATTATGTCGCGACGTGTTGGGATTTTTTTTTTTTTTTTTTATGGTACTCGGTCGTATATTATAATATAAACAGGAAATATCATCATCATCATCATCATCATCATCATAATAATAATAATAATAATGATAATATAGCGTTTCGACGTGCGTTGTGAATTAGTGGACGGCGGTGCGAAACGTCCAAAATCAAAAAATTTAAAACCGGTACGGTCGTATTTATAGGTAACGTTTTACAGTAGACGGGGACAAATGCCAGGGAAAATAAAAAAAAAAAATACTATTGGCGGGCGTGTGCGCGTATAATCGTAATTGTTTCGATATCGAATCGCCGGAAAAGAAAATAACGCGGACGCGCTTTTTCCAGCCCCGTACAAGTTACAAACGTACGAATCGACCGTCCCGAAGTGAATATTTAGCGATATCACAAACGTTCCGTCAACCGTCGGGTTTACAGTGGTCTCGCTCCGAACAATACAGAACGCGTCTGGAGTACCGAAATTCCGTGCGACGCGCGTCGCGTACCGCGATAAACGGACGTCCGAAAGAGTTGTTCTTGTCGTTTACATAATTCGACGCGAGTGCAGTCCCGCAGTCTAGTGCAGTGACCGTTCAAGAAGACCGGCGTAACGCCCGCGAAAACGACAACCGAAACGGAGCGGTTTTAACGCGAACCGACAAATGGACGGACGCGAGCGGGCGCGCTTCGAGCGACGCGCCGTCAATTAAGAAAACGAAACACCGATGTCGCGGGGCGAAAACGGCGGTCGGCGACGCGGGAGCGGGCCGGACGAAGAGCGAACGTTTAACCCGATACCCGCCGCGTTTGATTTAAGATCGCGTTGTTCCGGACCAAACGACCGATCGCGCGCGCGCGCGTTCGCGATAATTTCGGCCGATCGGTGTCGGGTCGTGTTCGCCGCGTTCGGATCGGGCGTTAATTCGCGCGGCAGAAACACGCGGGCGCCGCCGCGTCGACGGTAACGTTGACGGCGTTGCGACGTTTACCCGCGGGCCACGGCGAGTTTTCGCCCTCGACACGCCGCCGGACGCCGTTACCGTTGTCGTTATCGCGACGCGGCCGCCGGTCCCGCCGAGTGGGCATCGCCGAATGTTTCGCGCGCCCGTTTGGCGGCGACCGGAGATTCGCGAAAAAAAAAAATAAAAAAACATTTCGGCCGGCCGGCCGTTCCGCGTTATGAAAACTTATCGCGCAACGCCCGAAATGATAACGCCCAATATTACCCAATATTATCGCGTTGTTAATTTCGGCGTTTCACGTCCGGCAATTTCTCTTTCCCGTCCCGGCAACGCAAACGATCCGATGTCATCACGCGACCAAGGCGTCAACGGTTTCGATACGGCGGCGCGCGGTCATCTGTAACGGGTGCGCGGGCGTATACGCGCGGGTGTTAAACGTGTGTAATTATAATCGCAACACCGCCGTGTAGGCATCCGAAACGTCCGGCCACCAAATAACGGTTATTCGACCGTGCCGGATTCGATCGGAAATCGATAAACAGTCCGACGAGATTGTTTTATTTCTTTCAATAGGTCCGCGTCACACACGATCGCGGAAAACGATCGACGCGCGCGTGTACACCCGTTTAAAAAATTATCCGTAAACCGCGGGGTGTTATAATATTACGCATTCGAGCAATTTTCGGTGTGGTCGGGAGGGCGGAGTTATTAAATTGGCCGTTGTATTGCGTGTTGATGTTTAGACAGTTACATATTGAAAACTGAACGTTAGACAAAGGCGAGTCAATGAAAATAATTAACTCGATCGAGATAAGTGAAATGTTCAAACTCAAACCGACCGTTAACGTAAAACAATTTCAAACAAATTTTATATGAAAATCAAACGTTTAGAATATTTATTACAAAACGATTTATACTTAAATCTCCATTTTTTTTTTCTCCACTTTAATACAAATAAACTGGATACATAAGCCACTGTATTGAGAAAAAATTTTAATTGATTTTCAAGTTGCGAAAAAAAAAAAAATCATCAGTCTTTTAAACGTCAACTTGATTGGATATCTATATGGAAAGTGACTGTCAAAAGTTGAGTTTAAACAATGACAACTTAAACTAGTCACGTTCGTTATTTAACGATAAAAAATAATTACTTTATAAGGTTCAAAAGTTAAAAAAATATTTACCGTTTTAATTAGTTAATGTCGACTTTTTGACAATATAATGTACCTTAATTATAATAATAATACACTAGCCGTAATAGCCGACTTTGCCCGTGCACAGTATTGAACGAATATAAATAAAATATCAAAACAATAATGAAATCCGATGTACGGCGTAACCAAGGAACCAGATATCGAAAATAAATTTTAAAAAAGACGGATATACTTCGTACGAATAATAATAATTTTTCGTCCCGGACACTTTTTTTTCCTACTCGGATGTCGTCTGACTAATATTTTTCACTCGAGACGCGATCCGCTAGTTCATAAGTCTGTGGTTTTACTATTTGTTTTTAAAAAAAAAAAAACCATATTATTTGTATAAAGATGGTAACTTGCATAAATAACTGTCCAAGTTAACTTTTATTCTGAAGTCCTTCAATGCGTAGGTGATTTTCAAGGCCTTTTCACTTGTTTTACGTGATCATATTACGTGACCTATATTGTCTGTCATAGAAAAACAGATACGACATATTATTACTCACCTATGAAAATATTCAAATAGAAAAGGTAATTTCAAAATTATTTAAATTCTGAGCGGATTGAGGAATGTATTGGTTTTACAATGATGTTTATTTATTTTTTTACGTATACACGTTTTTCTACCAAAAAGCTTACTCTAATTATCAAATATAGCAGCATTTTTTCCGAAAGAAAATGTTTTCTAGGTGGTACTTTAGATAAGGCATTTTTTGAAATTCTCATTAATATTGTTTGAGATAATGAGGAAAACCCAGTTCTTTAGGTTAAAAAAGATTGAAAAATTAAAAAAATGCTATCGTTGGCAACCATTTTTATTTATTTTTTGTTATTATTAAATTTGTCTTATTTTAACCTTTGTTAAACAATCGTTGTTGTCACAGAAATGCACATTGTTGAAAAAGGTAGGTAAATACTATCAACTGAACTCCGCTCAAAATCATTTTTTCGTTACCAATAGTTTATCGTTGCTTACATATTTACGTTGAATTCTCAAAAAATTTTTTCTAAAAAAATTTCTATTTTTCTAGTCAATTCTAAAACCTAGCGAAAATTTCATTTGACCATTGATTTCTCGTAAACCTGCAAAAGTACTTTGATTTTTTTCATTCTTCTCAACGAGCTAGACGGTTTAGTATTCTATAATTCTTCAATTTTTTTTTTTCATTTATAATATTATAGAGCTATCAACTGTATATCCCTACTGGTTTGTGTACGGCCAATAATATTTGTTTCACCTATTAGTGACCTTGGTAACACTTCACTTAATATCTCAAGTAAATTCAATATTATTACAAATTACGCTATGAACGTAATTTATTTTGTATATTGTATATTTTCAAGGTTTCTTTGCCATTATATTAATTACGAATTATCAATTGTATATCTACTTTATGCTTTCGGGCGTGCATTTCAATTAAAAATTTAAAAAGAAAAAAAAAATGAACAGCAATCAAAGTCTAGAATAACAACGAAAATACAATTATTATATTAAATGGCATTTTGGTGCTATACGGCGGCTTTGATACTTTGAAATTATTATTGTTTGTTCGGTTTATGCGAGTTTTTATTTTTACGTGGAAAACAAAACGTACCGCGAATGTCTGCGCGGCGGAAAAAATCGACCGATACCAAATACAAAGTAATATATTATGTTGTACACGGGAATAAATTATTTGTTTATGAAAATATTCAACGTCATTGGTTATGCGAAGTCGATACTTGCCCGACCTAAAATATTGTACATAATATGTTATTATACATATTTATATATATACGATCGGCTGTGTATTCTCTTTTGTTAGTAAAGTTAATGAACATTTCCGTTTGATCGGTGAGAGCGAGTATAATAATAGTAATATTAGTAATAATAATAACGATAACAAAAAAAAAAAAAAAGAAAAAAAAAGTTATTCGATGAATTTTTCGTGCCCACAGTAAAATACCGACAAAAGAGGAGTTTTTCACGCAAAACCTGATTGTTTTGTGTTCTAATTAATATCTGTATCGTTATCATTATTACTATTGTAGCGTCGTGAAAATACGAAATCGATGTAACGATAGCGACTTTTTATCATTAATACGTCATTAACATCTGCATTTCATCTCTATTTACTGCGTACCTATTTTT
This sequence comes from Cinara cedri, assembly GCA_902439185.1. Classification (NCBI taxonomy): domain Eukaryota; kingdom Metazoa; phylum Arthropoda; class Insecta; order Hemiptera; family Aphididae; genus Cinara; species Cinara cedri. Next base: position 253,092 of record CABPRJ010000984.1, on the reverse strand, counting down.
ATTTTGTAAAACGACTACGTAGAGTTCACTATCAATAGGAAGTATGGAGTCGGCAGGTACGACGAGCTTAGCGTACCAAATAGGTCAAAGATTAAGTTATAACCCCTTTGAAATGTTCGTGTATTCCAAGAATACTGTGTACCAGCGGTTTCCAAACTGTGCGCCGCGGGCACTTTCCACGGGCACCGTGACTCGTACATAAATTTATTGTAATTTTTTTTTTTTTTTTTCTTTCGGATTTTTGTTAATTTCAAATTGGATCTAATAAAGTACAGTTACTGAGTCGACGGTGAGCATGGAACGCTTGTATTGTATTACGTCCGGTAAAATTATAAAAAAAAAACTGATTACCCAATGAGAATATTATCAGTGTCGATTTTTACGTACATTCCTTAGCGGTATGTTCACGGAAGGGCACCGTGACGGAATTCGGTCCGTAAAAGGGCACCGCCGGAAAAATGTCGAGAACCGCTACTATATACTTAACGATGGTATTATGGAAACAGTTTGTGATTTATTTCAAATAGTTTTTTATACAATAACACGTAATTCATAGCACAAACAAACAATATTTCAGGGAATTGTCGTTAAAAATATGCTCTGCGTTGAACGGTTGCCAAGAGTCGGTTATCCACTATCCCTATAGTTGTTATTAATTGTATTGATACGATGATTATGTCGTATTGTTCAAACGTGTTTTAAGGCAAAAATAACGACAGCAGATTAAACGGTTTTTTCACATTTTTTTCCCGTTGCATTATAAATCATTTCGCGTGGCCGATTTGTTTATTTTCCGGTGCGCACCTAAACCAGGTTAAATAGGACGCCCGATTCCGGTGCGACATGAAAATAATCGTGTAAAGTTGCTGAGCTCTACTCGATTCCAACTATCGGCCGATTTTTGACTTTATGCCACTATGAAATATAACCGACTCGCCGGTTTAATATTTATTATCAGGAACGTATTAAATAGCTACCGTCGGCAACTTGACTTACTTTTATATTCATTACTTGCCACTTGAATCAGGTTGCACCGACTCTTGGAACAAACAATAGATCTAAAAAAAAAAAAATAAACCGTATTATTACTTCTCTACTGTATACTTCTCTTCGTCCTCTCCATTTCCATAATGTTTAAACGTGTAATCGTCTAATGTTATATGACTTATCATGAAATGAAATCGTGCGTGTACGCTACACACGGCTGTGTTCGTATGACCCACGCCCATCGACTGCCGCAGTACTATAGGTATTATACCTATACTTCCGACTTTAGCGATTTCAAATATCGTTTTATTAATATCCTTTTTTTTTTCTTTTTTTTTTTTTTTAACGCTCCCGGCCGGATACGTTTTATGTACGATATTTATCCGATGCGAATTCGATATACGCACAGCCAATTTTTCATCATCAATCGGCGTGCCCCAGTGTGTGTTGTTATAAATTGCTCTCCGTTCTCCGCCCTCACCACACCCCACCCCGGCACCCACCCTTTGCCGCCGCCGACTCCTACCCCGGTACACAGGCGCCGCCGATATAATATACGTATATACGTACAAAAAACGCCGCGAACGATAAATCGAATCGTAAACAAATGAAATGAATAAAAAATAAAACAAACTTTTGTACACGCGCACGCATAATATAATACTCGTACGTGTGTATATATAAATTCAATTTGTATTTTGAAACGGTCGTTCCGGTGACGCGCCTTCAGTCAGTGTCAACCGCGGACGAAAATAATATAAATTTTTCAACCCTATCGCACACCGACACCGGCACCGCCACTGCTACCGCCGCCACTACTGGAAGTTGTAGTGCGCGACGAGAGAATTAATAAACGATTCGGGGGTTTTTTTCCTTTTTTTTTTTTTCATTTATTTATTCGTCAGTTATCTGTAATCCAATCGTGTGTGTACAACACACCACTCGAAAATTCAACTTACTCGTCTCGAAGTTTTTTCGGTTAAAAACGCGCCGGTTAAATTTCGGCAATTTCGTTTGCGGAGCGATATTCTTTTGAATTTTTTTCCTCCGAACTGTGTGCACATGCATTATAGCCGCCGCTTACCGATTCCGGCACAATGTTTGAATATTTAATATCGTATGATTTGGAACACGGCCGTGTCACTATTGCCCTTTGTCGAAACGACACACGTGTAAATAATATAGTATCAAATACCTATAATAAAATATCTTTTTATTAAACATTAACGTTGTAGTTAATATTTGATAAATGTCTGGAATATAAATTGTTGATTCAAACTTCAAACTGCAACGGCCGGCAACAGGCGCGCGAACAGGGGCGGGGGTTTAACGGTCCGACGCCTACTCAAAAACGTGATAAAACCCTTCATATTACGGCTAAATAAATACGAATGTCGCTATAATAGTTATCGGCAAACCAACAATGCGCATCGAAACTGACGTATGGAATAAACCGCGGTACAAAGAGTTGTGTATTTCATGGACAAATAAATCGTGTGGCCCTAGTCCAGTGGTTTTCAAACTGGCAGCATTCACTAGACGTGCCGCGGTCTCTTGAGATATGTCATACTGAAAACGTGACGGACCACTGGTTACGGTGATCGGCTCGTTGAATGTGATGTCGTAACCCTTTTGATCGTGATTCGTTTGTGTATGACTCATCGATTTTTTTTTATTAGTTCTAATTTTATGCGAAAAATGAAACAATGACAAAGGTCATGGTGTGCCGTGGTTAAAACAACTTTGAAAACCACTGCCCTCGGCTAACGTTTTATCAGTAGGGCCCGGATTTCAATGCAAAACGCATTTTTTTCGAAGCGATCCAAGAAAATGCATCCTAAGTAGATAATTCGAAGAGTGTAACAGATAAGTACTCCAAAAGTGGTACTTTTATTTTGCGTTTCCTTGCATTTTATTTTATTATCACACGAACGGTCGTGTTTATGAAATTCGGTTTAATAGGTTTTAGCCATTTTTCATCCACTCCTACTTCAGATTATCAATTGTTTTATTTATTATTCCGGTAGCACCTATATCTGTCGTATTTATTTACAGTTGCGGTGCGTCACTCGGCTCAAGCAAATGCTCGGGACGACAATTTTATTTTACATTTTAAGAACAGTTATTGGCATTTTTTTTTTAAGAATTTAATTTTACCGAAAAACATTTTCGGCTATTTTCTTAAACATGTTTCGGTAGTTTAAAGGGCATTTTAATTTAAGGCTCTCGTCACTAGCAGACGGCTAACATATAGTATCAATCATCAAAATGTTATTGATATTAATATCAAGAAAATTGAACGCTGCGGGAAGATGACGTCTTATCGACACGGCCCGTTCATTTAGCCGTGATGTCTGCACACAAACGAAATCTCTTGCCGAGTTCTCGAATCATATTATTGTCGTTTTAAATTTCTAGTCAGCTTGTACGGCCGGATTTCGTAAGCGCAATTTCCGTTCGGCCGTAATAACAATATACCTATCGGAGTTCGATCCACTGTTAAATTCGAATCACCGTCATTGACATTACGATATTTTAAAGCCTCGGGGTACTTCCGTGTACATAATAATGCACGCGAAAATAATAATATTATTGTTATGTCAATTGTACCATACACGGATAGCGTTCTCTCTCACTCCAATATTTTAGTCGCGTCGCTATAAACGCGAAACGCGAACTTTTTTTTTTTTTTTCCCTCGTCGACGATTTTTTCATTGTTTCGTCTCATTGTGCCGAGGTTTTTTTTTTTTTTTTTTTTTTTTTGTGTTCTGCTTCTTTTATAGTATACTGTTTCCCCTCGCGAAACTCGTTCTCATTTTTATAATATTCTGCACCTTACAATGTGTGTATACAATACTATATACGTATACACGTAGATAAAACTGCACAGTAATAATACGGTATAATTCGACTTTCAGCGTTTCCGTATAAAATAATAATAATAATAATATGTTGTTATTATCGTCGCTGTTATACTATTTTCAAAGGGCATTGTCTCAGATCACCTTTCTATATTGTACGCGTTTCTTTATATTTCCGCCGTCGGTGAGCGCGCGCGCAGTTTTTTAGACCAAAATACCGTACCACAATACTGTAATACAATGCGATATTTTCGGTGAGGACCACCGCCGCCGACTCGGTCACCTATACGCCACCCGTTCTTATCCGTTTGTTTTCGAAGCATCGTAGGATCCCAGGCGGACGGAAATGTTCAAACCGTTTGAATTAAAAACGTATAAGACCGGGTACGCGTTCACAATGTTTTCAAAAAGATTATTTGGCCGAGGGGGGGGTACTAATTTTTAAAAATGACCGTTTTTACACCGACCGCGGAGAAAACGGATTTAATGCGACACGACCCCGGGGACGACTTTATAGGATACTGTCAAGGCGGTTTTTTATTTTCTAGAATCGGTGCAATACATCATGATTAAAAAACGATTCCGATCGGAGTTCGGTTAACTGGTAAGACTAGGTAGTATTATAGTACAGCCGTGTATTGTTCTTTTGTACCGAAAATCAAGAACGAAAAAAAAAAAAACACGAAAACCCCGATTGTTTACTTCTGTTCAATTTGTTTTTTTTTTAAATTTATAACTTTTTAGGACAAAATGTTGAGGACAATTTTTTTAAAAATAGTAGTTACCGTCACAAACCCGTCCATATCTGTAGTCATAAAACAAAGTCTATGTACTCGAATTTACATACTTGAGATCTGTTAATAAATCTTTTCAACCGGAATTTATAGATTTTTTTTAGAAATAATGAGTAAACTATTTGATTTTTATTAATGTAGTAAAATAAATAAACAGTGAAATTTTTACACGAAGTCTAGACGTAAATCCCATTTCACTCTTGGTTTTAAATGATCTGTAATGACAAAATTATCTTTTCTTTTTTTTTTCTATCTAAGTTTCCGATTGTTTATCTTCGTATAGATACAATTAAATTGCCGTGTCTTTAAAACTTCGTATCTTTAACCCGATGGTTTAAAATGTATCTTAAGGTATACAACACCGACTACCCGTAATATGTAAGTTCGTAGTCGGACCAATTTACGGGTTGAAAAAACCAAAAAAAAAACACAAAAAGTTACTATACATACCGATATAAAAATAACCACCGTTCTATAATGGCTGGATGATAATGCTGTGATCGGCGTCTATTATTTCCTGATTGATAACGCACACCGCTCGGATACTGCGACGCGCACACTACGGTCCGTCGGTATTTTTCTTCGCCTCTATTTTTTTATATTATACGGTTCTATACAGTGTCTACCTACACACGGTATGGCCGCACACGCATTTCTATATAATATTATAACGTTTTAAATTGCAATCACGTGCCGCGCACACCGTACACGCGTACACTAGGTACACATGTATTGGTATATTTTAATATATTTGTCCCCTTAACGACCGGTAACATCCGCCGGGTCTATACGGTTTAGGACTCTATAGGTAAGCACCTACCTACGCCGTGCTGGGTGCCGTGCGAAAGGCGACTTAAAAAAAGACGCAGTTGATCCCCAATAACGTTTTTCGGTAATATTACAAAATATTATTATAATAATAATAATATACGAAACGACGCGACACCGATGAGAAACGAAATAACGAGACTGCGAGTAGGTATTATAATATTATTGTGTTTCTTTTTTTTTTTTTTTTCACGTTTTTTGTCGTTGTCAATAAAACGTAATTTGGTTTTGCGCGTACGCGTCTATAATAATAATAATAATAATAAAAACCCAAAACTTCAATTTTTGACGGCAAAAGAAAAGGGAAAAATAATAAAATACCAAATTACACAAAACGACCTACTCGCGGCTTTGCTCACACAATCACGAGTTGGAAAACATACATACAGGGTGATTCTTTAATCCAGCGTCCTAATTATTTTCTTGGGAAATTCTAAATGAATTCGGTTTCTGTTTTTTTTTTTTTTTTTTTTCAATCATTGTATAAACGATTTCCACAATATATTGAAATATTTACCTTAATCCTTACACTATATATATGTGTATTAACTTTCGGTTTTCACGTGACAACCACCCCGCGTCCTTATTTTAACATTCCAACAGAGAATATGTTTCCAAAAATGTTGACACCACATAACCACAATGTAACGTTCGCCGTTTATGGGTTTTAACAATTGATACGATAGACCGGAGGAGTAGGATATGGTAAAAAACGTCTGAAAACGGACATCAAGTGCATTACTCTTTCCTGCCGGTCCAAATGACAAAACCGTTACGATTCGTAAACGGTTCATCCGGTACGGCTGTTCAAAATACGTAGTCACAATTTTTAGACAAATATATTCTCCATTCGAAATTTGCGTTGCTATTTGAAAACCCAAAGTGAATCTCTATTGGTTTTAGGCGGGGTAAAACATTTGGAAATAGCGTAAAAACAATAAAGCATATCCGATTCCGTTTAACGATTGAAATGAATAATAATAATAAAAAAAAAAAAAAAACAGATATCAAAACGCGTTAATACGGGTAAAAAATGACGCTGGAAAACCGCCGGGTAAAAATATATTCACCCCCCTGTATAATATTATGCCATTGTGAATTTCGCGTTCCCGCGGTTAAATCAAAACGTGTCGAAACGCAATTTCCGGAAATGGTATATATTTTCAATATTATATAATATTATTCTTGCCGAAACCCCGGCCGAAGTGCCGTCACGACAACGTGCAACGTCGTGTTTGTCGTTATTTTATTGCGTTCGATTGTATATATTTACATACCTATCCAATACCGACGTATATTTTCGTAAACGGATCAATAATATTATGTTCCGGTTTTTTTTTTTTCGTAGCCTTTTGTTATTCGGGCTTTGTCGACTCAACAGACATAGTAATACACAAAGGCGTATACGCAGTTTTCAAAAAAAGGACGAGGGATTAAAAAAAAATATAATGTACTTACATACTAGAAAATAATATAATATGGTAATGCGTATTGAAAACGAAAGAAAAAAACTCAATCGAGTACCAATAAGCAAAAAAAAAAAAAAAAAAAAAAAGATATTAAAACGAATCAAACGAGAATACAAAATCGAAAATATCAAATTAATGCAAATTAATGCAAAAAAACCGAACATTTGTTCTATTTAGGTACCTGCTTGCCTCGCCGAAAAAAAGTGTTTTCCGATAAAAAGACAAATCCCGACAAAGGAATAGCTTTTTCGCTACACTCAGAATCTAAAATAATTGCATTTAAATTTTCTTCAATTTTGTAGTTTCAGTGTAATTGAGTTACGAATGTTAGAAACCAGTTATTTTCACAGAATACTTTTATAGTCATGGTTACATTCTGGCAATTTTCGAGCTATATTACATAATACATATCGAGTATATGACATTTGTTGAGCTTTTAATTTTTTTAGATTTTATTCGGTTTTATATGGATACAATTATTTTAGCTAATCAGAAATGCTTAAGAAATTATTACGAGGTCTTCATTATAAGTATAACATAGTGTTCAAAAAAAAAAAATACACATTTTTTTAAGCGATTTAAGTTGAAATTTTTACAAAACCATGACATGCAAAAACATCATGTATGGTTACACAACTTTCTTGGTTACCAACTTTCTCAGAAACGTTTTACGATGGCATCGTTGTATACAGATATTCCAAAATTGAATAATTATATGACATTCCATACCTTCTCAACGTTATTTCTACAATAGTTGCATCACTCGGACACTACGGAAAAAAAAATAAAACTTTTTTTTTTTTAAATGGAACATAATATTATGTTAATCGAATATTGCCGAAAAAAAATGTCAATACACGTTTCGGTTATCTTTGTACGTTTGTCTTTGTACGAATGTCTGCATTGTGTCGAGAAAAAGTTTATCGTATTTATGCCATTTGACTCCGCAAAATAACACAAACACATCACATCAAACGTTTTATATATTATGTTTTTTTTTTTTTTTTTTTTTTCAATTCAATTCAATTCCGTATTTATACCGATCTTTTGAACAAGCGTATACACAGGTATACGCTTTTTATCTTAAACTTATAAAATTTACGCGGCATTCGTTTGCGGCCAATCGCACGAGAAAACCGTTCAAACTGCCATTGCACACGCCGTAAAAATAAAATGATTTTTATAACTCGTCAAAGTTTTGTTATTTTTTTTTTTTTTTTTTTTTTTTTTTCAAGCGTCATTTATATTTAAATGGAGTCAATATTCGATTTCGCGATAAATTGAATTGAAAATCTATTGTGATTGTTATTTATTCATTACCTACTGTAATAATGTTAGTAAATAAATATAGTTACTACTAATATATTTATTGACGAGTATTGACCGTTTTAGTACCGTTTTGCGTTTACTTATAATCGTTTCGTTAACAATGCTATGTTTTATCGGTTTGAAATGTATCGGGAAATCATTTATATCACGTTGAACGAAATCGAATCGTCATTTTCAAACGGACACGCCAACGGCATTCCGGAGCTAACGCGACGACCCCGCAGAATTTCCCGCCGTACTAACACAAAATTTGTTTTTTTTTTTTTTCTTCGGAAATATCGGCGCGTAATTAACGTGCAACGCTCACGCGGCAATAGTTCTGACGCGCGGAGCGCAATATTTTCCGTATTATTGCTCGTGTAACAAAAAACCAAAAACCAGAAATGGAAACGTAAAACGTTATCATGTTATGTTGTTTCGCGCGACACGATAATGTATTTTGGTTAGGCACGCGCGCGCTCGCACGGTTTATTTTCCGTTTTCTTTGCGCGATCCGGGCGGCCCGCCGGCAAGGAAGACCGCGATAGCTCGGGATCGGGGAAATTTATTGCGTTAACAAAAACTTACCGGTATAAATCGAGATTTTCGTCTTACGGTCAACCGAAAACTTTATCGGTGTATCCCGATCGGCCGGTAGGTATAAACGCCGTGTACATATACACCGTACACCGTAAACCGCGTGGCGTACTGCAATAATATGCACGACCGTGGATTCTGCTCGGGTCATTTGTTTCGCCCGAAACACTGCAACGCGGCCGAATGTTATCGTCCCGCGCGTAGTATCCGGATCGTTATTTTTCCCCGCCGAGAATTCGTAGTGTCGAAATATTAATACTCGTACGCACGTGTAGACGTGTCTATAGACCGGTCTCCGTCTACGAGCCTGTTACTGTTACTGGAACACGCAGATCTAAAGTCTCCCGATCGCAATGGGAGACCGCGTGCGACTTAGGACAATTCAAGCAAAATGTCCACAGGGCGGACAGTGTGCCCGTTTAGATATTGTGAAGGAATACGCTGGGCTCGTGAACGGGTTTCCACTTGCTAGCGACCGCAGTGCGACTGCCACTAGACGAAATTTCCTTTCAGAAAAGTTACATCGGCGCAAGATTTCTTTTCGAGAAGTTTTTTACAAGCAGAAAAAAAGGGAAAAAAACACTCATCATAATAGATCCCTCGCTACGCTCCGAATCTAAAATCAATTTTGATCCGGTTCGGTATAGTTCAAAAAATTACTACCGACAGAGCTCCAATCGTTAGTTTCACAACCGATTCGGCGATTCAGTTTGACGGTCATTATTCGCCGTCTAACCGTTTATTATTTTGACCCCTGGTGGTTTTATCGCACCGACGTGATTCGTGATCCCAGATTACGGATTATTCACGTCTTATACTCATACGAATCGCACTATATATTGATAGAAATAAACATGCTATTGCGTTATCTCTTTGGAAAACTAAATAAATTTGAACGAATATGAAATAACAAATTGTGCCTCGCTCTGTAGTAACGTGCAATACATCAAACTGGACTAGTGACAAATAGGTAGTGAACCTAAGCAGCAGGTCACACGATGATATTGTGTTCGGGTTAGACCGGCTTGAATATTTTTTCGTTTTAAATTTAATGTAATTTGAAGAGGATTAAAAACTGGGGTAAACAATACGGATATTGTTTCCGAACAAAACCGTGTTTATTACACACAATAGGTAATATGTATATATATTTTTTTTTTTAATTTTCAACTATAGCATTACGAGTATAATATAGGCGACCGGACGCGAAAACCCGCCGACCACGTTTTGGCGTTTCCGCAATTAGTTTCGGATTATAAAAACGGTTCGATTTCATCGGGTTTGGAGAAAAAAAAAAAGAAAAAAGAAAAGAAAAATTATAAGTACCTATCTACTTGCCACCGTCTGTGCATATATTCTCTGCCAGCGGTTACGCCGTGACGTCTATTGTATCGAAAACGGCGCCCTCTAGGATTACAATATTATAAAATATAATTATATATATATATATATATACGAACACGATTGTTTTTCGCATAAAACTTAAGGAGGCGTATCGTTACGGAAACGAGGACGACGTGATGGGAAGTGGTAGGCAGGGAGTTGAGGGTAGGGAGAGAACGATGGATTAAAAGACTTTGAGTTGTATTTAGTAGTTTATTATATAAGATATTGTTAGTGTATAGGACGAAGTTTGAGAGTGCTTCGAACGCGCCGCCAGCCGAAAGGGTACCCGAAATCCGATGCAGATTTTTGTCGCATCGCTAAATGTCTTAAACGTATACCGCACGCAATGTCTTAAGATGCGGAACTTGCAAAAGCTCTTGGTTTGCGGTCGCGGTTTTATTCCGGATAAACCAACAATATATTCAAAATATAACACGATACACATACAGTTACAGAATCCGACCAGCTTTCGAAGTATGTCGGCGATCTAGTCCCGAAGCACCAGCGATTATTGGCACGTGTGATATTTGACCGGGGTAAAATTTTACTAGAGAAATGTGATCTTCTCGGTAAAATGTTAAGAGGGGAAAAAAGGGTAAATAATCCATAGTGACGTTTACTACGAGAATAAATTTACCATGAACAGTGAATATTTACTATTGAAATTTTATCGTGGGGGTTAGGGGTGGGGATTTAATATCACGGGAGTCGAAAAAATGTACGGTTAATTTTTTCGCATTTTAACATTCTATCCGAAAAATCGTTTAATAACTAGTTTGACACAAACCACTGGTAAAAAACACGTATTATGGTTTTTTACGATTGAAAAGACCATTCGCGGGTTACATTCGCGAGTTTTTCGACGGTCGAAAATGAATTATCCCCGACAACGAAAAAAATTCACGAATACTCGTTGTCCGAGTATAAAGCTAATATTAAAAATTCATCATCCCCTCCTCATATGAGCGCACATATATATATATATATATTCTCCGAGTCAAAGAGCACGCGAAATCTAATCTGACCGACCCAGCAGCGCGAGCCGATACGGAAAATAAACTTGCGAGTGTACACATTACACAATAATGCTAAAAAAAAAAAAAAACCAGACATTTTTATTCCATACCAACGGCAGTAAATTTATACAATATAATATCGTGTACAAACATAGTTTTCGGCGTGGCGTCATCGATTTTAAATGATTTTCCGACGTCCCGTGGTACCGCGCGATATCGGTTATCGGTTTCTGCACAGTTACGGGGGGAAAAACACCGCAGGGGACGCAGCCACGTCGTATTCCAACGACTCGAAACCCCACGACCAAAACCTCGCATTTCATATATACCAACGCCTTGACCAGAATTTGGTTTTTTTTTTTTTGGCAGGAGCCCTTGAGTTATGGATTCTGAATGGACCGAGAAAGCTATTATTCATATATTATAGTTTTCCTAAGATGTGTTTTTTAAAAAAAAAAAGGTAAATTTGATTTTCTTGGTCAAATTTTCCATAAACAAAAATAAAGACTGACGCACTGTACTGTGTCTGCAATGAATACACACAATTTTGGATATCGAATGGCTGTCTCTGGAAAAAATGTAATTGTTTTTAGGCGGATTGGAGTGATTAAATAAACGTAATTGTAACTCTCACACGTCTCGTAAAATAGATAGATTTGTATGTTTTTTGTTTTCTATTATTATTTGAACGAGGAAAACGTCTTTTGGATCACACATGCACTCCGATGTTCAAAGCCGAAATTCCTTGAAACTGTATAAAGCGTCTGAAAAATTCCAGTTTTTATTAGTTTTTAACCTTTCGTACGAAAATTCGACAAAAACTTTACCAAGATAGACATTTGGCGGACTAGTGGCGACGGATATAAATAATGATATTGTTTCTTTATTTTCTGGAAAAAAATTAACTCAACTTACAAAACGTGTATGCATATGCGGCGTAAAACATCGCGTTCCAAAAAAAGTATAGCTACTACGAATATTAGCATTACATAGTATAATATATAGAAAAAAAAAAACAACATAAAAAGAGCATATCATATTTAATAGGCGAAATTCGGAAGGTCAAAATCATAATATTATATTACGTTATAATATATGCATTATTTTAAAATGACATGGCACACGCGTTGCAGGATAATCACGTCCGGCGGCCGTCACAATATTATTATTATTGCTACAACTTTACGGTCGGCCGAGAAAATTTGCTGTCAAATCCCGGTCAAATGCCCGGGCTTTTCGCGTACAGATTAACCGGATCTGTTAGGAAAATATTTTCAATATTTCTGTCGCGAAACCCCGTCGGATTCGCCAGCGTGTTTATAACAACAATATTGATATATAACAGTTTTCGGGACGCGGGTCGCGTGCGTTTTCACCAACACCGCCGGTTTTTAATTTCGGATTTTAAACAACGGCTGATTTAAGGGACCCGAGCGTACTACTGTATTAGACACTGTTAGGTCCGAATCCATTATTAAATTCGTCACGATATTTAACGACAACTTCGGGCCGCGGATATCACGGTAATTATTTCGCTTGTGTTATGCCGACCATTCCGGGCAACCGAGAACCGATTCTGAGCGGAACTCCGTCCCGTCGTTTTCCCCTTACTATAGCCAAGATGACCTGACCATACAGAAATTAACGGTGTTAAAAAATATTGGAAAAACTGTCGGCAATCTAGGAACAATTATCGTTTTTGAATAAAGAAATACCGAGCGGAAATTCAAAACACGTTTTAGGTATAGACGTCGTTTTGATTCCGAACGCCACGAAGAAAGTCTTAGTTTTATTGCATGGCGTGTGTTTTTTTTTTCCGTCCGAAAACGAAATATTTCCTTCCAGAAATCTTACTCCAATCGTAAAACAAGATAATTTTTTTGTAGCATTTTGGGTCTAGTTTGTGGATTGACACGGCCATAATTATTGTCGATTTTCCTTAGAATGCGGAATGACCGGGAAAAACAGAACACTTTACGCAATAACGGTTTCTGTCGTTTAAAATGATTTCATTTCGATTTTATTGAACGTACACTAGGCTGGCAGCTTAATGCTTACACTACTACGAACATTTAACATTTAATACATAGTCGAAATATCGCATAAAGGATACAATAACAAACAAAAACACCGAAATACATAATGAACAACAACAATTAACAGAAATTATAAATAATAGTACAGTAAATTAATTAAGAATGGTGAGGCGGTTCAATTATGGCAATCCGCATTATTCTTACAAGTGGCTCATTTCCAGCGTAGTTTGTGTTACAACCAGGAATGTAGAACGTGTAGTCACTGCGCGTGTCCGAATTAGGGATTTTTAAATAAACACAAGAGAGAAGATTTTCGGAGTCGATTTTACCTGAGAGTAGATGGGAAATAAAAGTTAAATTAGCTTGTACTCTTCTGTCAGCCAACAAAGACAATTGTTGAGTAGAAAGAACGGGAGAATAATAATGCGGCTGGTGTTCAGGTTTTAACACTTGCCTAGCAAAGCACAAAACCTCGTTGATATACCGGACACCTTCGCCGATTATCTATACTAGGTTATTTAAAGCGATTTGAAAATTGTCTAGTTTTTTATTTAGTATCCATTTGGGTTATACGCGAATCCGATTTTATATATTGTATATTATCCAGTTTATTTGCCATACGTAAACTCCGCATAATAATGTCTAAATAATATTTACCTTAGCTATACATCGCTCGTACCGCAGTCGAAAATCCGTAAGAATTTATCTATAGTGCATAGGGTTTTGTTTCGTGTGTATACGTCTCCCGTTCTTATATAGTTTAAAACTTTCACGGGCTAAAGTTTCGATGATAAAATATTAAGTACAGTATCTATATACCCGCACCTATTTTGATGGTTAGAAAATTTACAATATCAGGTGTTTCGATGAATTAATGATGACGTACGCCTAGGTACTGATATAATATTCACCATTAATATTAGTAAACATACTTGCGAAACAATATCACGAAGAACAAACGCAACCCGTATATATGTATAAAAAAAAAAAAAAAAAAAGTTATTAATATTATACGATACGTTCCCCACAGTGGCCGCGCTTTTATTCGTACCGGCCGTCCCAGTCGAATTATCCAAAAAAATAAAAAATACTTCTCCAACATATTTCATACCGTCACGAGACCGTCGGAATATTTAGTTGCGTTATTGTGATCGTTTTCCATAACTTCGGGAGGAAAAAAACACTACACTAGGTTTATCGGATCGAACGAATATCTAGTCGATTTTTTTTTTTTATTTCAATACTTAAAATCATTAATACGTTTATACATTTATGTATCGACAGACGGTAACCATAAAACGGTTGGCGATTAATATAAATACGTTTCATAAAGTTAATTTAGTAAAAAAAATAATAATTTCGGTTTGTTTAATATACCTATTTATAATCAACGACGATAAACTGCACAGCTATTTACTTTGTTCGTCGTCCGATATTGAAAACTGTTTGCAAATTTAATACACCTACAGCTTAAGTGCATGTTTGTATTTTAATATCGACGGTGAATTGATAAAAAAAAAAAAAAAAAAAAAGCAAAACATCTTTCCCTAATAAATTTACATAAAATATTGAAAATCACTATTATTTTTTTTCCAATTAAAATATCGCATTTTACATTGTTGATAATAGTACATAACTGTGTTTATATTACTGTAACCCTTATTGGAAATTTAAAAAAAAAAAATTAAAAATTCCCAACAGGTTAACCAAACCTGCAAGCTTTTACATAAGAGGATTATCATATAAGTAAGATGAAAAACGCATGGAAATAATATCAAGTTCTGTAGATACGTGTATAAGTATGATTGACATTTGTTTACTAACTACTAACAATTATTGTATTATACAGCATTTTAACGAACGTACGGTAGTATCATTTTTAGTGGTTGTTACGCACGATTTTTCGTACAATTCTATAGGTACTTAGATTTTGCAATAAACTTTTATATTTCTAAAACCGCCTGTTTTTAATTACATATTCTGAGATGCGAATTATTTTTTTTTTTTGAAAATGCGAGTATTTAACCAATAACTTGTAGCACCTGTTTAAGGATGTACTTAAATGAATTGTCATTATATTTATGTAGTCAAATCTTTTAAAATGGAATCGGTGGATATAAAAAAGAAGAAAAAATTACAACCTAATCGAGACTTGTTCACCTTTAGAGATGTCTAAAATTGAAATCATAAATGAAATGTCATGATATGAATACTTATAAAGACTGTTGTAATTTCGGTCGTTGACTGTTAAACAAATTATCACAAGATGCGATAATATTGTATGAGTAACAATAAGTAACAATTTAAGAAAATGTTATCCACGAAAAAAAAAAAAAACCGAAATAAACAGAAACAGTAAATATAAGTATAAGGAAAATAATACAAAAACCGACATTCAGAACGCGTCGACCAGACGATATTTGTAACCAGAAATCATTGGCTGAAGATTATTAGTTTACAAATTGTTCGCATACAGAAGAGGGCAGGAGAGAATCGTAATTCATAAAACAGTGTAAAAACTATAATACCCAATTGCTCGTTCCGAAGTTATTGGTTGGGTTGGAGTACCGGTTTTACAATGATGTTTATTTTATGTTTTTATGCGTACACTTTATCTGCTAAGCATATTCCGATTACCAAGTAAAGCACCTTTTTTGAAAAGGAAATGTTCTCATGGTAGTATTTTAGAGAGGTTTGAACCTTCCGAACTCAGCGAGGGAGCTATTGGTTTTAAAATGCTGTTTATTTTTTTATTTATTCTTTTTCTTT
The DNA here is from genome assembly GCA_902439185.1 of Cinara cedri. Taxonomy (NCBI): domain Eukaryota; kingdom Metazoa; phylum Arthropoda; class Insecta; order Hemiptera; family Aphididae; genus Cinara; species Cinara cedri. The sequence continues at coordinate 237,041 of CABPRJ010000984.1, read as the reverse complement.
GTGATAGACTGTAGACACGTTTTTTCCTAGTAAACCTGATCCGATTTTTACGTGTAGCAACTTTTCTAAAAGCGCAAGTTGTCTTGACGGTACTTAAAAGGTCACTTTTTGTTTTTTGATTCCTCTCTTTAAATAAAAGCACTTGTATGGGGGAAAAACGTAGAAAAACGTACATTTTCAAGATTCCATTATTTTATAAAAACACTGATAACATTTTTCACCAGAGAAAATGATTTAATCGAAAAATCACAAAACATCTATTTTATTATCTTTTTAGTAATAATACTTAAATTGGACTTACTTAATCGCGGTAAACTTTTAAAAATCATCGGACGACTTTTTTTTTTTTTTAAGAAGCGTATTGAAATCAAATTTAAACGAAAATCGCAAAAAAAATTACGGCACTTTAAATTATGTAATACCAAACTGCGCTCGGAATCATTTTTCGTCAGTAATGGTTTATCGTTGCTTACAGGTAAAAATTAAAAAAACTTTTTGTATCCCACCTTTCCAACTACCAACCCACAACAGTGGCTGAAAGGGTTTCGTTCAAACAAACTACATAACGAGCTTTTAAGGGTCCTGTTTAGATTTTTTTTTTCTTGTTTACGAATCGATAATAATTGGTAATGACAACCTATTATGAACGATTATAATTCGATCGGTTTTAATCTGTGAAAAATAAGCGATAAATAAACGAAGTGTTTTGTTTTTTACAAACATTTTTCCTAGTATCTTAGTAGACGGACTTGCGCCAAATATTATGCAACGTTTATTGTTTTATGTTATTATTCGAAATTATATACCGGTGAAAGAGGCGTTTTCGAAAAAAAAGCGGACTTGCCTAAGTTTATTGCACTAAGCCTTTTAATTTTCAAATTAGTTTTTACTTTTGTTACTATATGTACACAAAACATTTGTGTTCAATTTTTTCACATATAAATTTGAATTACGAGTTTTTGAGGTTAAGGAAATTTAACATAAAGAGTTTTGAATAAGTTTACCGTAAATTTCCACGGGGTATTAACTATTTTTTTACTGATAAGAAATGTTTTTGTCCGAAAATCCCTGAGACAGTGAATATTCATTTAATTAGTATTTTAATATAGGAAAATACCACGAAAGTTTAATCACACTAATATCTTACTATATATACAGTATATGCAGTAAATAATACGGTATATTATATCCATTTGAAATAAAAATCAATTATTTGATTTCCGAGATTTTGCCACAATGTCCCGACGTTATTATCCTCGAGTAAATAAGAAAATCCACATTTCCAATCTAATAGGCACTCATTTTAGAGTATTATTGGTTTCGAGTAGAAAAAAAATCTAGATTACACACACACACACACAACTAATATTACAAGGTTATCATAACGATAAAGAAAAAAAAAAAATTGATAACCCGCTAGATTACACAATATTTTAAATCCATACGTAAAGAGAACGAGAGACGTTTTAAATTAGCTTTCGTACGATACATAAATAATATACCTATAAAAATAACACTCTTAGAAACTCGATAGAAAAAAAAAGCCCCCGAGAACAAAACTTTTTGTATTGTAATAAATGAGATATCAGATAACGGTTGATTTAGTGTGTACTACTGCAGTGTTTAGCTGTTGTGAGGCCGGTAAAAAAAAAAAAGTTAGCTTAATAATTCTTACGAAACTTGAAAAGAAAAAAATGTAATATACAATTGAATATTATGAAATATGACAGTTTTAAATATATTGGATTGTGCTAAGTGCTTTTCGCCGATCAATTTTAGTTTTGAAGACACGATCACGAGTGATACGCAGTTTTAGTTGTTTATAATAATAACTAAAGATGTCTATGTCCTAAAACATGTTTTAAGTTTTCATTCAGACTACTTCTATATCCAACCTTTTAATTCGATGAGCTTTATTGACAATTATTTTGCCAATGAACTGTTAAGTACACACATTTATGCTGCCTACAAACAAGACAAAAAAAAAAGTTTCAAAATCAAATTTTGACGGAAATCGTAATTATTACGGCCTTTCAAAAAATGTATAACTAAACTCCGTTCAGAATCGTTTTTAGTGAGCAATTTCATCCTTTACTTTCGAAAATTTTCACCGAAAACAGTAACTCACCCACTGTGAGACGTACGTCCGTTTGTTTTTTATTTTTTTTTTTTGTTGCAAGTCATTTGTGTCTTGTAGAAACATAGGGAAATTTACACAACTTCCTTTTAGATTTTTACGACGTTCTTCATGTACGGACCTACTTCTTTCGTTAGGTGAACTTGAAGCTGGTTGGCCCGATCCGGTCTTCAATAAAATTCCATTACTTGAAAAAGCCCAATCCAACTCTTGGTTTAATATTTGAAATTAAGCTTAACCCATCAAAAAATTCCATGATTTTAAAAAAGCCTGGTACAATTCTTGGTTTAATATTTGAAGCCCGGGCCAACACTCAAAATTATACGAAAAAAAGCCCGATCCAGTCCCTTTTCAATGTTTCTAATACCCCGACCCGGGGTCTAATGTAGTCTAATAGGCCGGGCTATTTAAGAACTGGTCTCGTTATTCTGTATAGTACTTCTTCGTTTGCTATTCTTTCTGTCTGCTTAACCTTAAATATTTTTAGATAATACCGCGTTTCAAAATCTTATAGTTTTCTTTCTTTTCCGTGTCGATTGTATAAGTTTCACAACCATACAGTACACTTTCAGGAACTTTTTTCTTACCAATAATGCCGTGCTATTAATGCTAGTGTTATCCCGCTATAACAATGTCTGATTTCCTTCGATCATTTTCCCTTATTTTACTTTTTAAATAACAGTGAAGTAGTGCACGTGTTCGTCTACGTGGTATATTTGCATTAAAAATTAAATGGAAATTTCATTTTTTCATTATGTCCATTTCAGTGAATCGAAATGGACGTGTTTTATGTACGGAGTACAAATTAAACTGTATTAGCCGTTTTTTTTTTTGAATTATCGTTTTTGTTAAATGCACTTTACTCAATAAAATTGAACGTATTATAAACTAAGAATGCGTAGGATATATTTAATTTTGTAAACCGTAGGAGTTTCAGTATTTCTAACCGTTAAAATTGATTTAAATTTAAATTTAATACTCTTTTAAATGTTTAATTTGGTTTTTTTCCGGTATTTTATGAAACACCGTATCGTATTTGTATACAAAAATATTTTGTTGAAATCAAAGAGCGGAATAATTACTATGCGTAATTTTGTTGAACCGGGAACTCTTAAGCATTTTAAGTGTGCACAAATCCGGTCTCTATTTCTTTTCGTTTTTTTTTTTTCTGCCGCAATTTTCTCGGTGAGGTTAAGAAAAAAAAATTATAATACTGTGAACATTAAATATCGTGTGCACTACATTTATAATATAATATTTTCCCGTATCACGTGTGTTTGTGCGCGAACCCATCATTTCCGGGCGTATCCGCGAAACCGCGAACGACAACGATAATAATATTCTGCGTATGTATTGTAGCGCGTACAATCGCGGACGGTTTCCACCCCCCCCTCCCCCCCTCCCGACGTTCAATTCGAAATTTATGGGACGAACCACTTATATGTATGAAAATGTTCGCGGATGAAAAACGATTTCGTTAATACATATACGTATATATGATATTATTATCAATGTCCGCGGCGGCGATAACCGTAAATCTGTCATCGGCGGCGCGGAGAATATTGTGTTTTTGATTTGCGCGGTGCCGGGTCTTCGTATTTTTATTATATTTTGCCGCCGCCGCCTACCGTATACGCATGTATTCGCATCGGTGTAATAATATAATAGTAATAATAATTTTCGACAAAACTTTCGTTTACGATGACACGGGCCCGACGTCGTTTTATCAATAACAATAACAAACACGCGAATCTATCGGTTATGTTCGCCTATACCGGTGGTTCCCAAACTATACATTATCCGTGTATACTTCCGTGCAGTTTACCGTGCTCCGTACGGCATTTCGATCGCAACGATTCAGCGTTGTATTTCTGATGCAAAAACACCGGTTTAGTTGTTATACCCTACTTCCTATACCTTTCGAATTCGCACACCCATAACAGTGTGTCCGCCCGTCATTCGAAGTATAGGTCTGTATCTTTTTCCGTAATTATATTTATGTAGTACACGACGATCGTAATGATAATTAAAGTTCGGATGATGAAACTCGACGGAATATTCGGGAAATAAAGACCACTTGAAATAAAGCGAAATAGCATTAATATTTTTAAAATCTCATCGTGAGACTACTAGTTTTGTTTTATTCATTTAGTTTACTATACGAAATCGTAGCAAATTATATGACCGACAATCATCGTTGTTGCCGAAGCACTTTAAAGTAATGATTCCGCTTGATTTACAAAATTTGTCAAATCAATCGCTGGCGTATCAGATTTTTCCGCGCTATTTATTTCAGTTTTTATGAATCCGAAGTTGCTTTTAATGTACCCTAGATTTCCCTATATTTTTTAAAATATTCAAGTAAACCGCCGCAATAAACCCAAGATTTATGTGGGGCCAGCGGGATTTCAGAATCTAAAATGTCTAAGCGTTTGAACCGGTTAGGGGGATTTTCGAAAACGTTTTCTTACGCGTTTGATACAGGATCGTTGACGTTTGGTATTTGCGTTCTTATTCGTTTAGCTAATGAATGTACATGTTACATGCACAACTGTCGAATAACGAACTCAACTCGATGATTTCTCCTGCATTTACCTATGCGCAGCGCGGAATCCGATAAAATAAGTATAACAAAGTCGTTTTTGGCACCTCCGAGTCGAATACTATTTGAAAATAAAATTATCTTTTTTTCGTCCGCAACCACTTTCAAATTACATATTTTGCAAAGCATGACATAAACATATTGACTGCATTATCGCAAGTAAAATATCTTCCCTGAATTACCGAACTAAACCACGTGCAGAACGTGAACTTTTCACATGTCGAAACGGTTGACGCGACAATGAAAAACGACTGAACACAAGTCTAAAACGAGTAATTTCTTTTCCGGATCATACCGATTTTATCTTTTCTGACATTGCGTGCAAACCGATTTTGTTCATTACCGCTAAACAAATTTTGACCTTTCAACTACTACAAGTGCGCATACATATAACACGTGTTATTGAAACAAAATCACTAAAAATAAAAATAAAACATATTTTAAAAAAATACCCACTACGTCCGAACTCTAATATCTAATTATATTAATTTTGAATGCGTGTTTGTATAGTTCATTATAAAAACTATTCGTGAAGACCCAGTCTAACCGCGGATATTATCAACAGAGAAAAAAATAATAATATTGTCATGTCGAACGAAATCGTTTTGCAGCCATACGCGAACAGAGTGGCAACATTACGTAAAGTTCTAAATACCATTGGTAATCGTCCGTGACGTTAAAATAATGTTATCGACAACTTGTTTACGGTACCCTGTAATTTAATACGCATCGTACATATTATATTGTATTTATTCGCTGACGAACTTAATAACCGTATGCAATAAAATTGTTTTCGATTAAAAAAAAATACACTCGACAATTTGCGTCATTTGTGCGTTCTAATCTAAACGAAAAAAAAAAAAACATTGATTGCATATAAATAACACGAGTAAATGCTGAATTACAATATTCTAAATAAAAATATTGCCGAACTTTTCTTTACTTACGCAAGTCCCGCACACGTACGATTATTATTCTGCGGGAAGCTCCGTTTAATTATATGATGATGATGATGTTATTATTTCGACTTTTACAAATGCGATCAACAGAGCAATTACCGTAACGAAAATCTGATGTCGGCCGTAATTTATTATCTGATAATTGGGTACTTCGCATTAAAATTGTTATTTTGACCATCACGCGCGGATAAATGAGAACAACGAGACTTCCGACAAGTTTAAGGCTATTAAACGATAACACGAATACTAAAAACAATTACATTATATCACATTAGTACTATTATTATTATCGTTTCTGATTTCCTCGCGCACTTCCGACTTGCATATTACGTTACGAATTTGTTTACAAATTTGTCGTAATTCGAAACTCTAAATTCATAACACCTCTTTTAACATTCCGAAACGGTGTTTCAAATTACCGGTGCCGGTGGAAACTCATCCCGTCACCCGTATCGGGTTGAAATGTACTTATAGACTTCAAATACATGCGTGAGGCGATCGGGCACAATCTGTTCGTATCGGTTACCCAAAAATCTACAAAATCGTAACTCCGCGTTTACACCCGAAAACTGTATTTTTATCTCCGCGTACACGGGGAAGCTTACCTGAGCACACCGTATATATTCGTATATATTATGTTAGTTTTGTTCGTACAGGACGTTGGCCGTTAGGCATCCGTATTCGTTTAACGATTTGATCCAACAGATGACAGGATTTAAGATTAAAAACATTACTTTTTTTTTTGTTTTAAGTAATTGTAATGTAGAATCGATATTTCAAAGTACTCGTATAGTCGTATGTTCGAAAATACGCAGTTGCCCGTCATTTAAATGGGGAACAATACGGATTATGTATTTTTTTTTGGTTTATGACATACCGAAAGCAATACGATAAATCATCGTGACCGAAAAACGATTCTGAACGGTGATTGGCGAACTGGTATGGTAATAATATATTATTTGTCCGCTTGTAAATAAATTAACTTTGAAATCGACAAAAAATACTAATGGTAAACGTGTAATTTCGATTCTTATAATTATTACGTAAAAAAAAATGAAAGCGTATTTAATCAGGTGCCGGAGAAATAGGTTTTCCGAGAAAAAAAACATTGTACGGTTTGCACGTAGTATCTAAAACAATTTTTAATATTGAATAATCGTTGTTTATGGTTGTAATTATGCTTCTTAATAAAATATTATGTACATATATTTGATATTTATAAACCGGTACAAATTATGGGCGTATACACGAATTAAATGCGAAAACCGTTACGATTTTAATCTTTTGACAAGCATATGACTTTATTAAAAAAATTCGTGTTACGCACGACTTAATTAAAAAAATTCCTCCTCCGAAAAAAAAAAAAAAACAGTTTGATATTTTTATATTTTAGACATTACCTAGGTATCATTATACGAAAGTAATAATACTGTCCTCTTTAGGCTATTGTACAATATTGTGTCCGTTATAATATTACATGCTTTTTTTTTCCCCCACTACTTTCGGACATTCTAAGCGGTTCGCTTTGGACCAAATGAGTTCAAAACTCCTCGGATATCAGACTTGATATATATATTTGGTTGAATTTGAGTATGAAATTCATCGTATCGTTGCGGTCTCCTACGGATTTCCCCCCCCCCCCCCCCAATGTAAAACAAAGGGTATAACATTTTGTATATGTATTCCTGTAAGAATTGACGGACGTGTCTTTTGAGGGTTTAATCCTCTGCCCTAAGCCCTTTTATGCGCACATGGCACATTTACTTTTTTCACAGAAAATGTCGAGTTTTAATTGCCCTTAACAACTGAAATGTAATGAAACTCTAGTAAAGTGGAAACCATAACTATTTCAGACTGATATTATACAAAATAAATGAAATACTGTAACGGTCACAAGTCGGCCGAGGGAAAGTTCGTCTTTATAGTTACAGAGCTTGCGGGTGTTTATAATTGATTGGATTGTTTAGAGGATTGAAAACGGTGATCTTTCCTCTCTCTTCAACACACGCCCAACATAAGAATTTAAACGTATTTTCGTTTTAACGTCTGATTGATCTGCTGAAGCGATGAGAATTCTGGAAACAGATTTAAATTTTTCGCCAAGTTTACTCGAGATTGATTTCCTCGCATTTTTTCCCGTATTTCCTTTGGTCATATTAAAAAAAAGAGTAAGTAATCAAAAGCGAAAAAAAAAATAATATTTTCGTTTTCGGAGAAATCAACGGTAAAAAAAACCGGAATATCGATCTCAAAATTAAATCTGTTTTTAGGATATTATTATCGGTTCACTTGAACGATCGGTAACGAAACTGCATCTAAATTCCTATGTTGTGCGTGTGTTAGACAACGTTTCCGTCTTTGTCTGCTTCCAATCTCCTTAGGAGCATAAAAACCGCATATTTATAATAAAAAAAAAAAAAATATATACTCTGCAATAACAGCCGTATAGATAAGAGAATAATGTTATTAAATATCGAGAACCTACTTAAGTGTAAACGGTTTTTTTTTTTTTTTTTTTTTTTAATCAAGGAAGTATTATAACCGTTCTGATGATCTATCTAAACCGTACGTACTTAAAAAAAATCGTAATCGACCCGAACTATGTTCTCGCGAGAATGATATCGCTTAATGCGTTATAATAGGCGTATTGTAAAACACGGCCTTATAATTAAAATGCATACTTATTGCGGTTTGTTACGTTGTTATTAATAACGGTGGCGTTTCGATAGAAAAAAAAAAAAAAAATATGAAATATGATGCGATATGGTGCAAGCGATAAAATCGCGTTTACGGTGTTACGTTCCATTGAAATAACGCAACGTGTCGATCGAATAACGTAATAGGTAAATTTACATTTGATTTGTTTTGTTTTTGTACGTATTTTGGGACGTACGTAGAAGCGCGCGCTAAGAACGCGCCGGGCGTTTATTGCCGTGCGCGGGTTAACGGACCGTACCCGGATTCTCGTTTATCGATTGTTACGGACCGACCGACCGGCCGCCGTACGCGACTGCCCGCGCGTATCGCGACTGCCCGCGCGTATCGCGACAACCCACCGCGGTGGATGAAATTCCGACCCGCGTATACGGCGACAACGCGACCGCGTCGTTTCGCGCGACTCGTTATCAAAGGTTTACGCGCGCGCGCGCGAGAAACAAAACGCGACGCGTTTCCTTGCACGCAGCGTGCTCAACGGTCCCGGCTGTTGCCGTCGCGCGTATTCGGCTGGCGGCTCGCGGGGTTCATTGCAGGCGGGGCGCGAACATTTCCCTCATTTTGCACTATCACGACTTCGATCTCGCCACCGATTTCTGTTGATTTTCCAAATAAAATATAATTCATTTTGAACGAAAAACGATAGCAATACGAAGTCGCTAAGACCGACGAAATCCCGCGAACCGTCGTAAAAATAGAATCCGGGCACGGTCCGACCGTGCCCGGCAACGCCGTATTAATTCTCGGCGAAAAGTGGGGGAAATCTCAATACCGTTCATCACGGGCACAAATTCGTCGTGCCCGCCGCCCAACGCCCGTATCGTCCGCATGAGCGCCCGTATTTATTTTGATTACATTTTTTTTTTTTTTCTATAATATTTTCAAATAATACGCCAACTATATTATTACGATGGAAACACCGACTCGATTCGAATTTAATATAATTTTCCTTCTTTCTTTCGATTTCGTGGGTAGGACACGTGCCCGTGTGCCCCCATATTACGAGCCGCCACTGCACGTATTCCAACGTCGCCGTGCCGCGGTAAATGGCTACGGAGGTTTTGGGGATTTCGGCCGCGCCGCGCGTACGGCAGCGCTGTCGGACGTGTTCCCGGACGGTTCGACGGGCACCGTAAACGATAACGACCCGACCAACGGTATTGTGTCGCCCCCGCGAACGTCCGGACGTCGTTGTGACACGTCGCGCGGGGTTCGCACGGTGACGGTTTCCCTATAGTGAAAATCCGACGTCGACAGTTGCGACCGGCCGAACGTCCCGACGGGGTCGGGCGGCCGTTCGCGGACGCGTTTAGCCGTGCGCCGTTCGGTAGCCGTGCGCCAAGTCCGGGGAAGGACCGGCGAAATACGCGCGCATCGGATAGCGAGACGGGGGGGGGGAAACGAAAAAAAGAAAGTTCTTTTAACGATTAACGTCGGCGTCGGCGAACAAATTCGTATCTCTCGATCGGAACGTCCCGGGCGCCGGCGAAAACAATACGCAAACGCCAATACTCCCGAGCCCCGATCAACGCGGAACTGCGTAATATTTCTATATTTTTTAGTAGGCTCTGTAATACTACCGCCTATACGTTTCGGTGGTGTACGCGCGCCCGGTCTCACCTTCAGGTACACATCGGTTATGGTGTGCTGGAATCGACGAAACTCCGTTGTGTTCTCCGTTTTACCGAAACCGCCATAATAACATTATGAATTAATTAACAAAATCGAATATAGTTTAACAGTGCGGGCCGTACGGCGAACGTTTGAGATCGACACGAAACGCGTGCGGTAACGTTGTTTTCTTAACGTTAATCGCGAACGGGATGAAAGACGATTTTTCTTTTTTTATTCGCAGCGAAAAATACAATAGCCCGCTGTAGACCGGAATCGAATTCGATACGAAAATCGCGACGGTTTTTTTTTTTTTTTTTTCTTTTCCGTTCGAAACGAGTTGGTTCCGACAGTGTTCTTCTGTGATATACATTGTACCGTTCGAAAACGAATGTTTCAAACAAAATATAATCGCAATTAGTAAACGTTTGTATTATTATTATACACTCGCAACACGGGAAATATAAATCGAAATGAAAATTCGTTTTTCAACGGCATTGTCCCGAAAATATACTATTATTATCGTATTTGCATGTTAACATATACTTTTTGTGCGTACACATAATGTATATTATATTTTACTTACGCCGAACAATCGAAAATTGTATTGTTATTCTAGATGCTAAAAGACAAAAAAAAAAAAATCCACCGTGCTCTATACAACACGGAAACGTAACCGTTTTTGTTGTTTAAGGAAGTTTGTAAGTTTTACCGAAATGCGGTTTTCTCTTTCCGGAACACATTTTTATTTCGGTTGATAAATGCGATTGCTCCCGCGCACACTCGGGTTTTCCGTCCGACGGTAGTTTGTTCGGACAATTTTCCGAAATCCCCGAAAAACATTTTAAGGTTTGGAGCGTGGTGGGGAGGGGACGACGACGGTGGTGAACGACTTTTTCTACCAGAAGTCTTGCTCCGATCGGAAATTTACGGTTTAGACGTTTTTCGTTGAACTTTCGATTTAGTATGTGCGTTGAAAAGGCCGTTTCTTGATTTTTTAAAAATATAATCGGGAAAAACTGGCTAGAAACCATAACGCGGGCGCATCCAAAATGATATACCGAAACGTAGATCGAATACGTTATTTCGACACGTGCAGACATCGAATTGGCAATAATAATAATAATAATAATAATTTGCATAAATTAAACCCGAACGGTCGTTCGATTATTCGAAATAATAGAATTTCAATTATTATTATTATTATTATTATAATTATAATTGTTATTATTATTATGTATTCCATACGCGTTTTGTTCGTATTACTTTAAAAACTAATCGTTTACGTACATTGTATTGAGCAATTATTTTATTCGTTTGTCGTACAACGATTGTTCGCCCGCAGTCTTCGAATACAAACGATTAATAATATAATGTGTTACTTATCGTTTTAAACGGGGAAAAAAAAAAATTAATAAATAAATAATTGTTTTCGGATAATGATTTTGTTTATTTAGTTTATGTTTTCTTTATTCGTCTTTTTTTGACGAATGACTAATCGAACATTACGGCTGTAAAAACGAACGCCCGGGTTACAATTGTTAATCGTACAACCGATTTCAAAACTGATTTGCTATTTACTTATAAAACATAAGCTCCGTTTCGGACGTATCCGTACGCCACGAAAGTCCGTACAACGAAATGTCTCGCGGCGGTGCTTTTGTATAACCGATAATTTCACGTTCACAACTCGTATTGTATGCAATGCGTATAAAAATACGCACTGAAAATGAATAAAATTATCTAAAAACGGAAAGTAAACGTAATTTATTTTACCGTTCTATACGTTCAATATATTGCGTCATGAATCGAAATTCTGTGAGAGACGTGCAACGTATAAAGCAAACAATAGGCCGATAATGCTGATGGATGTGTCACTGTTTCATAGAGGAGAAAGAGGAGGAGGTGGGAAAGGGGAGGATATATGTATATATTATATACATATATATATATCGAGTAATTTAATTTATATCTGTACGCAACGATAAACCGTCACGAAAAACGGTTCCGGGCTCAGTATTATTAGTCGTATTTTTTCCCTTGTTGCCGAGGTAACCCGAAAATCTGCGAAAATCAGCGAAAACGACGTATACTATTATAAAACTATTTTGTTTTTTCAATTAAATAAATAACTTTTATCGAAGACTTTAAATATAAATTAAAAATGTGTTAATCATCAACGATGAGTCATCGTTTAAAATAATAAAAAAAAAAATCGATTTTCTATAAAAAATTTTTATGTTCTATTTATTTATTTTTTCATTAGGTAGTTTTTATTTTTCAACCAAACATAACTGCAGTGAAAAGTTCGAGTTTCCTCGAGCAACAATAATTATTTGAACGTTGTTTACAGACATAAAATGTATTAAAAAAACATGTAGTAAATGTATAAATACTTCTTCGCTTCACTTACAATCAAAAAAAAAAAAAAAATGTAACACTAATATTATATTATTGTATTTTTATACAATAAAACATGATGTAAGTAATACATATTGTTTTAATAATCAGGATGTTTTCATTACACAAAAAACGTTATTATTTTATCCGGGAAAGAATTCGATAATATAATTGTTTACCTTGGGACAAAATATAATATTGTCAGAAGAGTGCTCAAGGGGAAGAGGTTAGAGGTTGTATCAGCCCCCCTCCTCACACATTGGCTTAAAAAATACAACAACTGTGAGCGTTTATTTAGTAATTTTATCTTTAAATTATTTATTTTAGCCGAGTTACGAGAAAAAAAAGTAGATTTATTGAATAAAAATTGTCTTTTTCATCTATCCGGCTTTTAAATTCTCATTCTCGAGTCAAATACTTCTTGGAAGAGTCTACGGTATATCCACGAATCGTGAATAATATTTGGTATTTACTATATCCATTTCCAACGAAAATTTCTGGGCACGCAATATTGTTCACGTAGTTTTCGCCCACGCCATTCAAATCGATCTTTTAAAGTGATTATTCTGTTGGTTTTTTACGCCGGAAGTGAAAACGAGCTCGGTAAAAAAATGTACTAAATTTCGCATATTGCAGATAATACGTTTTCCCAGAAGGTCCGTATAAATAATCTAACAATATGACTTTTCGGATTTATTTATTCTCCACTATGCTTATCGTCCAGTATCTTATTGATACATAATATATTATATATTATGTAGGTATTGGTCGTATTATTTTTTTTAATAAATCTACAATTGGCATGGACAAAAGAAACAAATGGAAAAATAATCTCGTTGCTGTATTATTATAGACTTCTGAACATTTTTCGAAACCGAGGATTTTTTTTTATTCCCCGAATGTTCCATATCTATATATTGTGCACTCGTGTATTATACCATATTATATAGTTGTATAGATAACGTGTTTCGTTATATCTTATAAAGTATTATATCAAACTTGTTATTAAAAAGTAATAAAAATAAAAATAAAAAAAAACAAAACAACAAAATTAATAATCGAATTCTCAATCTTCAAGAGTAACTCTGTAATGCTCGAATTGTACGACGGCCTTATTGTGTTGTTTATTGACTGTAGAAACACAATTGATTATAATGAAAACAAATAAATTAAAATACAATTTTCTCCCGTGTAGCGAATAGAAAAATAAATGAAAAAAGAAAGTACACTAATTTTAGTATTTTAAGGACGAATTCTCTGAGTGACGTTTAACTGCGGGAGTTTTCCATTGCAACCGTTCACTAGACTTTCCCGGAACTAGTACAAGAATTAGCAGTGCAATTTTAAGCAAAATTTATCAGTAATTTTACATTCCACAGGACCGGGTCGAGCATACACGGAATTTTATAATCGAGAATATGTACGACATAATTATATAAAATATATGTATAGATTCCAATCCATTAAAACCGATATTCACGCTCGTCGTGCGGGACGGGAACGTTTTCCTGCAGGAAAAAACAAAAACAAAAAAAAAACGAAATGTACTTTTCATTTCCTTCCACACATTCTTTCTGCTGACTAAAACCGTCATATCTATTCGCCTATAAAATGTGTACGGATAAATTTAATCGAATCGAAAAAGTTATTTTAAAATGTTTTTAATCGACTTTGACAAGTTAAACAACAAGTGTAACTTGTCGACGGTCTCGACTTACATGTTATACACAAGCGTGCGTAGGCCTCTTTTTTAGGGTACGCAGAAGTCTGTCCCTAGCGCTCACGAGAGTTATTTTAAGCTTGTAATATTCCGATAGAAAAATAGTACTTGTTATTGTTATCGCTCCGTCGTTTCGCCGTTATAAATGTATTGCCCCGCCATTTTATTTGTTGTCGCCCCGCCAAACAATTCGAAAAACTGTTAACCTATATTTGGTTGATCCGGACACAGAGAAGCACATTCAAAACATCGAGAAGTTATGGGATTCTGCTAAATGGGGAAATAAGTTGAAAAGGAAATGTTCTGGAATTGTACTTGGCAAAATCCATGCGAAGAACACGACTTGGAGAACGATGCGTTTGAAACTATCATAAATAACTATCAGATATTTCTGAGTTCTGGCCTCCATCCTAATTTAAAATAAATTTAACTTTATCATACTTTATGATATTGATCATTTTCGCTAGTATAATATACAATTTAATTAATTTAATAATAATATTTTATTTATAATTTTACATTTTTAAATACAATTTAATTTTTTTTTTTTACATTGTTCCTATAATAATATACAATTTAATTATGTACATTTTTATTTTTCATATTGTCTGGCGGGGCGATAACAAGAGTGGCGGGGTGTTAAATTTATTACGGCATACTGGCGGTGCAATAACAAACTAGTACCAAAAAAATATACACATATATTGAAATGTCTTACCAGCTGTTAAATTAAAAATGTAATTTTTACTTAAAATTTAATTACAACATAAAACGTACATATTTCGCAAATACTAGATTCGACTCATAATATGGTTTTTGTAAACCCCGGGGTCGTGCCCTCCAATTCTCTCCCCCTTTAATCCAGGTTTGATGTTCAAGGTATGCAGCTGTATACCCCTGCACACGCCTATGAACTGTTATTGTAAAAAACGTATTCAAAAAAATATCATCCGGTCAGAATACGAAATCCATAATATGATGCATACACTGTAGCCACAGGGGTTTGAGTGTTCCCCCCCCCTTATTTTTTTGTTTAAGCTTTAAATAAGGTTAAAAAGATTGTAAATCCCTTAAACTTCTGCACCTTTAAACCCCCCTCCCACATTGATAAAACGTGACTATTACCACTACGCATGCATACTATAATCGTTCCAAATGTATGTAAATATCTTGTTTTGATAATGCATTGTGCGAAACTCGTCTATATTTGCTATTTCCTTTCTCCCCAGAGGAAGCGAATAATGCCGCGTATACCTTTACATCAATCGAAAAGCCGTACAAATCGGTGAAACTATAATAATTAATGATAATTATTATTATTGCCGTTATGTACATTTTTATTCGATTTGACGGCGAATGGATCGTTTCGAAAATAATTATCGAACAAAACCCGGATCTATATGCGATATCGATTATCGAGCGTAATACAAAAACATAAATTACACACGCAACAAAGTAGCTATTATATTGTATAATAAGCGAAATAACAGATAAGCAAAATATAAATAATGTAAACTTGAACTCTGTCGAAATGTGTGTTCCGGGTATGTTCCGAACCTAATGCGAATTCCCGAAAAACTAAGAGAAACCGATTTTGTATGTTTTACAGACATACGTGTATTGTTTAGCACGTTTATTGTCGTTAATCATTGATAATCATTTTTCGTAACGTGGACCGTAAACACGATAAACAAAAAAGACACGCATACACATTAAAATACCTCGTAATGGTAACTTTAATCAAACGAATGTGTTCACACGGTTTTTTTACCGTTTTTAAAAAGGATGATGAAAAAATTCTGATTTTTTTTTTTTGGCGTCATTTGTGCGACGATATTGTGCACATTGAACGGACATATACGAGTATACGAGTGTAAAACGAACAACAGTTCTTAAATGTAACATTCGCTATGTAGTCAAATTATTACGTTATTTAGAACATAAATATCGTGACGTTTAGGTAGAAATTGATATTTAAACAAAGCGGCTAAATTTAAAGAGGATAATATTTCCAAGAGCTGTACGCGCAGCTTTTTTCTATTAAAAAAATTGTCACACAAAAATGTTATAGTCATGTTGATTTGTGTGTTTTTGTACGTTTCTTTTCGTTAAATAATTTTCGTTTTTGAGCCAAAGAATAAGGTAGGTACCGTTAGAACTCCGAAAATGCATTTTAGCGCATTGTTTGACAATATCGAAAGTTATAAAAAAACACGAACGACAATTACGATACTGCGGAATACAATTCATTAACATCAAAAAAGGTGTAATATGTTTCGTGTTTGCTTGTTCGATACAAACTGTTAATAAAAACTGTAATTTTTTTACAAAGTAAGATTTTTTCGATCGACTTAAAGGACGGCATTGATGTTATTGACGATCTTAGAATCGCGATAAGTTTACCCGACGATTTTGAAATATTCGTTCTCGGCGGTATTTGATTTTCCTACTTGTTTCCACTACATAATGACGTCATCGACATTTCCATCAACACAAACATTACCGAATTAACACTGTGTAAACAATAAACATCATACCAATACGTCAACGGCAATAAGAATAATAACAGTGATCCACGCAGCGGTCATCGCTCGTATCTACGTAAAAAACCTGCTCGATAACCGAAAACATTATACATTAGTAAACACCCATAAAACACAATTAAAAATATTGTAATCAACTGCCGGCTTATCATCGTGTATAATACACATTTAAGTGTGTGTATCAAAGGTCTGTGATTTCGTCACGATACAACGTCCCAACGATACGTATAAAAAACGGTGCGTCCGATACGCCGAGTCAGTAGTGTCCAAGACTCCGTCAGTGTCAATATTACATATTTTTGTTTTTAATCGCCAAACGGAAACGAACACGATGGTCTCCTATAAAGCTGTTCTAGCCGTCGCCCTCGTTATGTCGGTCGCTCAAGTAAGTAATACAATATTTATTATTAGTTTTAATAATTTGTGTGTGTGTTGTTTTTTTTTTATTATACTTTTCTGCCTCTTTTCTTACGGAAATATCGTTCCGATCGTGAACTCCGTGGCTTCTGGTATCAAATTACATCTACTTAATCTGCTAAATCACTTATTTTATTTTTTGGAATTTGTTTAATTATCGGAAACACCAGGGATATGCAAGTAGTAACGTTACTGTTATTTTCGGCTTTTCGTTTAGAGGCCTTAAGCTTTCACCGATAAGTTATTAGTACGCTCTATGTAGACATAGTGCAACGTTCAAAACACCAGCGTTTTATGAGACATTCGATATTTTCACGATTTTAGATTCCGAGCGGAATAACAATGATGTTTGTTTTTTTTTTCTCTGAACAATTTTTCAAACCAAAAATTTTACTCCGATTTTCAAACGTAGCATCTTTTCTGAAAGAAACTTTTCGTAAAGTAGTACACTAGTAAAGAAGTAATTTTTTGATTTTCCCTGCTGTTTCCTCGGGAAAAACCGGGGGAAAACGTTGGAAACACAGACACAATTTACGAAATGTATTTTTTTCAAATCTTAAATATTGCGGTCCTTCAAAACGTGTGCAAACGAAATCTATTCAGAACCGTTTTTCGTACAATAATTAATTGTTTTGTACAGATATATATTACATTTCGTTTCTTCTGAATTTTTGTCGCGAAATTCGAACAAAATTGAATGCAAATTTAATACGTGGCAATTGACTTTTGATGATTTACCTATAGATTAACGGCAGACCCGCCGACACCGACTGGGCCAAACCGTTCGAGACTACGCTGAAAAATATTACATCGTCAATAGATGCATTAGTCGGAGCAGACGGCCATAAATACACAGACGTGGCCAAAAACAGCTTCACTGAATTCGTCAACGGTTTTAATTCTGAATTGTCCACTTTGTCCAAAACGGTACGACAAAAAAAAAAAAACAATGACTCTAATAGTTATATTTTTTTAGTCTATTAGCTTAGTTATACTAAGGCTTGGAAGTCATACGAACTAAAAAAGAAAAATATTTACAAAAAAATTCTAAAATATGCATGAAAAAATGTAATAAATATGCAAACAATTATTTAGAATGTTATTATTTAAAAACATATACTGTCATTGTTAATATTCATAAAAAAGATAAAAATTAAACACAAACCTCATCGTTGTCGTTAAATTAATAATAATAGACTGAGACAGCAAGAAATAACAATAAAATACTACGTTAAATGAAATTTAATATTACTTAAAATAAATTGTTTAAGAAAGAAAAAATACATTTTTTAGAAATTATTAAATATGCACACAAATGAATGGAAATCGACGAAATAAGCACTTTTTCTCTAATATTAACGAAATATGCAAAATATGCATTTTGAATGTTCAATTTTTAAACTGTCCATCGTATAGAAAGTATTTCTAGCTTGACCTGCTGTAAATTCGGTGCATACAAAAAAATATGCAACACCTTATAACTTTCGAGCCTTAGTCATGACATATAGAAATGGCGAAAAAATTTAATATTTTCGACGTTCTGTTAAATCGAAAAAATATCTAATAACAGTTTATTATTTTCTTATGATCTGTTCGGAAAAATACCAATATTTTCGGATTGAATCGTATATTATGTTTCGTAAACTCGGAAACGAAAATAATATTATTTATAATTAACATTTTTACACGCGCCTTTAACGTGTTCATTTATATCTATATCTACATGGTTTTCGTTCACACAGTTCGAAAGCAAAGCCGGCGTGTCCGACGTAGTCAAGGAGGCCACCAAACAGTGGCAAACGGCCGTCGATACGTACACGAAGAACATTCCGCAGGATTTGTCTCCGACGAAATTAACCGAGAATTACGAAAACGCTCTCAAACAGATCACCGAAAAAGCAACCGAGCTCTCCAAGAAGGCCCAAGGAAACTCCGATATTGAAAAGGAGCTCAGGGAATTCACCAAGGGTCAGATCGACGCTCTTTTGAAACAGGTCGAATCTATCAAGGTAAATTTTTATTGAAATGACAGTGTGAAACGAATAAATGAACAGAAGTATAATTTATCGAATTATTTGTTTTGCGATTTTAGAGTAAATTGACCGAAAAAAAAGCTTGAAAGTTTGAAAGCCAACCCGGAGAAACGCGTCATATTATTTTTAACACCCATCTATACGGATGCGTCGACTAGAATAACACTATGCAATTACTGCCGATTATAACTATCTATTCAGTACCTGCTTATAATTATCCATAACGATTAGATAGGTCGTAATATTGTCGATAACATGTTGTATTTTTATTTTTATTAATATTTTATTTATTATTATAACAACGAATTCAATTCAATTATATTATATTATACATTTTTTTATATTGTAAAAAATGAACGTTATTTATTTATTATGATTGAAAAAGTCACTTAGAAACACGACGAAATGAATATTTCAATATTGTGTTCGGCGTTGAAAACCAATTACCAATGCAATTTAATAATCTTTGTACGTTTGCACTAAGTACTATAAAACTTAATCAAATACAATCATTGATGTAATAAATAATAATAATCACGCTGTGTTCGTTAATGGGTTCGTAACTTTTCTCAAGCGATTACTAAAAAAAAAAAAATAAACCATAATGATAACCATTATGTAAACATACGATGCAAAATAATCTCAGAAAAAATACTTTTTAACTATTAAAGGAGCTCGGAGCGCATCTGATTTCTTACGTATTTTAGATAAAAAAAAAAAACAGTAAATGCTGAGACATAATTTCCAAAGTCTGATTTTAATTTTTAAAATATACACGCGTTTGTTAAAAGATATTCTAGTATATTTAGAAAGGCTCGAGTTTCATTTTTGAAGTATTCCCAAATTAAGAGCTCCAATTAACCACATTACGTTTGTATTTATTTTGTGCGCATCGAATTCTTAATCGAAAACCTACTTCCTAATTGATAACCTAGACAATTTATCAACAAATCCGCACATATTTTGAAAATTATTATCGAACATTGGAGAGCGTGTCGAGTTTTTCGCCGTATATTGGCTGGTCTTAACTATAGACCAATAAATGACGACATTTTAGCATCTTAGAGTCTGATTCGTCTGTAAAAAAAAAACAGACCGTACACATGTCCCTTGAAACGAATAATATTTTCATTAAAATGACCATAAAACGTTAAAAAACGATCTTCGAATATGCTATAATCGGAGAAAACGTGGAAAAACTGTCGACGATCGTCAAAACAGTAGTGAGTACATTGATGTTAAGTTTTGACGTCTATTGAATTTATCAGAGTTTTGCCCGTGATCCAAAATGCGTCTACTTATACAGTTGTTGTACGTTTTTGACACATTTGAATATTAGACTCTGTAGCCGTACACGGTGCGCACGAACGTCAACAAATAACGGTAATTATAAATATTTAAAAATTCGTATTCATAGACGAGCAAAACTAGAAAATAAAAAATGTACATTAATTATTAAACGTATTTATTTCGTTATATTACGTAAGCATTTGATTACACGGGTGTCGATTTCAATAAAACATTATAATTTTTGACCGAGTTCATAAAAATAATATAATATTGTACATTTTTTTTTTTTGTTTTTTTTCTGGCAGTTTTAATATTTTATAAAATTACAAATTTACAAACAAATGTACAATATACAAATGTATAATGTTTCGACATTCTGTTTTTTTCGGTTTTTACATTTCAGTAATAATTCATGTAGCATCGATTAAATATTAACGGTAGTTCAGTGGGCGGCATGACGTTTTCTTTATTTTTCCACAGATTAAGCGTTAATATATAATGTGACGTCACAGTATTTGGTATTATAATTTGACGTCTATGTTTTTTAACGGGTCCCAACCGACCAAAAATCGATATTTTTTATTATCAATTAGAGAAAACATTTAATTACTATTTTTTTCACAGAGAATTAGACTAAACGAAGAGAGGAATGTATTGGTTAGGTATGACGTGGTTTTTTTTTTCTGTTCACAACTTTTCCGTTAGAAATGTTACTCTAATCAAATAAGCTATAGGAACTTTCTAGATTTGCACGCATTTTCAGTATACCGCCGGTTTTAGGAACGGAAAAACGGCTAATGTTACTACGACGTATTCTAAAAACACTAGAGTACGTTCGTTTCGTTTTAGATTCTGAGCTGAGCGATGAATGTATTGATTTTACAGCGGTTTATTTAATTATTTTTTTTACATAATGTCTTTTAGCCGATAAAACATTTAACGAAACCGATCGTTCCCGACAAACACGCGATATTGTGATTGATTCGATCGATCGAGTAAGACGGCATTGATATTTTAGAGTTCACCGCGTCGTGATTGTATTATGAAGCGTTGTAATTATGATATTGTGTTTTAATATCGATGGCCGTTCGATCGACCGTGCGATAAATTCCCGTCGAGTTTTATACTTTGTATTTTTCTTACGGCCACCGGCAATATTGTGAACAGTTCGATCGAGACGACGTTCCGTTTGTTTACAATTCCGGCGCGTAAAAATCAACACGGAATCGACGAAAAACACACGGTGTAAACATTATAACATTATTGTACCTGTACGATAATAAGAAAAATAATATTATTGTGAAACTATATACGGGCCGCGCGACTATAATATAACATTGTGTTCGTCGATATTTAGTACCCGGGTGACAACAATTAATGGGGTCCACGCCGCGGTCATCGTTCATCGTCATAAACAACAATATTTCGGAAACTACCGACGTGTATACGGTAGCAACAGTTTCGGGTACCCACCTAAATAATATATAATCAACCGCCGGCTTATCACCGTGCATACAATACACACGGATCGGTGTCAAAGGTCCGTGCACAATAATTCCGGCGCTACACCACGTCCCCGCCCCACGGTTCCTATAAAACGAACGGTACGTCCGGTGCTCCGAAACAGTATTGTCCGAGACTCCGCCAGTGTCGATATTACATTATTTTTTTTTATTTTTGTGTTTTTGTTTTTCTTAAATCGCCAAACACAAACGAACACAATGGTCGCCTATAAAGCTCTCTTGGCCGTCGCCATCGCGATGTCGGTCGCTCAAGTAAGTAACATAATATATTATTATTTCAATTTTGTTTGAATTGTTGTTTTTTTTTTTTTTTTTTCTTTTAATACCTCTGCCTCTGGTTACGTTTAATTTTTCCTCTTTTCGGAAATCTCGACCCAAACGTCAACTCCGTGTATCCCAGAATCAAATCTGATCTAGTTTACAGGAGGTCGCCGAATTGATTTGGAGAACACCGGAGACGTTCAAGCGTCATTGTTAATTTAATTTTTGTAAATAATCGTATGAGAACCGGTAAATTTCACTGTTTAGTTGTACAATATTTACACGGTCTAGACGTAGTGCAATTTTAAATACACTGGCGTTCTTTATATTATTTTATATTTTTTGAGGTTTTAGATTCGGAACGTCGTGAAGAACGTATTGATTTTACAATGATGTTTATTTTTTTTTATTCTTTTTCCTTATACTTTTTATATTTTACCAGAAATCATGTTCCGGTGTATCATGTATAGCATTTTCCTGAAAGGTTGATATATTAATTAAGGAGGTTAGTTTTTCGATTTCCCAAGCTGTTTTCATATTAATTGAAAAAGACCGGAAAAAACCGTAAGGATAAACGGACAAATATTTACGGCACAACGATTACATGATTTTCAATTTTTACGCTTTATGTTTTCTAACGGGAATATCGTTTCAATAAAAAAAAATGACAAGTGATCATTGTTTTGCATTTTAGTCTAGTTGGCGAATAAAGAAACCGTTTTTTGATACATGAAAACCCTTTTAAAAAATGTATAACCGAACTTCGCTCCGAATCGTTTTTCGTTACCAATAGTTTATCGTTGCGAATATTTATAAATTAAATTCCCCTCTGTATCCCACCTTCCAGACTTCTCACCTACAATAACGGGCCACCTGTCATACGAATTATGTCCATCTTTTTTACATTGTTGTATTTACAAAATAATATAATTTTTTTTTCAAATACTTTTTTAATGATCAATGTGATATAATATTCCATTGAAAATACAACAGTCAATAGGTTATCGTTATTGTATACAGAAAACAGATATAAATTGAATTACTTAAAAATATATAACAATATTCGTTCCTAACTTTCTCAATTTCCCGCCTATATATTGAAGAATGTCTGATTTTTTTTTGAAAACAAACGCGAGCATTGAGCATCAGAAATTGTATTATCTACGTTTATTTTAACACGTGGCGACCAACATCTGATGTTTTCTAGATTAACGCCAGACCCACTGAGACCAAATGGACCGAACCTTTCGAGTCTGCACTGAAAAATTTGACAACGTCAATAAGTGGAGTACTTGGAGAAAACGGCCAAAAAGCCACAGACTTGGCCAAAAACAACTACAACGAGTTCGTCAACAATTTCAAATCTGGATTGGCCTCTCTATCGAAAACAGTACGGTGAAAAATAATTGTACATATCCTAAGTAATAACACATAAGAACGGTGACAAAAAAAATATATATTTTCAATGTGTTCATAAAACCCACAAATTATTTCTTATTTTTTATTTTGTTTACTCACCCGTTAAAAGTGTTGTAGTTTATACATAATATTATTAAGCATATCCATGATAATATGTTTTTGTTCACGCAGTTCGAAGGCAAAACCGGAGTGTCCGATGTAGTCAAGGAGGCCACCAAACAGTGGGAATCGGCCGTCGACAAGTACTCGAAGAACTTGCCGCAGGATTTGACCCCGGCGAAATTGACCGAGAAATTCGAAAAATCTCTCAAGTACATCACCGACAACGCAACCGAGCTTTCGAACAAAGCAAAAGGAAACAGCGAGACTGAAAAGGAAATTAGAGAATTCACCAAGAAACAGATCGACTCTCTTTTTAAACACGTCGAAGACCTCAAGGTAAATTATCGTTGAAATAACAGCTTGAACGACAAGAACCGGAGTAATAATATAATGTATTTTTGCGATTTCAGAATTCATTGGGCGAAAATAAAACCCAATAACCTCGATCAATGATGTCCATCTACCATTTTTACCATCTAGACGATTATGCCGACTAGAATACAATACGATAAACTGAAAACTATAATTTATTACCCGTACACTAATAAATAGGCGACGATTTGATTGTAATTTTATAATTAATAACAATGTTATATTTTTATTCCGTTAATATCAATGTTTCATCTTTGTTGTAACACTGAATCTGACATTATTAAATCATACAGTTTATTTTGTAATGTTATAAACGTTATTTATCATCCGTACCGTAGAAAAATTCGACGGGAAAAACGACGAAATACCAATAGTGTTTTGTAAACCGATAACGTCAAAAATGCCCTCAATCGAAATATTCGATTTCGATTCTTCTCGTGAAAATATGTGATATTAGGCGTGCGTACGGGCGTATTTAACCTAACCTTTGGAAATACGCGGAAAAAAAATGTAAATAAATTTATTCTTAATTAAATTTATTTAATTGGGTACACACACTATTTTTGTAATAATAATATTTAGAAAAAAAAATCAATAACGAAATTGACCGATAACGTGATAGATAACATTAATATTGATTACCACGCGTAGGTTTATCGTATAATAATTATTAATAAATTGCCATCACAAAATTATTAATATTTTAATTAACTCAAGAAAATATGATTGTTATCGCCAAACCGTAGAGCGAAATTATTAGTAATTGAGATATACATTATAAAAATAAATATCTGAAGGGTTTTCGAGTATGAAAAACGTTCTTTTTTTAAAATTGTATATATTGTGCCGCACGCGCGGATTATTGTAATTTTGCTGATGTACCGTATATAATGCATTTTTTGCCGCTCAATTTTTCCCTAAACGCGCGTAATTTTTAAGCTATATTTTTTTTTTTAACCTTCGTCGTACCTTCGTCCGACTAAAAACGCAAAAAAAAAAAATAGAAAAAAAATCGCATAATATTTATTATTATGATTCTTGATAAATTACCTTTATTCCCCACTTCCCCCTTGCGTATACGCGTAATATTATGTTAGTATACGGAAAATAATTCGCATTAAAATTCACTTAGTACTTACCGCCGAAATACGAGAGAAAAAAAAAAACAACTAAACAGTTAAATATTATTATATATATAACACATGATTAATAATACGGAGAATTTATTTAAATATAAGTCGGGTTTTCAATACGCGGACGTAATTTATATTTAATTACAATCACAGAATACCTATTAAATTTCTTACCTGCGGTTTTTCACCGTCCCGCTCCCCTACCGCCGTTGTACGGCGTACGCGTTTCAAGGATACGTCATCGCAGTCATCGCGACCTTTTGTACCATCGACTGAAAAACGAAAATAATAATGAAAGCGAAACAATAATCAAATAATCCGTTTTGACGTGTTGTCGGGGTCAGGCTGTACATTCGTAGCTGTATACTGTCCTATGATTTTCGGGCGAACAAATAAAACGCGATGTTATTGCCGCAGGTAAATAATTTATACGCGCGCATAATAATAACAATGCGAATATGAAAAATAAAACGGACGTCGGCCAACGGTCGCCGAACGATAACACCGATCGAACTCGTTAAATGTTCAATAATATTAAACGTTTGTTCGTAACGCGAGTAATGCGATTCGTGTTATATAAACGCCAGTTATCGGCCAAAGGTTCGGGGATTATCGTATACTTTCGGTCGGCGAGTTAGGATTCGTTAACGAGCAATTAATTAATATCGGTGGTCTCGATTGAAAACGTGAATTAAACAATTGGCGGCTACGTGAACACAGAGTCCGCGTGAATGAAAAATGCGCACTCGTCGGTGGCGTAACTAAAACTGCTAATATGCTCATGGCAAAATATGTCGCTGCATAGAGATCGCTACGGCAAAGCCCAAAACCAAAACCGCCACTAAAAAAAAAAAAAAAAAATAATTAAAAAAAATGCTACACTGAATTTTCGTCTAAAACACCTTGACAATTTAACATATTCACCAAAGCAAAATAGCTAATTATCAAAAAAAAAAAAAAGTAATACGATTTTATGTGTACAGTACATCCCTAACCATCAATAATTGTTAGCACCGGCCCTGACCAAGTGCACAATCCAAGTCGGGGCCCAATTTACGCAGTTTAAAGTAAAGAAAAAAAAAGAAAAGAATAAGGACACTGTGGTCTGTTTTCATACATCCGTCCGTCTACTCGTGTTACTAAATAAACAAAACAAGGACATCGCCTGTTTTTTTTTTTTTTTTATTTAACTGTCCATCTACTGAAAAACAATGCCTCGGGTCTTAATTCGGGGGCCACTCAATGCCGCGGGCCCGTGGCTCGTTACTCGTTATGCCACCCTATCGGTACGCCACTGGTACTTGTATAAACGTGAACAGTTGCACGTTTACACGGGTTTTTATAGTACGCGGTTTTGCATATTCGAAATATTTACTTCTCGTGTATACGTGAAATAAGGAGCTCTAGATTTATAATAACGTGTAGGCTGTAGGTAATATAATCGAAGGTTTGCATTTAAACAATTTTACATTATATTATGTACGGTCAACAATCACGCTGAAAAACGAAGGCGAAACCAATATCGAATAGAACATTGTTCAATGTAAACCGAGTCAGTATTTTCGGAGATAACGCCGGACAAATACTTGTACAACACACACGGCAATGATATTCACAAAGAGTATTGTAATAACTAGACAACCTATAACGCAGAGGGTGATCGTCAATGGCGTTGTCATTTACTGATTGGTTCCGGTTATCAGTAGTACCTATACTTTTCGTCTAAACAACGTTAACGATCAGTATTTTAATGTTAATCCAAACGTTCTCAAACACTATACGTTCTGGTATTTGAGTGATTGCGTTAGGTGTTTTCGTTCAAAATTATCATGGGTCTTGAGTTACGCAATATTTTAATTATTTAAACACGTTTTACAAAGACTTCTGTTCAATTACACATTTTATAAGTTAATGTAATATTTTCATTACATAAACTATGAAGCACCTTGTAAATTAATAATTGTATTTACGTCCGTTTATTTTAATAAACGTCAGCTTGTGCGTCTCTAGACTGTAAGAACCTACGAGAGAAACAAAATACAGCATATTTTATCAAACTGTACTGTAACCATTGTAAACTCTTGTAGTAATAACTGCTACTTTTTTATTCATCGAATCGTGTTTTCAGACTTTTAACTATTAAAAAAAAAAAAAATCTATGAATTATTGTTTGTCAACAGATAATTTATGATGTTTATGCCCGTCTCTAAGTTACTCCTGTCCTCGATCTCAATATCTGGCTAATTCGAAACGATATCTCGTGCGATTTTACCATTACTAATAACCGCAAACTAGCATTTAATCCACGTCGACGACAACGTTTAGACGCAAAGTTACACAATTCGGCGCCGTACGTATCCATTGATATAACGGATATAACGGATAATCACCCTCCCCTACCACCCGTCACAGTATAATGATATTCTCCGACCGTTAACTGGTCACCGCTATGTTTAATACGAAACAATGCCAGTAGTGAGAATCAAAAGTGTAATCTTGAAAAAAAAAAAAAAACACTCCGCGTACATTAACGTTCGTTCGTCTCGATTTTTCGCATTGAACATTTCAAATAATTTGATAAAATATTCGCTATTCTTTTCTGTATAGTAATTATTACATTATTTAAATAGTTGTGTTCGTGTAAATTAACCGTGCGTGTTTGTAACCACTTTCATTGTTATCGGCCGCGGTTATTAGTGTACTAAACAATTTGTATAGAAATCGAAAACATAAAATATTAAATTTTTACAAAATTATAATTAAACGACAACGTGACTATACAAACTGCTTTGTAAATTATACGGTACTGACTCAGTCCAATAAAATCCGCGTTCGGTCGATAATGCTTTTATTAATTTTACAGCTTAACTATAGTTATCGGTTCTGTAAAGTCGCAAGCATCCCGGCACTGGTATTACAATAATTTGTACGCTATCGCGCAAACAACATTATCGAATCGATACGCAAATCGCTTTATTGATCACCCATTATATTTAACTGACATTAATATTTTATTATAATAATAAATCATCGGGCAGGCACATAAATAATAATAAAAAAAAAAAATTATAAATATCAATCACGGTAAATTGATAACCAATAAACTATCAAAGTGTTTTTGGCAAACTGCACAAAAACAGTCTAGCTACTTAATGCTCAGGCGACCATTATGATTTTGTTTGAACCGAGACGTTTGAAATATTATTATTCAATGACCTCATAATAATAATTATTATTGTGTTTCATTACTTGTATATTTTATGTCTTTTGAATATTTCATAAAAATTTAACGCGTAATTGATCAAACTTTTGTGGGTTGACCGTTATTGTATTATAATATATTGTAAATGAAAAAAAAAAAAAAAAATTGATCAATATTTTTATTTAACGTGTTTACTAAAAAGAAAACACAACAATAATAATAAATTATATACTTTAATATAGGCGCGCAGATAACCGAAACAATTATATAGTTTTAGAGACGAAAAATTGTCTATATTTGTGTCTGAGCGTAAAAACTATCTTTTAGTTTTACTGCGACGTGTTTTTTTCTCTCTCGGAAAACACTTTTCGAATCTCTAAAAATGCTTAGATTTTTTATCATGCCGATAAACGATGGTACTTTATTTTAACAATTAGAAAAATTCCCAACAGTATATTACTTATATATTTCTAAAATGTATTAAAAAAAAAAAAAAAACCTACGACAAATGACTAGAGGTTCGGTTTTTAAATTGCAATGATTTTATCGATTCCTTTAGTATTTAAACCGGAAATTCCCAACTTTCCGCTGGCGCAATTATACGTAATAGTATAATAGCATTTAGCTCATAAACACGGTACGGCGAAGAGTGTTGTCCGGCTTCTTTTTCGTTTTTATATATTCGAGTGTTATTCGGGGGAGGGGCAACCGTAAAACTCGACAAACTACATTTCGTACGAAACAAAACAAATCTATATTATAATATTATAAAATCGGATATCTGAGTCTGGAACGTGTGTCAAAAAACGAACGGATGTGGCGCGCAGATTGTTTACACGCCATCGGATTTGTCGTATATTACACGTATCGCACAAATATTACTATATGCGCCGTCGTGTATACCTATACCCGCGTACGACGGTGGGTAAAAAAAAAAAGAAAAAAGGATAAATTCATACCGGAAAGGAATTCGTTGGGGAAAAAAACGGACTGTCGTGTTATTTTTCGAACGAAAACTCAAATCAATATTGTTATGTACGCGCGTTATTATTATAGGGTCACGATATTATCTGCAGAGACCCGTCACGCAAAAAAAGAGCAGAACAAATGTTCCAACACGCTGTGACGGCAGCATTGCTATTTTGTTATTATTGTTATTATTATTATTATTATTATTATTTTTTTTTTTTAACACTTTGTTTCGTTCGTATTAATTATTATTGTATAGGACACTGGCGAGCAGTGAAACGAAATTAAATGCATATTTATTAATATTGTATATCGCAAGGAGATAAATTTATCACGATCTGAAGATTTTTTTTAGTGGAATTTCAGATGGATTTGATTTCTGTTTTTTTTTTTCTAAAATTGTTATGACATCGATCAATCTTAACATTCTTTTTTTTTTTTTCATTTTTATACTTTATACCTTAAACGCAATAGGTATTTATGTCTGTACACTATTGGTTTTAAAAAAGCAGCTTTCCTTTTTACGCATATTAAAATGCGCAAAGAATATTGTCTATTCGAATCTGTATTTGAAAAGGAAAGAGTGGGATTAATGTTTAAACATCTTAAGTACACACTCATTGAGGGCATAATTGGTATAAAGAATTAGGGGCGACAATTTTATAAAAGTTTTAAAACAAATATTAAACGGTTCTGTTTAACGAGTGAATAAAACCAAAATCAAAATCACTAAATTCACTCCGACAAAACTGTTGGTTCGTGATAAATGGATCGCCCCGCCGTGTTATTTGTAATTTTTCTCTGGAGAAGTTAATAATATCCTGCGGATAAAACTAATCTGAAAATTGACTTTATGAGTAAAAAAAATTAAAATAAAAAGATAAACCCTGCTAAGGTAAAACTGCGCCGGCTCGTGTCGATTCGGGATCGACTGCACCAAAAATATATTAATTCTATTAACTGGAAAACCGACTTTTGTGACGGTTAACGTCTGGCAACCTTACTTGACCTAACCTAACCCGTAACCACGCGCCGCACACGACTTTAGCAGATCGGGCGTCGACGAAACGCGTTTTTGCGAATAGGATTTCCGAATTGTCCGGAGTACGGTTTCGGCCTCCAAGACCGTATCGACAGGTATATAGGTACACTCTGAAAATGCATTATGATGTTATGAAGTCGCGGTAACGCGTCATTATACACGTATACCTTGTACACATACGTATAGGTAATAGGATATTAATACCGCGTTTCGATGTAGGTAAGTCCTTTTTATGCAAATAACCGCGCGAGGAAGACTTTATAATAATAATATTTACGTATTGTGGGTACGTACCTAACGTACTCGAATGAACCTACTATACGGACGAGAACGTTATGTATATACAAGCACTTAATTGCGAAACCTTGTAACGTACCCGCTGACCTGCAGAGGACACAATCGGTGTACGGGGTGTGCGCGAAATTACACAGCGTGTGCGTGTTATATAAATTATATTATTATGCGTACGCGGTATACACCGGTGCGCTGACGGACGACCTCCGCAGCCGTTTCTTCACTAGTCCGTGCACCTTTCCGCACCGTCATCGCGGTACTTTAGACGGTCGGACTGTTAAAATATAATACCCGTGTTAAATATTGTACAAACCGGGGTTCAAAAGTCTGTATATCCCCTCCTTGACGAAAATAAATCATTATAAAATTACGATAAATTATTATGCGTATGCGCGTTGTGGACAATGACAACGAAATACGATTGAAAACTGCATAACAGACACTAGACATGGGTATGGGTAATACTGTGTGGCCAGTCACTGGTATTGCGACGGTTGTCGGCACACCCATCTTATTTATTATGACGACTACGGCATTTATCGTGTTCGAGTCCTAGACAATTTCGGGAAAACAAATTTAAATTAAACCTCGGCCGATACCGTAAATTCCTGTCCGGATTTGAATGCTGAGTAGGTACATTTTTATTCGGGGCGGGCGGAAATCTGGGGAGATACATTTCGAATATAAAGTTCGATCATCGATTATCGTTTGTTCGGAATCGTTCACGGTTTTACCGTGTAAAGGATTTTTCGGTGGCGACTTTGCGGTGACGTTTTCCGCAAATATTTTTTGAAAAGACTATCACGACTGCCCCGCGACAAACCGTTGCCCGTACAGCGCCGTCAAGGACTGCAGAGATGCGTTTTTTACGATCCTTCGGCCCGCGTAGAAACTTTATTAGTTTATTGGATAGCGGCCGCGTACGTTATAATAATACTGTACATATACACTACGGTAGGTATATAATATGGGTTCAGAGACCTATACAACGACGGCGCCAGGGTTTTGTGTCCTTGCGTATTTTTTTTTTCCCCCGTTCAACTCGTTATTTTTACGCCGCGATTAGATCGATATAATTTCTCCGCAGAGAGTAGTTATATTCGCAGTTCCCTTTTCGAATCTCACGTTCGACCGCGTCACGTTTCCCGAACGTCCGGAAGAGAACGAGTAGGAAATACTCGTAATCCAAAATGGTGTCTTGCGCCGGACGTCTTTGCTTTTGCGAGTATATCACGGCCGATGGTAAACGTCTAGTCCCGGTGTTCCACGAATAGACGAAATTAAATAAATGAAATCTGTTTTTATTCGTGTTTCGAATAGTTTTGGACGACGAACATCTCACACTAGCTCGCCGCCGATAAATCTATTATGATATTCATTTTTGATTTTTCGAACTCACGTGCGTGTATATATACAGTACGTTATTATTTAGCTCGGTTCTGTCGTGACAGACCA
This sequence comes from Cinara cedri, assembly GCA_902439185.1. Classification (NCBI taxonomy): domain Eukaryota; kingdom Metazoa; phylum Arthropoda; class Insecta; order Hemiptera; family Aphididae; genus Cinara; species Cinara cedri. Next base: position 204,842 of record CABPRJ010000984.1, on the reverse strand, counting down.
CACAAAAAATATCTATTATTTCAATACGGAGGAAGCGCATGCAGTGGCGTGCCCAGGAATCATCAATGGGAGGGGACGTAGCAAATAAGAATCGCGAACAGATCGAAAAATTCTCTTCTCTAACCTGACTCAACTCAGCTGTGGTAATTGGTAGTTTAAAATTCGGTTCCTAAAGAAAAAGACAATTTGTAATCAATACTTCAAGCTTTTCTTCGTAACTCGGCCGAAAAACAACATTTCGATATTAAATATTTTTTTGTATTTTTAAGCCGACGGGTTGGGGGAGTATATCAAAAACCTCCTCTCCCCCTATTTGACCGCATGGCTAGTAAAGAACGGATAAGCCGCTGCAGCGTACGCAATCGCGTTATTCGGAATACATAAGAGAGAAAAACTATTTCATAGACCGTATTCTCTTTCTCTAATTGAGGGTATTTTCACGCTAAGGTTAATACCTTAGTTTGTAATTAGCCGTTTTAATTTAAAAATAGTTCGAAGTTTTGCGTTTAATTAACTTAAAATATTTGCACGCAATCCCAAATACCCCCTCAAATAACCTCAAAATACCGTCAGCCAGAGCGAGTTTATTTCTCTTCCCTACTACGAAACGGGGTTGGTGCGTACGCTTTTATTAATGGGCTAATGGACAACATATTTTATTATTATTATTATTATTATTATCTATTGAAAACCTCTGCCGGTCCATTCGTGTCCGTGACAACGAATGTTTGGTTTTTAAATTTTTTTTTCGTTAGGATACCGGGAAAAATTCGAAGGGCACTGGCATATACGGGATTTGTATATTATAATGTAGTGTTATTTTTTTCCCCCAGTACCGAACTTTTAAACCGATAAACATCTGTTTCTTATACGCGTCGACGACGTTCGGCAGTGTGTGTACATACAGTGTACCCACATGCAAAAAAAAAAAAAAAAAAACGAAGAAGAAATACGGTCCGTTCTAATGCGGCAGCCCGCTTCACCCCCCCCCCTCACCCTTCTTCCTCTTCCTAGCGATATTGGATAAATCTTTAGTTCGTTGGTTTTCCCTTATCTGGGCGTAGTATATAACGCGAAAAGGATCCCGAGCGGAATATTTATTATAAAATAATATGTACGGCCGGATACGCACGGAGTTACCAGTCTAGGCCACCGCGGTCATTTATCGCGGGCATGTATGTAATAGTGGCGGTGCCTTTGAATAACAGCCGGCCGAATGTGCGTGCACATTATAATATTATATATTTATTATAATAGGCATAATATCATTATTATTTAACAATGACCTACGCACAGTAACGGCGCACCTTGTATATTATGTAGGCCGCACTCTGTACATAGTTTATGTTTCATAGGTCCCGACACCGTAAGTACATTATAACGTTTATTAGCGGGAAAAAAAAAAGAGCCGATACTGCTGACGTGGGCGTGCCACTGTTACGTGTGGGAAGTAGGGAAAACACTACACGTAGTCAGTTTATCGATCTCTAAATAGATCATCGTTGACGAAACACGATTCTGAGTGAAGTTTAGTCGAAAATCAGGGGTAAAAAAGGTTTTCGATAACAATTTCTAAAAACATGTCGCACGAAAAATATCGAAAACTTTTCAAAATTTTTCTACCCGTTTTTTTAACCACCATATCAAAATCATTTGTGTTTAATTTCTGTACATAATATTCAATATAGACAATACAGTATTCTCGTTTTCACCCAAAGATCGGGAAATTTTCATGGTTTTAACAGTCGAGGATTTTTACAATTTCCTATACATTATTACTTTTACACACTCGTGTCAGGATTCGTTTGTCCTAGATGTTCCTACGGATAAAACTATATGGTATATATATATATATATATATATATATATATATATATATACCTATGTATATTGTAGGTTCAGTCTTCATAGACTTTGCAAACTCCCAACAAGAAAACCGCACGGACAGCGGATGAGTGCGGTCACTGGTTATCGTTTTCACCGTATTCACCGTATAATATTGTATATTATCGTACTCTGGTGTTTTTTCTGTTCGAAAAAACAAATACAATTAACAATTAAACATTTAAGAGAATCGCAGAGACAACTGTCAATAGTAAATTATTAGTATTCATTATTGATGAGTCTTAACAATTCTAAACAAATAGCATAACATAATTGTTCAATTAAAAGACTTGCTAGCGACCTGTTTTTTTTTTTTTTTTTTGTTGTTTGCTTAAAACATGTTTTACAGGAAAAACTCGCAGAGCATCGCTTATAGTGCGATCAAAAATCTTTTGAGCAACAATCTCGGCCGAATATTAAAATAGTTTCCAAATATTTCGGAATTTTATCTTATTCTAATTAGATACACCGTTTAGAAATTTACATTCTCGCTTTTTGCGACGTAAAAAATAAAATAAGATCGACATCGGATCCCTGCTCTGAGTCATATGAGTAAGTGTCGTACAGAATGTATTTGAGCAAAAATAAACAAAAACAGTCGTTAACGTAGGCTCTTTAACGATTTTCGGAACCAGAAAATTCCATTTTGTAGGTTGTCGCTTCTTCCGGGACTGCTACTATAGTTGTAAGTATAGTCGCTGTGCAGTGCAGTGTACGTTACTACAGAATTTCAATATTTAAGAAACAGATGACATATTTCGTAATTAATACAATAATTTGAAAAATAGTAAACTTGCGATACACGCTGTCCTGGCACTTTTTATAGCGAATAATAAATTCTACAACTGTTTGTAAGTCGCATAGTTACAAAAATAGAAACACAGAAAATTATCTTCTATGTCCAATTGTCAATTGGAGCCCGGGAGCATCTAAACGGATGCAGTAATCGTTACCAAACTTCGCTAAAATTACTTAATTTTGATTACGAACAAAATTGGTGAGGGGGGGGGGTAAGAAATTCGAAATATCGAGTTTGTTTACTCTTCCTTCATTACGTGAGGGCCACCCTACTGTGTATCGACAAATTCGCACCTCCCCGTTCGGGGAAGTGTCGACCAAGGAATATCCAGTACGGTCGCACCGTAACCGCGTCCGAACGATCGATGTCGGCAATATTAAAATCGCTATCGCCGTCGCCGCCGCACCGCGATTTAATGCCACATAAACCCGCGGCTGTGTATGTAATGACGAAAACCGAGCCGGGGTGAATTATTAAAACGTTATTATTTCGCCATAACGGCGGAGAATCGATTTTAAATCCGACGAAATTTATAACGCAATGTTATTATTGTTTCATCGCTTCCCTTATACGCGACCGTGTGTACGTACATTGCGTACCTCCCGCACTGCAGCGCGCGCGATATAACGCCTCGTGATTTTTATTATTAGCTTTTTTCTTTTTATTTTTTTTTCCCTCCGTTTTCTCTTTTTTTTTTCCGCGCTTTCGCCGTTAGATGTACAATATACCTATACGCATATTATGCTCGTATACATTTATACAAGCGGCGGTAGAATAATTTAAATACATGTACCGAACGCGTATGCGGCGTGTGTGCAGACGTTATTGTCGCCGTATAAAATCGTTACTGTAAACGGAGCGAGCCCGCAGTAACGGTTTACGCGGCGAAAGAAAATTCCGAGAAAAAAAAAATAAATACCGTGCTAAACTCGAAAATCCGCGACAATAACGTTAGCGTATACGTATATTGGCAACAGTATTTGAGTATATTATACTGCTGGAAACGTCGACTAAGTATATTGTGTATTGAACTATATAGTTAAAAAGATGGCCGGTTAAAATGCCTAGTCGCAGAAATATCCGAAAAAAAAAAAAAAATGTTCATTAGGTACAGATTATATGTCCAGCATATAATGTCTGAAAATAAGGTTGAACATTCAGGCGATTTGTACATTAAGTACGATGAAATGTAAAAAATACAGATAAAATAGAAAAAGCAAGTATCTAAATAACTAAAATGCTTATTATTATATTGTGGTCAAAATTATTGTTTGTTAGATAAGTTTTATTTTGTGTGTATGTGCATGTGTACGTTCTTATAATAATTCAAACATTTAAAGTCGCAATTGTTTGAATTTTAGTCCTTAAAAACCTATTAATCATCCGGTATTTTATATTATTGAATGTTTTAAGTACTTAGAAATTTAAGTTTGGATGTACTTATACCGAGTCTTATTTTTTAACATTTAAACTATCTACTAGACATTTTAATGTAGAACTGTTCTATGCGAGTATTGTGCAACATATTTCAATTTTTTTTTTTTTTGTACCCGTTTATGAAATGCAACATTTTTAAATAGTATATGTCTAGCAATGTCTAGATGCCTAGCTTCTATAGGTAATCGAAACAATTCTAAACCAAACTTGAAAACTTCCCACCATAAAAAGTTTCCAAAATCTTCAGGACGATATTCGTTTATATTTTTTTTTTTTTAAAAAAAACTAAACCAATTTTAACCATAAAATAACTTTTTAACTCCGGCTACACTGACTATACGGCTATACGGAGAATAGTAATATTTCTTTAGTTCCTCAGTCGACCCGGCTAGTAACGTCATTTGCAGTATTTAGGAGTATAGCATATTCAACGACGAAACTGTTTTTAACAATGTTGTTAGCATTAACTTTTTTCTTCTCTTATTATTACGATCACCCTTATCACTTATAAAAAAAAGAGTATACGAAGTGTATTTAAAAAGTTCTCTGACAGTTTGAATTGCTCGCTAACTGAGTGTCGTGGATAAATAGTTGTGATATCACTGGTTTTTGTAACTTTTCATGAGCACATATGTGTTTGTAGATTCTCTATGACCTTCTTCGTTTTAATGTACCTAACTGATTATTTTTTATAAATTATGTTTATCGAGTGTTGATTATTTTTTAATGAACCTAAATAAAGAGCTTTTTGTGGGTGAGCATTTTTTCTTTCGTTTAGATGACAGAACCTTTATTGGCACATAAATTTAACAATTCACATGATACATGCCGAAAAGTTGTAATTGAAAAACTGCAGATGTCCACAGCTTGGTATCAAATTTTATACCGAGAATTTCGAAGAAATGTCCAGGATCAAAAACAAATCGAAGTTTAAGATCGCTATGAACTATTTGGTTTGGTAAAAAATAGTAAATGTTTTTGAAGATTTTATCATTATATTAATATTCACACGTATAATTACGTATCATCAAATAAGAAGGAAAAATTCTCGCCAAATTCCCCAAAAAGCTCATCAAGTAGCTCGTCTTTTAGATTGATTACAAAATCGTCAATAATGGATAACCTACTTCACAAAAATATCAGTTACATTAAAACGAAGAAGGTTATAGAGAACCTATAAAAAAGAACTATTGCTCAAGAGAAATTACGCAAGTCAGTGTAACTAATCTTACTGCTTTACACAATGCTCGAAAGACGGGCAATTCAAACAGTATGGAAACTTTTTGAGCACACTTCGTAAAATTATATGTTCCGGAGCAGACCATTGTCGTGCATATGAGATCGTTTTATTTATATATTTACAAACAATTTTTGGAGGGTGTAACTGATAAGATCGTCGATGGTTAAAACATTCAATACCACGCGTATAATTTGATTGCGAATTTTAATTAAGTCCATAATATAATTATACGACACTAATAATTGTTTATATTACACATGTTTTGCATCGGGGCCAGTTAAATTTTAATAAACCGGACGGGTACTATACGTGCATCACATAATACTGTGGTGTGGTTTTTGTGAGGCTCTCCTCGGGAGCTGTAACAAAATCTCTTCTCCACTCCGACTTAGACGGTTAATTGTAATATTATAACTACATACAGTGACATGAAGTCGGGTCCACAGTTGCTCGACACTCGAATGGTAATTTAGTTGTTTTTTACATCCCATCGAGGGTGATATTACTATAAATTCCACTGTACGCGCGGCACAATAAAACGATCTCGGATGAATAGTTACGAACGATGTGTGGAGGAAAATGATACGCGACGGGGTAGGAAATAATTAAACGCAGATGCCGCAACCACGTAATAAGAAAGACATTTTAGATTCTGAGGGCAGCGAGAGAGGTATTGGTTTTACAATGTTGTTTATTTATTTTTTTTTTCCTAATCTGTGGACACGTTTTTTCCTAGTGAACCTGCTCCGATGTATAAGTGTATAGTACCTTTTCTAAAAACTCAAATTGTTTAAATTGTACTTTAAAAAGACTGTTTTTTGATTTTCGACACCATTTTTTAAATAAAAGCAGTTATGTGAAAAAAACGTAGAAAAATGTACAATTTCGGGATTTCATTATTTTATAAAAACACGGACGACGTTTTATACCTACGTTTTTTTGATTTAATCGAAAATTCACTAGAAACTTTTTTTGTTGCCCTTTTGATTAACCTTCTTACAGTATCATTGATAAAACTTTTGAGATACTGTTGATCTTTTAACGAATTTTAATTTTTGGAAGTTTTTTTGGTGTAATTTGGTTATAAATACACGTGGAGACTTAAAATTTAATAATAATACTTATATTGGACTTATTAAGATGTGGTGAAATTTTCAAAATCATTGAACGACTTTTTTCGGTACTTTATTTTTATTTTTTTTCTATTTTTATGCTATAGACCACTAGAAAACTTACACCGATGTACAAGTATAGCACCTTTTATGAAATTCAATTTTATCTATTTGGTAAATACACAAATCATTTTTTTATTTTTTTAAACGGTATTTGAAATAAAAATGATTAACAGGAGAAAAAATAAGAATTTTTCACGATTTCGTTATTTTAAATAAGTACCTACAATGTTTTTTAGCTCAAATATAGCTCCAATTGAAAAATGAAAAGAAAATTTTTTGTTGAACTATTAATCTTATTTTTAATGATGCCATTCGTTTTTTTGATTTTCGAATTAGTTTTCATAATCATCGGTAAAAAAACGTAGGAAGGTTAGAATAAAAAAAACTACGGCACTTCAAATTATGTATTACTGAGATGCGCTCGGAATCGTCTTTCGTCAGCAATGGTTTATCGTTGCTTACAGATATAAATGAAATAATCTTATGATGTATTCTACCTCCTCATTTTCTCTCTTACAACAGTGTCTGCGCCCGTCTTTAGTATCAGCTCTTTTTTTTATATTTAAACTACGAGTGTTTAAAAGCTCGACGGCGACGAAAACGGCAACATCGTCGTAAACTATATAATAATATTATACAAATTCGCGCGAAAAAAATAAGAACGATAAATCATACTCCCGTGGAGAGTGTGCTCGTACTTATATAATGTAATATTGTAACTTTTGTTTCTCTTTGTCGTCGTTTAATACATTTCGAATGTGGCACTTTTTGTTTTAATTCATTCGAGTTGTGCAGATGGTACGGATGTTATTTCGTTTATATAATAATTAGAATAACGATAATTTGATACGATGTCTTGAATATGTTTTTTTTTTTTTTTTTCAATACGTATTCGATATGATAACCCAAGATAATTATCGAAAGTATCGCGATATCGCTTATGCAAAATACCTTTCAATATTCAAATCGTGAAAAATAGATAAACTCGGAAAAATGTGGTCGACGACCAAAAAATGGCTAGTCAATACCGAAATATTATGTTTAATGATCTAACAAAACGATATAATACATAATTTTACTGCTCATGTTTGGAACTTGAGGATTTTCAAAGAATATTTTAGGATTTCGTTAATTTTTAAGACGTTTTCACCCAACAAATCGAAATTTACAAAGTAATATTATTCAAGATTTAAAAACATCATACAAGAATTAACATTTTGAATATCAAACTTTTTTTTACTGTTTTTGTTTTCAGATTCAATTTCTCTTAAAAAAAAACGGCCCCTTTTTTATAATAATTATTTTAAGTGCAAATTTTAGTGATTTTTGTGGCATACCTGCATACATATTTAATTGGATTTTAGAGCATGTTTCTGCTGGCCCCAGTTTAAACACTTATAACAAAAACGTCAAACGCTATAATTTCGTGTTATAAAAAACCCCATCCAAATGATCATTCGAAAATAAATGTTTTAGGTAAAAAAAAGTGACACAATATCGGTAGTAAATAAAAAACGATATCGATAAATAAAAGTAATATATCGTTGTCTAACACTTTAATGTGATATAATACGAGTGTGAAATTTTTTTGATAGTGAAAAACAAACGACATGTTTTTCACTTGCCCTATATACGAGAAGAGGGAAATCTCCGAGGAGGAACATTTACGTTCCCGGCATAGTGTCTTAAACTATGTAAAATAGAAGGTTATATATGTCTTACTTTCTCTTTTTATTATTTTTTGACGTTTTTGTTTTATTCATTACCGCGAGTACCGTACAATGCCGAAAACGGGGAGGGGTTTTTTTGATTAAATCTTTTAATCGCCAGAAAACAAAAAAAACACGACAAAAAATATTACACAAACCAATTGAGTAGGTATGCAATAATTAAATTTCCGTAACGAAGAAGATCGTATCTCGATTCGGGTGGTATCTTTTTTCAGCTCCGTCCGCGAAAACGTTCGTATCTCTAATCGTTCACAGAAATTAGATTGTGAGTCGGAAAAAAAAAGCGAGATACGATATTTTCCGTTTAAAATATAAATCCCCACGTCATTTAACACCTATACAGCGTATACAGTTTTAAACTAAATCATATTTTATATACATTCGCATTAAAATATAAAATACTTTATGTTTATTTAAAGCACCTGGTACCAATGTCATTTGGTTCACAAAAATAAACTCTATGGAAATAACGGTACTGTTCAGTAGAATCAACGAAATGTAATTATTGTTTTTTAATTAATAGAGGGAAACGTTCTATAAATCGCATATTGAACTCCGTTTTTAAATATTTTATTCTCAACATTTATAAGTCTTTTAAAAAAAACTAAATTTTAATCTTTTTTTGACATTTTTTCTTTATATAATTTGAAATCTGAATTAAAAAATTTGAGTTCAATGTGGCCTGTAGAATTTTATAGTTTATCAGTAAAACATTTCTTTTTTTTATGAAAATATTTAACTGACAGAGAGTTATCACTACTTCCGTGATGTAATCTTCGTTATTGAATACGGCTACACCCCTCCTCCTTAAATAGATATCAGGTAGTAAGTTGGAAGTTTTTCAAAATTGGAGAAAATTTAAAATACTGGCACCGGGTCCACTTAAAATAATAAATGTCAGGGTAACGCTATTTTCACTCTGCCTATTTTACTTTTGAACGTTGTTAATTATTTTAATATTCGTTTTCGATAGAATAATACCACTGAATACGAATAGTGGTATCTAATAAAACACCGTGAGTATATATTGTACTAGCAGTGTGCCATGCACTCGCGATTAAACGTACAGCCATAATCAGATCTCTATAGAAGCCTTCTAATGTACCCGGCTAATTCTATTGGCTAAAGCCAAGAGAATAACGACAAAATGGGCCCGCGTCTAATTCCATTGTTTCCGCGATATTATATTATGATAGCATTTGATCGCCGACTGCGGCGCGACAATTCAAAAGATTCGCAGTAGGTACCCACCTACCTGCCTATCGTCCGTATAATCAATCACGACAAAAACGACGACGGTCCTCTCTATAGGGGCTTGGCGTTTCATCAAGTTTAAGTAGACATATTTCGTACCTATGTCATTTAATAATAATAACAATAACAATAACAATAATAGTAATAGTAATATAACATTATTGTACAGTATAATAACGACTAAACATAAAAAGCCGGTACGCGGCAGCGAAACGCGCGGAATTGAATACATTCCTATGATAAAAACGTTCGGTCGGTCTAATCATCTCAACCGTTAATAACATGATATACACGTTAAAAATATAATCTATTATATTACAAGCACACGGTGACGGCGTTATCGGGTATTTCATGAGGGGGGTGGCCTAATGACCAATAGGGTTATAAAAATATGATTATTGCAAACTGATACGTCTCGATACTTAATATTTTACTGTTGTTCATAAAAAACATTTTTATATTAAGTTTCGCTATAATTTCACTAATTCACTTAAACTTTTACGTATAATAAATATTCACTGTTTCCGTAGACGGAAAACGTTTCAATAAACCATATTTTTTTATAAAGAAGATAAAATAAAATTGATTATTTATTAGTTGTATAAATTAATTTAGTTTTTTTTTTCATAATCCCACAGAGCCCTAAACTCTGTCGATTAAATGCCGTAAATGTTACATGGCTCGGTATGTTGGCCACTAGTTCAGTGTTCCCTTGTCTTTACGGATAGCGAACTAAAAAAAAAAAAGGAGTGATGTTTTATTAAAACGTAATATGAAGTGCCCATTTTTATTGATTTTTGACATTCAAAAAATATAAAATAACCATGACCTAAAGCATATAGTTATAAAATGGTAAACTGGCGAAGAGAAGGACGGTGTGCGGAGCCTTCGTCCCCACGACTGCGTCTAATAATACTTATAGGTGGTGGTGGTCCACCTCTAACATCCATGTTTGCCTCGTGAAATAAAAAAATTCACGCTGCCACAGCATGTATATACCTAGAAAAACTAGATGATATCTATAATATGTATTATTAATATTACAGTCTCTCTCGATACATGTGTATTATAATTATGAGTAAATTTACTATATATTGATACAGGAAAAATCGGAGTTTGTAATTAGAGTGATTAAAAATTGAGTAATTACAATTAAAATAAGCCAATGATAAATTGAATATACCCGTAACAATATTGATTTAATTAAGTTTAATATATATATATTTTGTTTGTAGATTTCAAACGAAACGAGAAATGTTTGGATTTTTCTAAGACTGTGCGGTTTTATTCGATGTATTTGTGTATTAACGATTCCACTTGAATCACAATCCCGACAACAAGAAAGTTTTTTTTTTTTGTGGAGGATTTTTGATCAGTTGTTGTATAAAATAATAGTATAAACTTGACGTTTTTATAGGACATACGCTTTAAACAGATGCAGTGAAATCGTTAAGTATTGTATTTTATTTTATTTACAATATACGCTTTACTCATTTGCGTGGTAATTAATTAGGTACAGATAATGTTTGCGATACATGAACACAATATAGCATAACGTAAATGCATGTAGAAATGTTCTATTGTTTTCCATCGGTTTACCATGAAACATTGAGAACGTAAGGTCGTTAGATGCGCTAGTGGCTTACAAGATTCGAATAATTGGGTCATTTTACGAGGACTTCGATTTATCCATACGCAGATAAAACGAAGTTGTGTGACTTGGTAACTCGCTTGCGAAGCCTGATCAAATTTACCGCTAAAAAGTTCCTAAATATATTTAATATCAAAATCATGAGCGTCTATCGGTCAGTTTTGGTTTTGGGCTATTTATAGGTTTTTAGACATATGACATATATTTTTTTTTAGGTGTTTTTTTATTGGTTTTCCTTGATCAAAACTGGCCAAACAGAGAAGTTTGAGGATTTAGCTTCATCGTAAAAAGTGATAGAAAAAAAAATGTTGTGCTTGTTTGGTAGCTTATAGTTTCTTTTTTTTTTTTTTTTTTAAATAAAGGTTATACGTGACGTTACGATTATACCAGATAAATAGGATGCCAGCTGTAATACAGAAACGGATAAGCTATTTATTGAGTTGTAACATAGTCGTATTGCACTATTTGCACTATTACGTATTGTAAATTTATATACCTAATAAAAAACGTTTTTTTTTTTAACGTTTAAAACGATTTGCAAAGCATATTTTTAAAGCATTTTTCAAACTTTTTTTATTTAAGCGCATTAAATTTTATTTTTATTTTTATTCTATTTTAATTTAGAGCATTTTAATCTGCACCATGGTCATAATATTCGAGTGGTAACAACATACGGTTGCGCCGCACAAAATACTAAATTCAACTTAATCGTTATAATGTTATCCGGCAATAATAATTGTTGCGTAGCGTAATATAAATTAATAACTGATTATTGTTATAAATTACAATCACGTCAAAAACCCTTGTTAATTGTTATTTACCGGACGCGGAAAATGTAATGTTCTTCTTTTCCATAAATGATATTTGCCGTTACGTATTATTATTTTTTTTTCGGGTTTACATCATTAATTAATTTCGTTCGCATCAAAAGTGACAATGGACGCACAATATTTCTAATATTAATCGGAGACCGGAGTACTCGTTTTTGAAACGGGTTTATTTGAAAAGGCAGGTATTATACGAACAATATTACATAATGTTAATTAATATTGCATTGTACTATGAAAACTATTATCGGCTTTTGTTTCGTTATAAAAATCACTGGACACGAATTCCAGAGCGCAAAATATAATTAAACTAATTATTAGGTCGGTACAGGCGTGACGAAGGAATACAATTTTTCAGTCACTTCAACACATTCAACATCGCGTAACTGCTTTCAGTAAATATTTAAAGCAAAATAAATATATTTTAGCTTCAAAGTGAATCTATCGGCTTTACTTATACCGTGAGTTGTTTTTTTTTTTTTTGAAAGAGTTTTTTGTTTAGTTTTTTATTAATGTCTACTGGAACGTTTAACACGATTTGTCGAGGTCCATAATAAAATGTATTTACGGCACTATAATATAAACATCAGATGTTCGTTTTTATGATTTTTTTTTTTTTTTTTTTTCGTTTTGTTCATAATCGTTTAAAGTTTACGGCATTTCGCTTACGTATTTTAATAACGAAAACCTTCCGTTCCGACTTCCCACGCACAACAGCGGTATTAGGCACGTCAGTTTTTTTCGATAGTTTTTTTTGTTGTAATTCACTTTTTGTCGAACACTTATAGAATAACGGAGTGCTGTCTAGACGTGGTAGAATTGTTATTAAATTATTCTAGCTTTGAGACTGTCAAGTTTTTTCTTTAGTTTTTATTTGGTCTCGTGCGGGTTTTATCCGCAAATAACTATATTATTTATCATTTTTTATTAGCGAAATGCGTAATGTGACATTTTCTACCCGGTTAATCTAAATCTCGATTTCAAAATTTCGAGGGTTGATTGTTCTCCGACAATTATCTGAAAACCGTATCTTAGATAAGTACCCGGATAACTCGGTTTAATTTATCTAGATAAGATAAAAGATTACTAAACGTACGTCCAGATAAGTCCCGAACACTTGACGTTAGACGCCGGCTAGTTGAACGTTTCCCGTCACCCACCCCTCGGCGACTAATCGCCGCCGCCGTCCGCGTGACCCGACGACGGCTCCGCAATGTACCGACGCGCGTATACCGCGGACGCGGCCCGAGGAGTCCGAAACGATAATGGAATTCCCAAACGTTTTTCCAATATAATCGCCGCCGTCTCGTTCGCAAAGTCGTTTAAAAGTTACCGCATAAAACGCGGCCGCGTCTTCGCCCCGCGGACGTACGGCGCGCGCGTGCGCAACACGCACAAGAGTGGCGGGCCAGCGGCACGACGGGCCGCGCACCTAATAATAGTTCGGGTCGGTCGACGTAACAAATTTGAAATCGTTCAATTCGGGTTATTATTGGAAAACTATTTTTATTAGCCCGGGCGCGACGTCGCGGTCTCCGTCGTAAATATAATAGCCCGCGCTCGTTGTTTTTTTTTTTTTTTTCTTTCTTCTGTCTTTCTCTCGATACGCGAAGTTTCCGTCACGCGGGCCATCGTTACTATCGCTGCGCGTTACACCTGCACCGCCGGGCGTCTCGCGCCTCGTCGTCGTCGGTTAGGCGAGGGGCCGGCCGGCCGGCCGGTCGGTCGGTCGTTTGTCGCGCCGACCGATGAACTTTCTTGCGCCGAACGGAACCGCCCCCGGAGGCCCGCCGCCCCTCGCTCGCGGCCCCGGGCGGCTCGTGATTTACAACCCCGCGCGACGCGTACGCATTCTTTGCGAAGTCCGACGCACCGACATAAATGCGTTTCCCCATCCCCTCCCACCNCCCCCCCCCCCCCCCCCCCACCACCACGTCGCCGTTCCGCGCGGACACCGATATCGTTATCTGTGGTCACGGGGTTTTCGAACGCGTACAGGTACCGCGGTTACGACTCGGCGCGCGTGCGACACGAGCGATTACGGCGCGCCACCGAAAAACTATGGGCCGAACTATTTGCCGGCCGTCCGGCGACCCCGGGCTGCGGTACCATAATATACGCCCGTAAAACGCGCGGGACCGCCGGAACGACGACGCGCGACGACGTTTTTATAATGAAAACGGAAAAAAAATTATTACCGTCTCCATACCCGGGGCCGCGTTTCATCCACCCCGTCCGCGTACAATATTGTTTCATTTAATTTTATCACCCGAGTACTGGGCCGCGAATTTACGAGTGTATACGGGGTGCCCTACAGCGTTGTCCTTATACGATGCTGATAACTCTGGCGGTGTTCATTTTTTTTTTTCAATCGGGTTTTGTGCGGGAGAAGGATAAGGTCTCGCGTGTAGAAAAAAAAAATACATTTTTATTTTCATTCCTTAATCACCGGAAAAAAAAAATTTTGTTTTTCCACTTTTTAAAATGTTCAAAATAGCCATTTCATAAAAACGGCCGTTACTAAAAAACAATTAATCAGATATGAATGAATGTTACATTAACATTTTTAGAAAATTATTTTTTTACAAAATGACTATTTTGAACATTTTGAAAAGTGATGAAATGAAACAAAAAATTGTTTTTAATAATTTAGGGACGGAGATAAAAATGTAATATTTTTCTCTCCGTATGGCCCCTCTCGCACATAACCCGGTTGAAAAAAAAACCTATGTAAACAAAAATTAATATTCACAGAAAATATTAGCATAATGATAACACTGTAGGTCATCTTGTGTATATAAAAAATGGATTTGGGTTTTTTTGACATAAGTAGACTCGGACACTAATAAAGCGATTCCCTTTTGTCTGGAGAAGGTTTATAGCCATTGAAAATCTATCCTTTATTGAAAACTACCCCTCAAAATGCGGTTTATACGTATATTTGACACGAAAATAAAATTATTTTTGTTGATTTATGAGTTACCTCAGTCAACCATTTACCACCCGTGTATACTATGTTCTATAATATTTTATGTAATTTATTAATATTAGTCGGACGTTTATTTTCTTGTGTATAGAAGACAAGACAATTTTCTATACGAACGTTTTATTTAGCTTAATTAAATACAATTTCAAATGTGAACGTCAACAAAAAAGTTTATTTATGAAATTTAGTTTTGTTTAATAAGTTAGAAAATAAAACAATATGGTCTTATATAATACTCGATTAGCGGATGAAAAAAAAAAGTAATACATACTTAGTTTGCAATACATGACCATAATCCTCTTATATATCTATTTATTTTTTTCGAAGAGATACATTGAACAAGCCAATAATATGCAATGCTTATCTAATATCTACCACTAGCTAAGCATTATCGGGTAGGATCCGCGGTACGCTAGGTAAAAAAGAGATTTTCAATGAAGCACGGATATTAATAAAAATTTTCACAGGCAACATCGGGTGGGATATCAGCTAGTTCAATGTATACCTTTAAAGGGTATCTACCCGGTTAGATTGAACTTCGTACACGTATAACACGCGAAAATACGAGTACCTACATAATTTATAAATTACAGTTCCTATATAATTATAACATTTTTTTTTTTTATATTTTAATATACAAAACTACATACAAAAAAACAATTCACATAAAATTAGTCAAATAATAATAACGTAGCGGATCAACCACCTGAACCAATTATACGAAATCGTTTAAAACAGTGATCCGATTTCAGTATACCTTTTTAAAAAAAGGTTGATGTTTGCCCGATTCCCAGGTACCGCCCTCACTTTCGGGTCATCAATTTTTGGCAAGTGGCATTTTTGTAGCTTTTTCCCTCCGTCCGTTTCCGTTGCCCGTTCTTATTTTCGGTATACAGTAAATATACGAATCGCATCATTCATCCTTCATTATTGGTTTTATATTCTAACTTGCAAAGTTCTTTTCATAAATACTTGTTCGCTGTACAGGACGATCAACACAACGTAAGCCACTCATTATCTCGAAATTTATTGAGTTTTTTTGGAGTTGTTTTTTAGAAAATTTAAGATACAAGCAAATCTAAAATGCAACATTACGGTAATTTTTCATATCCCTTATTTTAAAGGGTGAAACCACTAATCAATTTCGATTTTCAAATGGCAACATAAACAAAAAAGTCCGTAAAGTCGTAAATTGATAGAGTATTAGTTTAAATAAATTTTAGTAGTAAAATATTTAGTTATAATTAGTAAAAAAACTTTTTAAATAACGCGCTCCGTGACGCCGATGAAACAAACTACACTCTCCTCACCGTAACTTAAAAGCGAAATATTTCGTCAACGGGTTGACGGAAATTAAACGTTTTAACTTCAAAACCAAATTAGTCTAATAATTATTTATATATGTATTCAATTTTTAATAAAGGTTACCATTAGGAAATCACAAATTGGTTATGATTTCCTTTTCTAAAATATGGGTGACATAAAAAAGAGTAATTTAACATTTTAGAATTACATTTTTTCTGGAATTTTTTAAAAAACGCATTTCGATCATCTAATCCTTAGTGTCGGTCACGATGGTCAAACTCAGGGCACAATAATCGCGTGTGATATCAGAATAACAGAACAAATATAGGTACAATCACCTTTTTTAAAAACGTGTATATATATATATCATATAATCAATTTCAACAGACGATTATAATATACGTCCAATCCATTGATTTCGTATGTTTATCAAAGAAAGCGTACACCATTGTCCCTGACACCATTACTTGTTTTATAACGTCCACTATAATATCTTCCATTTTTACTACGTTGCCGAAATTGTGTAATTTATTATTTTCACGTATGACTGCACCAATTATTATGACACCAAACTTAAACGAGCTGTGAGCCGAGTCCAGCTTTATCGACAATGTTAACGATAGCAATAAATTTTAGTTTTATCCGTAATATACTAACCGTTATTGACGGTTATAATAGTAGTGAGATCGTCTATTATAATCGTGTCACAGTAAATTAATTATTACTAATATTATCAAACAGGTAAATTGACATATGACCATGAAATCACGTTATTTTTTAACTCGTACCGTATTTTGTACGATTATAATTATTTAAATTAATATGTTGTCAATAATATAGTTCGAAATTAAAAATGACAACACCGCAGAGATTTTTATGCTAAATCGTGTAGGTTTTCCTTTTGCGCTTGTATTTCCTTTGATACGCCGACAAATTTGCTCAACCGTGTCTTAAAAAAAAGGTGTTTCATGTATGTTTTAAGCACGAAAAACTATACGGTACAGCGTTTCCGATTTTTGACGTTTCTTGTGTATGATTTTGCGTGTTTATAAGAAAAATAATCGATTGATAATTAATAACATTATGCGTGATTTACGTTTTGTCGAGTCGAATTTTGATAATTATTAAAAAAAAAACCGTAATTTCGTATTGCCAGTCTATCGGCAAACACAATATCTATAATAATACATATTTCGTTATTGTTGTTAAAATAATGGTGCTATGGAAATTGTTAGTAAAAGTATTTCCTATTGATATCTGGTAGGTACCTGATTTCAAGTTTTATATGGAACAATAATGTTGATTTTGTATATTATAGTAATGACGTTATGGCGTTTTTTTTCGGGGCTACAAAAGCGCCTTGGAAGTTTTACTACACGACTCAACGATTGAAAATTGATTGCGAGTTATCACGGAGTGCATTAGAGCGAGGTATTTTTTACCACTCGTTTTTCAATAGCTATTATAATGCCTATCTAAAAAAATATTGGAAAATAATCTAAAAACCACGATACAGGTATTGGTGCACTGCGACTTCAAGTAGGACCTACTCAAAAAGTTTGTAGAATTCGATCACGTCGGGGATGATAATAATTATTATTCAACGACTATTTTTCGTAAAAACGTAATTAATATATTAATTTAATCTGCACAGCGCATAGTTTAATATTTAGAACCCGTTTTCAAAATTCAATTGTTTACCATTAATTTCGAATTTTAAACAATCATACGATATTGTATACTAGCTATTTTAAATTAGTTTTATCCTGCTGACCCCCGTAAAATTAACGTTTCTATAGGAACTTATAAATAATTAATGTCAAAAAATATGATTCACGTTTTTCACATCTTCAGCTAGTATGAGAATTAATATATTATATAGCGTTTGATTTCTAAAGGAACTGCTATTTTAAATATATAATTAATATTGTGTTCAAAAGTTTTTTAAATTATTGTACTTAAAATACATATAGCACATAAAAATAAACCTAAAATATTTCAACAAAACATTATTGTTTTTTTTAAAGAAGACTCAAATGACACAAACAGGCAAAAAAAAATGAATATTGATCCAACATTTCATTTTGTAAATTAATTACTTTCTCGAGTTCCAAATAAGTATACAGATAATATAATTGTATATATTATTAAAAATTTATCGGTGATTGTTAAACGATAACATCAAAAGTCATTGTAAAAACATTTTCATGTGCATTATTTGCTGTGTCATTTAAACATGGCATTTTATTTACGCGTAAATAAACAATCTAGTTTTTATTTCAAGCACCGTATAATTATTTAGGTTGTCGTTGCTTATGTTGGCATATTTCAATATATAATTATTATACTAAACAAATTGATAAACTATGGTAACAGTAAATTTATTTTTTGAATAAAAAAACAGGTGCGTTACAGTTTTAGGAGAGAAATAAAATTAGAAGGGTGAATACAGATCTATTGATCACGACAACACGGCAATTTTCTCGGAGAATTTTAAGTGAATTTGATTTCTTTTTTTTGTTCAACTATTATTGAATCATTTAAATTTATTTAATAACTATATTTAATTTTTCATCCCTATTCCTTATACCTTAAATGAGGATTTACTTTTGATTATCAAATAGAAATCCCCCAGATTAAAATAGAAAATATTTTTCTAAAAAATGTATATATTGTAGAACATTGATAACAGATTTACCGTTTATGAATTATAACAGTTTGTAATCAAGACCGGAGGTATAGGAAAGGGTTATATATTTCCTATCGATTTTAAAATGATCAATTTATAATCATTCACTCGACCGAGAAGTGACTATCACTAGACATCGGTCTAAAATGTAAACTCCTATAACTCATACGTGGTAAACCTGATATTAGAGTTAATAATGCTTCTACCAATTGTAGGGAAAACATCATCTATCTGGCTCTGTATTTAATAGGATACGGGAGTGGAATGGGTAGCTATTTTAAAATCTTAAGTTTGTGTTAGTTACAAGTTTTAAGAAACACTCAAAATCTAAAATATATATAACTATATTTTAACCCGAATGAATCTATATGTATCCGGCCCACACACGGGTTGTATTTAATTAATTTAGTTCGTTGGAAATAAACACGCAATATAATTATCGTCCTTTGATCGGAAAAAAAAAACCAAAAATTAAATAGCTATAGTTAAATTTGTGAAGTAATAATATTCCTACTCTTCCTCCCACCGCGGTAAATTAAAAAAGTCGTGCGTGAGATTTTTTCTTAATTATAATTGAACGAAACAAAAATTAATAATAATAATCTCAACGATATTATAATAACAACAGTAACGGAAATGTGCGTATTGTTTTATGCAATAAATTAAAATTAAATATTTAATAATGGAATTTTCAAGATTATATGACCGCTTGCGTACAAAATAATTTATTACTGTCCTCGTGTCATCGTGTGCGCGATATGCACGTGTATATAAATTGCGTTTCATAGGAATTAAATTATTTACGTTACCTATAGTATAAGATTTTCCAGAAAAAAACACTGACATATCGAAACATTATTATTATATGCAGGAAATTGAGGACGGAAAAAAATAGCAGCTTATGTTGCTAATGGGTTTGACAATATTTTAGATGGGAAGTATGGAAGTTATGACGCATAGAGTTGTTTAATTTATATTTTTACGCAACGGAAAATCGTTGCTAATGAATTACGATTCTAAGCGAAATTCGTTTAAATACGTTAAAAGCACATATAGGTATTCTATGAAAATAGCAGATCTCTACAATTATTTTTAATTTAATTTTAACAACGAAAAACAAAATCAAAAACAATGAAATCGATATTACCGAAAACTTTTTCCAGTTTCCTACGTTTCTTTCTCAACTATTAAGATATAAGAAAAGATGTTATACTATAGAGAGTCAGATTAACGTTTCTGGTAGAAATTTGTTCACAGATAGAAATAAAGAAATGTTTAAAGTTGAAAATCAAAGAAACATTTTTCTTATGGATGAATCTACAACTTTTAATCAAAAACCTATGAGAATCTTTGACTGAAAATTGTAGCTGGAGAAAATAATTTTTTTTCTATTATATATTGGTTAACTCAATACATCGGCCGATTTAATAAAAAATACTATATTGTCAAACATGTCCTTGAATGAATTAAATTTAATTTTTTGAAAAAAATCAGTAAACTTTTGAAAGTGATTGGTTGTCATCAATATCGGGACGAATTACTATTCTAAGAGTGCAGTTAGATAAAATTAAAAAATGTATCCAATCGTTTCAATATTTTTCGACTCGTAGTGACTAATAATACAGTGGATTATAGAATTTTGTTTATAGAATTATTCTTTAAAATTAATGCAAAACCGAATACTCAATATTTGTTACTAGGGACGCTATTTTTCAGTGTCATAATCCCCATTTTTTATTTTTAAAAATCAAGTATTAAGGTACTGGGTATATATAATATGGTAACAACCGAAATATTTTTGAACTTAAACTCCGGAAAAATTTGTTTACATATGTATAATATATATATATATATATATATATATACAATGTATACAATGTATATCATACATATAACATATATGAACCCAACATGAGTGGGAAAATACTCAGATATTGTAAACCTATCAGACAGACCGAAAATTAAAAATGTCCTAATACCATCCAAAACAATAGAGTGGGCTGGACACGCATTACGGGCAGCGTACGATTAGTGAACGAACCGCGATGAGGGAGCCCGCGACAACGCTGGATAGATGCTGTGCAAAGAATGATCTAACATGGGTTTAGGAAACAGTAACAGTAAAAAACGCGAAAAACAGAAATCTATCATGAGTTTAAAACAAAAAAATAAAATTTAATATATAATGTTTTTTTTTTCTTTAAAAAAAAAAATCTGAATATTAAGCATAACGACGTGGGTTTGCATGATTCACAGTGCGGAACGTAAATCTTTTGAAGACGCCACCGCGTAAATGTTCTCCGGCAAACATTTCGCGCTTATATGCGCCTGCAGGTGTGTATGTGCAGAGAGGAAAAAATAATAATAATCGAGACATTTTATATTACCGAGATACATTGCCGTGCCGGTTCCGGGCGGAATCCGCAACAACAATGTCTGTGTGTTACGCGCGGAAACATCGCGGAAAAAAAATTATATAATACGTATGAAAAAAAAAATAAAAAATCGCGGCCAGTATTATTTCCTTTTTCCGACGATTTCCATTACGAACGCGCGAACGTTGCGGCAGTGGACCTTAGCAGCGGGCGAACAACAAAACCATTTTTTTTTTTCTCAAAAGCTTTGAGTCACGCGCTTATATTGGTGTGTAGCGCAGAATACGAGTTGTACTCGTTTTCTTTAACGTATAAAATACTCACTTCCGCCGGTTTTTTAATTTTTTTCATTTTTTATCACCGCTAAAACGGTGGCAGTTATCATTTCTCCGCGATGCAAATGTTCCCGGTTTACGTTTATTCAGCGATTTCTCGAATTTTTTGCAGTTTTGTACAATTCGAAACACAATATTTATAACATTTTAATGACCGATAGATAATAGTTTTCCATTTTTCCGTTTTTAAAAACGAAAATTACCTCTCGAAAATAGACAAAACTCATTATTGACATGATATTTTACTATTGTCATACTTTTTTTAAAACGTATAAACTACCATATTCTACAGACCGCAATGGTTTTTGATTTTTTTTTTGTTTGATTTCAAATTATGATATAAAAAAAAATTGACTTTTTTCAAAAAGACATTATACATTTTGAATTAAAAATATCGAAAAAAGGAATTCAACGTTGTCCGTAAGAGAAGTATTTCCCCTGTCCAATAATAAAAAAATTAATCATCGAAATCGGACCGCTTTACAAGACACGGGAGTTTTGCCAGCGTTGGACACCGGCCCGGACACCGACGCCTCGAGTTCTGAGTTTCATTTTGACTATATATATATATATCTATATTATATATATATATATAGATAGATAACGAGATATAGTGGGTTTACGGGGCGATCAACGTACCGTAGGACATTTATTATCCCAGAAAATATAAACTTTTTTTCGGAGATATGCCACGTTCAAGTTTTGCGGATAGGGTATGAGTAGTGGAGCATTATTCGCGTGGCGTTTGAATAGCGCTCCACTATATAATGTCCTCTCCCTAACCGCGAAACGGCAAACTTAATAGCGGAACGTCCCGTCAACGGGTTTTAAATTTAAAATTTCAACGCCGAAACGTAATTAAACTAAAACTTCCGCTCGTTTTTTAAACCATCCAAAAAAAAAAAAAAAAACATATACCGAAATATAGTCAATACTTTCCGAGACGGTGATCCCCGTCCTTTTACCGTAATGCGCGTTATGTCTGTCGCTTTGTACCGTCTCGCCGCCTTTGCCGAGACGCGGAGGAAACCGCGCGTCCGCTCCGCGTTGTCGAAACGTCAGAGTCGTACGATAATTATTCATTATACGCCGCACAATACAGAAGAGGGTACCTTTAAGAACGACGGTGCCCGTTGAAGAGACGGGCGCGCGCGACAACTCCGAGCCGGGCAAACGGATCCGACGGGACGGCCGTGCGGCGCGTGTATTGTAAATGTAAATAACACAACGGCCGTCGTGTCGCGATTGTCTCGGGGTGTTGCGCCGCGGTGGCGGCGGCGACGGCCCCGCGGACCGATGGCGGAAAAGGGTTTCGGGCGTCCGGTCAAAATGAAAAACGATTCTACCGAAACGCGCATTTGGCCCGGAGTGCGTTTGCGGCAGTGTTCTAGCGCCGCGCACATCCTACAACCCAACGGCGCGAACGGACGAATAATAGCAGTCGTCAACGGATCGCCGGATTGTTCGCGCGACAAAATCGTAGTCGTCGTCGTCGTCGTTTGTATAAAATATTCGGCGTGACTGTATTCAGAGACGGGCGAGACACTTTAAAACAAGTACCCGCTGATACCCCCGATCCGTTACGACGCGTTTGTTTTGTTCGGTACGTCTCGATACAATATTAACAACACGCTCTACGCATAATAATATTGTGCATAAAGCATCGCGATCCAATGTACACAATAAAGTGCGTCCTGCCACTTTCGACGGATTTTTCTAGAGCTGTTAATATTAAATATTTTGCAATTGGTTCGTCTTCGAGGAGTACATCGATTTGGATAATGTTAAATTTTTATTTTCGTCCCTTAAATACGAAAAAAAAAAGAATTTTTTTTTATTTATTCACTTTACACGACTTTCGAAATAGCCATTTTGTAAAAGTTAATGTTCTAAAAATTTGAATGTAGGTATCATACATTCATATCCGATGAACAGTTTCTTAGTAATAATATTTTTTTTTTTTTTTGTATTTAGGGGATGAAAATAAAAAATTTAATTATTTTCCTAATCAATATACCCGCCAAAGACAACCTGATTAAAAAAACAAAAAATTTAAAAATATTTAATATCAACAACTTTAGAAAAATCCGTCAAACGTGGTGGGACACCTGTATATTATGTACACGATACGAGTATACATACATTTTATGTATTTAAATGCTATAGATCAGCGTTCCCCAAACTTTTTCTCCACCGCAATAAAACTATAAACACTTCTAGTAAGACTTTGAGTTGGTTTCAGGATATAAAGCAATATAAAGCAAGTCAATAAAATAAATGATATAGTATTGTTAATACTCAATGCACTAACAAAAATGTACAATTCAGTTGATACTTTTATTGGTAGAGAGGAGGTGGTGGAGTCCTTGGAGGAGTTAAAGAATTTAAAAATTCAGTTGAAATCTTTAACCTCACCAGGAACTCCACCGCATAAATTGATTCTATGGATAGGTTATTCTATAATATTATTCCGGAACTTATGTCCATCAAATTATGCAACGGTATAAGATTTCAAATAAAATCTTTAAACAACTATATGTTTGAGTGTATGATTCTTACTGGCTGTGGAGCTGGGGAAACGGTCTTGGTTCCTAGAATACCAACGTTATCAACCAATACACTATTACAGTTTGAACGGCTCCAATTTCCCGTGAAACTATGTTTTTTAATGACAATAAATCAATAAGGCACAAGATCAAACATTAAATGTTGTAGATTTAAACCTAACCGTCCAATGTCTTTTTCCATGGTTAATTGAACGTGACTCTATCATGTGTCACATCTAAAAAAATTGTTTGGTGCTGGCCCCAGAAAATGAGACACTTAACGCGGTGTATCCGGAAATATTTAATGCTTAAGGCAAATAGTAATTTATAACTTAAAAATATATTTTATAACAGAATATTTTTACTTTTTCACCTATTTGTTTTTATTCATTACTGACACGGTCAAAATCAAAAAGGAATATCAGTTAAAAAAAAAAAAATTGGCACGGGCAAGGCCGAGCAGGACAGCTAGTAAAAGACATAATTTTGTCTATCATATACTTGTATCGAAATTTACAATATTGACTATATTTTAATTGCCACCACCCTCACACGAGAACTTGAATAAAATTGACTCGCTGTGTACTACATAGGAATCGAATAACGTTTGTCGTTCGTTCTGTAATATTATGTAATATTAAAAGCTGCAATTTCAGCAATAACTTTATAAGTTTTGACTCGCGGTGTACTGCACAACTACTACTACGGCGCACTATACGACAACACCACCTGTAAACTAAATGTCAAACTTTTTAACGACTGATATTACCTATTCTCGCGTCGTGCACCGAATATTGTTTAAAATAAGAATAAAGGAACAACAATAATAATAATTATGCTCGTCGCATAAAAGTGACAAATCAAATAAACGAAAAAGTTTTCTTGGTGTCAGGTTAACGCCGACGACAAAATCCTATATAATATAATTCATAAATAATATAAATCCACCGTTACTTTTCCGGAAAAGTTCATTTTCAAGTCGACAACCATACGTATTAAAATGAAATTAAAACATATTACTAAAATAATGTAAGGAACATTATAATATTATTACTATTATCAGCAGGTACGTACACGTGTACATTGTACACACTATGTTCGAGAAATAGGACCCTTTTAGATTTTGAGTGTTGGAATGTGGTATTTTCTCGGAAAATACCTTCCTGAATATTAACAACGCTCATAAGTTTTCTTGTTGCACCATACATTTGGCAAATTTTCCACCTCGTTGTACTTTATGTGAAAAAATTGCCATTACTCTCAAAAGAGCTTCTTAGAAAATTAAAAAAAAAACAAACAATCAACAATGAAATATATATTTTATACAACGCATTATTTTGTGACGATACTTGAACAAAACGGAAAAATTGAGAAAATCGTCTGTTATATTCAGTTTCGTTTTTTTTTTCGTATTTCAGTGAAAAAAAAAATTAAAGAGAATTTCATTGAATTTAATCAAATAATTATTAGGGAAGGGTTATATAGATACACAATTTATTACCCTTCCCTACTCTTTCAGTCTAAAATTTAAACTTTTATAACTTATAAACGGTAAATCTGATTTTAGTACTATGCATATCAACATTTGTTGACAAATATTCCCTATATAAATCCGTGTTCAAAAGGGGGGTTCCTTTTTTAAAATTAAAAGTATGCACTTATTTAAGGTACATGGAGTAGAAATAATAAATAAAAAAAAATCTTAAACGATTCCATAATAATAAGAAAAAACAGAAATCAAATTTACTTAAAATCTTCCGAAATAATAACTGGTTCATGGTAAAAAAAAAAAAATTTGTATACGTAGCTCTTTCGAAACATGATACAATTTTTAAAATATTCTGTCGATTTTTCGTTTACTTATAGACATTGTAATTGTTTTAGTTTTAACGTTTTTATTTGGTTTTCATGTGATTAAAAGTATTTTGGCTCAACGAAAATACATAAGTTTTATCATGAGTTACAGTTAGTAGTAAAAAAAAAAGTTTTGCAGTGCGTAATTTAGTGATTTTTACACAAGTTTAAAATTAAAATTTCAATTAAAACTCAAAAAAAAGTACCGTCTCACGCGTTACAATTCAAATAAACTATATAGGTAATCTAAAATGTCCGAACAATTTCAATGATGTGCGTAGTCCTCCCGATTCGAACACTAAACGATTGATTTTTCTGCGGTCTAACGTTACTGACATGTTACTCTTATCATCAAAATCCTGTACTATTCTGTGATTCAGCGCTTCGTCATTCGTATAGATACTACGCTAATTTTTTACAGGCGCTTTCGTTTAGCTCAATATTATGCGTTAGCGGATGTATAATTACAATGTACATTTTTATCGACCGGATAATAGTACTATATCGCTTCTCGCGGTGCGCTGATATTTTAATATTTTGTATTATTTCGTACCGAATTATTGAAATGTTAACAAAACACGCACTTGATAATATTTTATAGCGGTATGCGTGATGTGCGTTTACCGGAATACCTATGTCACGGCGAGTTTTGATGTCACGCAATTAAATAACGATAAACGATTTAAATATAATAACAATATTAACCGAAAATATTCTTAAGACTGAAAATCAAAACGTTTCCCTCCGTACAATGAATACGCGTGGAATTATATCAGCGCACGTGTATCATCAAAATCTCATCAGGGCTGTCGTTTCGTGTTGGAATCTAGTCGTAGATATAACATAATAATATTATAACAGCCGACGGCGCACGAGTTTACGCACGTAATCACACTCCGGATCATTTTTTTTTTTTTTTTTGTAAGGTGGAAAAATTGAAAATATCCTGTTCTATATAATAAACACGATGATTCACTAAGCCGTGCTCACCTCATTATTTTCGGTTGAATTTCGCATGTATTCAAATTCTGATTTTACCGGAATTTTCAAGTGAACGAAAGACGATATTTTCGAATACTTTCACGACATTTAAGGAGTATCCTGTGGCCATACAGACTTTGGTTTTTATAACGTAAACCTATATTGAAAATTCCATAAATAGACGGAGTATGTAATACATTCAAATTTTGGTGTTAAAATGTTTGATTTCCGTCAGCCCGTTTGCGAGATATTTCACTTTTAATTGTAACTAATGGGAGAGTTTAGCGGAGCGCTAATAAAACGCCACGCACCGTACCGCCACACAAATGATATTCCACCTACTCTGAGCACGCTCAGTGAATCACTCTGTATGTAACAATATTATTATTTTTTCTATAAACGAAAGAAACGAAATTTGTTTTTGTACATTAAATGGGTAATTCATTTAAGTTCAATAAAAAAAAAGGAACTAATAACGCTGATGGGTGGTCGTCGTCACTGTTGTAGGTGGATGGTTGGAAAGGTCTCTCGTTATTTTTCGTTTGGAGAAATGTTTTTTTTTTTGTAATTTATAGGGAAAAACAAATTTAAAAAAAAAAATAAAAACGCGCACACGCAATACATCACAGTAAAACCAATAGGTCCCTCGCTTCACTCATGTTATAATATAATACGAGAAATTCACCGTAAATATGGAAAATACGTTTAATATTTTTTTGTTCAGTACTACGCAAACAATAATGTAATAATATTATAAAGGAACGTTCGGCTACCCAGAATAGTTTTATTCTGCGTTCGGTATACCTATTATTGTCCATACAATATTATTACTATTATTGTTGTTGTTCGCGACGGTTTATTATTTACTGAAAATCCGGAGATCAACCACTATTATACGTGTACATGCAGTTTCTAAGGCGCACCGTTGTTTTCATAAAAATTTAAATTTTCCCTTTTCGAATAAATCATAACGATATTTTCGTTCGTATCTCGTGTACCCCGACCGAATATTTCTTTATTATACGCCGTGTTCCGTCGTGTATTGTAATTTCGACTAAACGCATTGGCATTGACAATTGAATTGTATTTTTTATTTACTTAATAATATTATATTATCATTGTGTACATGTTTATATATATAGATGTAAAGGGAGTTAAAACCGGGGAAGGTCTCACGGGGTCGTGTCGTATTATTTATGGACGTTTCGTGATATTTTTTTATTTCTGATAGAGGTTTTTTTTTTTGAAATATACAACGGTTACGGATTTATATTTTGTTTGTTTTGTTGCCGTTGACGATATTCGATTAATTTGAAAACCATACCCGCGCCGCCGAGCCGCCGCAATAAACAGTAATAATATTAAAGTTTTCAAATGAAAAAAAAAATAAAAATAAATAATAAA
The DNA here is from genome assembly GCA_902439185.1 of Cinara cedri. NCBI lineage: Eukaryota > Metazoa > Arthropoda > Insecta > Hemiptera > Aphididae > Cinara > Cinara cedri. The sequence goes on along the minus strand of CABPRJ010000984.1, from coordinate 176,370 downwards.
TAAATACATATATATATATATTGTATTTATAAATTAAATTTCGCGTAGCGGACAAACGCGGTTTGGTGTCGACTCTGTCGCGTCGGTGACGTCCGACTGTGCGAAAACAAAATTGTTTTCAAGAGGACGGCGCGCCCGTACAGACGCGCCCGCGTGCACGACCGTATACCGTAACTGCCGCGGCGCGAACTGCGGCGACCGAAACGCCGTCACCGCCGACGATTTGTGAATCGCGGCGGTTCTGACGGAAATCGGACAACCGACGCGGCCGTTCGGGCCGGTAAACATTTTCGCCCGTAAACGCCGCGATTGCGATATCACCGGCGGCGGCTTTTACATTCTGAAAAACCGTCCCGATCCAATCACTTATCGCGGGTCCGCGGCGGGGAATTTGTCGCGAGAAGAAGGGGGCGGTGGCTTGACGAATCGGACGTGCCCGCCGGCTGCACGCCCGGATTGCGTACACGCGCGCGTTTATAGTCCGCGGCCGGTATCCGCGGCGTATCGGTTTAACGCGCGCGCGCGAAATATATTCTAATAGCGCGCGAGAATTCGGATCGTCGAAAAGGCATCCTCCCTCACCCTCTCCTCGCCCCGTCCGCCCGCCCCGACGCCCGCGGCCGCCGCGCATTAATCAAACGTGACATCTGGCGGCGAATAGCGCGCGTAAATATACGTATATATATATATAACGTACAGTAGGTGCCTAACGAAAGTGCGTGTATAACGATATAAACGCGCGGCCGTCGTGCACAATACGCCGCGTACTCGCCGGTGAATCGGGGACGGGCACGGGGGGGTCGGATAGGTTAGCCGCCGAAAATAGGCTACCTAATGTAAATTATACGTGTACACGCGTAAATATAAACGACCGAACGGGGAGAGAATCCATCGGAATTTGCATTGAACAAGTGTACCGCCCAGGCGGCGTGCGCGTAGCGGCGTGTGTTCGGGGACGGTGTACTCGGCGAGCTGCAGTACGTATTAATACGCATTCCGCGTGATCCCGACGCCGTAACGCGCGCGTCGGACAAATGGCCGAGTGGTGTTCCGTGTCAGTTATTCGCATTATCATATAAATGAAACGGATATATATATATATACATAAATATATGTATATATATGTATATGTGTGTGTGTGTGCGTGCGTATACGAGCGTCACACGCGCGAACGACACGCGCGCACGCGCGCGCCTCCGACGAATACATAATACGCGTGTAGCCGCGGATGGGTGGTGGTGGGGGGTGGGCTAAGGGACGGGGGCGCTTGGGGGTGGCGGCGGCGGTGGTGGTGGGGGTTAAGGTTTATACTCTGTAGATCGCGCGAGCGCCGTACGGGCTATAAATATGACGTGTGTTTTGCGTGCGCTCCGGACACCGAACACACACACACGCGCACACCGACTCACGGTACACGTTATTAATACGCCGCGACAAACCGAAAACTGCCCCGCACACACACGGTGTCGTTGTCGTCGTGTATTTATGTAAACAAACACGGGCCGTACGCGAGTGATACAAGTGGACCGTGACACACGACCGGGGTATACCGCCGCAGAGATTTTCGGGGGGTTTTTTTTTTTTTTTTTTACGCTCTTTTCTTTACGCGCCGCGGTAACAATATTGCACTATCGCGTTGCGTTCGATTCGCCGTGTTACGGAGGAAAACGCGTAATTCATGTACACGAACGGTCCGCGGCCGTGAATCATCGGTTTTTTTCCCCCGGAGCGATACGACAGAAACGTAACCTCGACAAATAACAGTACCGACCGTTGAAATCTGAATTTGATATCGGCGCGAATTTACTGGCAATCGATCGACGGCCCTGGACCGTGATTGCCGACTTTTCTACTTAAAAATACGGCGTGGTTATTTGACCACCGCCTTTACATAAATACATAATTCCCTAGTTAATTTTTTTTTATCGTGAACTTATACACTCTACTAGTTTAAGTGTTTTCAATGAATAAACTAAATTCTAACAGTCGATTTTTAAAAAATTCAGTTAAGTTAACGAGCCAAAGACAAATGATTTTTTTCGTAATTTGAGATATTTTTGACTATTTTAAGTACTATGATTTAGGCTGGTCGCACGCCAAGGTAGTGCGAAATGAGCGGCCAGGTTATTGCAGTTGGCATGCAGTTTAAATTTTGATTAGCATATCGAATTAAATAAAATTATTACAAAATTAATGTATTGGCATTTAAATGTTTAAATTAAATAGACAAATTTAACTTTTATTAACAATTGACTTTTACCGAAACCAACTTCGCTTAAACTAGCTATTTATTTACATTGACTTGCCTACCTTTGCTACCGGCCCGTAACAAAATATAATAAGCGGGTGTGCCAGTGACTTTGCGATACGCTGCACAAAATGGACGCCGGATCGCTATCCAATAAATCACCGGTCTTCTATAATTTCGAAAGTAACGAATAACCTGTTTATTTTGTTTTGCTATGAGAATAGCTGCTGTAAGCTTTGGCCCGTAAATAGTGAACGACGGTGAATGTACCATTCGGTAGGAGGAGGGAGAACAGCGAAGTAGACAATAGAATTATATTGTTCGCCAACGAAATCACGTAAACGGTCGGTGGCGGTTATCCTGTATATAAAACGTCTCTGGGTACGCGTATAAACCGGCTGACCCTGTATATAGGTATAATACATATACAAGTGTTTACCGCGTCTTTGGCAGTCATTTCGCATGTCTGTCGGGAATGTCCCCGGCGGCGACGGTGAATTTATCTCTTGCCCGCGGAATATAACAACGGTTTAAGTATACGTGTATCGTGTAGAGGGGGTAAGGGAGAGGTAGGGAGGTAAGGAATAACGAAACGTATATTGCGGTGTAAATAGGACCGATGGAGAGCGGGAAGGGGCAACAGATGGGGTCGAGAAGACGTCAAAAAGGTATGAAGGAAGGCTTTTCCGCGGGTCCGGGGTACAGGAGCACGCTCGGAGAAATTATGTAAGGCTCGGCGAAATGCAATTGCCAACCATCAGTCAACCCCTTCACCCTCTCCTTCCTTCCGCCCCAAGATAATCGGGCGGGCCGCCGCCGTAGTTCTCGGTGTGTGCGAAACAATGAAAAAAATACTACTCGACCGTACAACCGTTTTGTTTGTTTCTCTATACTTTCGTTTTTTTTTTTTTTTTTCGTTTTTGTATCTAAAATTACGTATTCAAAACGTATGCGTTTGTTTATTATTACGGAGATTTTGCGGTTTGCATGCGGTACACCTACGTGATCGAATTTTTTCATCGGAAGTTAAACAAACTATACCTATACATTAAATCTACTTGTATACAAAATGAACTAATATAAAGGGTGATTTTTTATTTATTTATTTTTTTTTCTTTCATGATCTAGCAATTATCTACGAGGATTTTCGTGTAAAATTGATTTTGGATGTATTAGAATCGCATTAACAATTTGTTTTATATTATTTTAGAAATTTCACTCGTGTTCCGTGTATACTAACTTTGGATTTTCAAATATACTCTTCATTTTTTCAAACGGCATCCGTAAAGTGAATAGTTGTCTAAATCGTTTGATATGCATTACGTTAATATTTAATTTACCATTTATGGGAGCTAGAACTTATAATCCTGTAACTCGAATAAATAATAACTTATAGCAGTTTATAATATTCATACTAGAAGAGTAGTAAAGCGTTAAAGGAGGCCGGATTAATACACCATCTGGCCTAACAAGAAAGTTAATATTTTTTTTTTATTAAAATTTGAAATACGAGTATGTTCTGAAAACAAAATATATCAATAAATAATATTTGATTTAAATCACGCGTCCCAAAGTTATTAGTTAATAGTTCGTCAACTACAGATGTTTATAAAAATTTTAAATTATTCTTTAGTCTGAAAATGTTTTTGATTCTCAATTTGTTGAGTTGAAAAAGTAATTTTTTTTTTCATTTTTTCATTCTTATCGAAATATGCGTTAATTTTACTAATTACTCATTAAGAAAAAAATATTTAAAAAATTGCCTGTAGGATGCATAGTAATTTTTTTTTTAAAAAAAGTTTACGATATGTCCCTATGCAATAAACTCAACACAAAAAGTGGCATTTGTGGAAATTCGGAATGTCTTTTTCGCTATATAACGCGCGTGTGACAAAAGGAGAAAACTGAATAATTTTAGTGTCAAAATCCCTCTCCTTTGAAATTTCTCTAGGAGAGTCACTAAATGAAAGTCACGTGATAAAAAAAATAATACAATTACCTTGTATATTATGAATTATGTAGAGACTTGAATAATATTTTAAAGTTTATTTTTGCAACGGTACTATGTCGATGAAATATTTATTATAAATCTCGATTAAAAACTTGAATTGAATACATACGCGAACACGCAGAGTCTGCGTACGCGTGAATGAATAATTTTTACTCACGTATACTTAATACGCGTGAATTTACTATCCATGTTCACATGTTTCATACCGTTATTCAGATATACACGTTACGTGAAAATTAACGTGAAATACATGCGTATACGTGTAAAGTTCTGCACGATCTGGGTTTTCAAATAGCGAACCGAACCAGTGAAGGGAAATTAAGACCGGGACCGGATCGAAGCGATGAACTACGAGACCGGACCGTATTTGAATTCATAAAATCCGGGTCGGGCCAAATAAGGAATTTTGAATTATTTATAGATTTTTATGTTTATAAAACTCCTAGAGTTCTCCGTCCTTTGTATAGGTGTCATACTGTCTGTATAATAGTATAATTATTTACACGAGTGTTCAACGAAGCGCAAACCCCAAACGAAAATCATTTGATAATAAATCAACACTAAAAGTATTCGTGATTAAAAGCGAAAGAGTCGACCTGGCGCAATTCATCAGAACTGCTCCAACTGGGAAGATATAAGTTTGATTACGTTTTATTGAGACGTAAAGTACTGAGTACCGGTTTCCTAATTTCTTTGTAGTAATTTCGTTTCGTTGAAATAATCATAAATATAGCGTTATTTGCTGATATTATGGATGGCCGTAATTATTATTCTAGCTAAATGGATAGCAAAAATGCATATATCAAATACAAAACTTAATTAAACTTATATAACATATACTATACAACAGGTACAGTGTTTAAAATGTACGCACCTACTTCGTGGGCTTTACCGTGAAGGTCACCGGTTTGCAAACATAGTCGTAAAATATTAAAAAAAATATATCATAGAGAAATATATTGCTCTAATTTTTAAGCGTAGCGCCATTTTTAAAAGAAAGTCGGTTTAAGGAGGTACTATAAAGGGTTCTTTTTTCGATTTTTCCCAACAAACATGAAAAACCGGGATGAAACAATGGAAAACCAGAAAAAACGTAGGGAAACTGGGAAAATCGATACAACCTTAAACGAACATTGTTAAAGAAAATATATGTAAAGCCTATTTAGTTATTTTATAATAAAATGGCATGTGTATTGTTGACAGAGCATCACTCGAAATCCTTTTTTGTTAGCAATGGTTTATCGTTGCTTACAGGTGCACATTAAATTACCTATAATAGTGGCTACACACTTGCCTTTTTATCCTAGGACGTATTTTTTCCTCTTAAACCTATTTCAATAATATCGTTGCATTTAACTGTTTCCGAACCTTCCACAAAAGTTCTTTTAAAATCACTGTTTTATATTGATATATGCCGGTGATTTCTATTACAGAATTAAACATTACGGATTGTAAACAAAATAAGTTTTGATAAGGAAATTTTTTTTTTTGAAAAACAGTGACAGATGCATCGTTTCGGCTAGCCTACTATTGTTCTAATGCATCACCCCGTCAGCCTTATCATTAGTGTCGACTAGAGCGCCGCCCATAGTTGTTTTTCGTGTAAACGTTAGATCGCCGTACCGCCCGCCGCCGCCGCCGCCGGTACACGGAAATAACGCGGTAAATCGTTAGCGGATGTTTTTCTAAAGAGGCGATAATACCGTAACGATATTATCGTTACCGTGCCGCGCGCGATCGCGGCGGCGGACAATGCGTTTTCGCACGAGCGCGGCAACGGCGATCCGGGAGGAAGACGACGCGCCGCGGAGTCTTCCCGGATAAAAGCGCCGACCCTCCGCTACGCGCGGTTTTTACGATACAATTACCGGCGCGGTACGCTCGATTACGATTCGCGATTCGCGTATCGCAACAATGCGCGGTCCGCGCAAACAATAATGTAACGCGCTGTCCGCCGCCGCCGTTCACGATGGCGGACGACCCGCCGGACCGTCGCGGTCGGCGTTTTCGTTGTGGCCGGAGGGCCGGCTCGCGTGACGGCCGCGACGCGCGTTTAATACGCGGACGCGCGGACCGGAATAAAGCGAAATGACCGCGCGTTTCGCCCGGACAGCGTTGTCGACGGTAGCCGAAGGAGCGCGCGCGTTTGCCGGGCCGGTGCATTACGCGGCGGCGGTACGTCTGCCGGGCCCGCGGTACCGGCCGCGGACGATATTTCATTCGTTTGAGTGCCCCGCGGCGGGCGGGCGGCACGATACCGTCCCCGGGCGACGGCCGCGGTTTTTCCGCGTCCTCTCGTTATTGTACCCCCGCGTTTTCTATTATTATTGAAGTCTCATGCACCGGCAATACTATATGTATGTACGTATGTATACACTAGGTATCTGCCGATTCGCCGGGTATGATGGCCGCCGTCGAATTTACCCTCCGGGCTCGACGTTTGATCGCGACCGCTCGTGCCTCTCGGGGAACTTCGAAAACGACCGTCTCCCGTCGCCCCTCCACCTTCCCCTCACCCCCCCCCCACAACCGTCGGCGGTTTGTTAGTAATATTACCGCCGTCTTCGGACGTCTCTGACGTCACGCGCAACACACACGTTTCGCCCGGTCGACGGCGGCGATTGTTTTTCGTCGGCCCGACGTCGTAACGATGATATCTATTATCTATTGTTAGTATTATTATTATTATTATTGTTATTGCAGCCGGCACCGTATTTGTCTGGTAAAGTCGGCGAACCTATACCTGATACGTTTTAAAAATAGAAACACGCATTTTTTTTCTCTCGGGACATCGAATAGATTTTATTGAAATTTCCGATAACGCTATGAAGTTTGCAACAGGGAGAAAGAACGCCTTAAAAACCTAAAAGTGCATTTAAATAATGTCAAAAAATGCAAAAAAAAATTTCATATTTTAATTCTTTGATTTGTGAAACGGACTTTGAACTTTGAAAACAAATGCGTTTGCTTTATGACCCGCACCCTAATAATAACACTCGCAAGGGATAAGGATAATATTTAGATACGGGAACAAAATCAAAATCAAAATTGACAAGTTCATTACGTGACTTTGGGCATGTGGCATTACGGACTGTTAATTTCGTATGCCGGAGAAAACATGAAAACTTTATATAATATTTCCAGAACTATTAGCCGACACTTTAAAATCAATTAGTGACAATTACTCGGGATTACTGGTAGATTACCATACCGTTTATCAACTTTTACAATAAACACTATATTATCATTGGACTTAACGGTTTTCGTAACATAATAATTATATGAGCAACTCGACATTCAAGTGTGTTGTAAATAATTATTTCTTATGAATAAAGGACACCAAAGGAATAATGCTCCAATGTCTAAAAATGCATATACGTCTCTGCAGCCGTGTGAGTGTCGATAAAATATCAAATAACACATATACTGCGCGTTTACTGAGTTTTTTTCATCCAAATCACACTGGCGATATTTTTTTTTTAATCAGCAATCAATTATAAAATGCATAACTATAGTAAAATACTAATTCGATATCAAACGCGAATAACAATGAATTCACGATCCGTCATAACTAAGTAAAACGCACTTTTAAAAATTACGGATCAAATTTAAATTTCAAGGCAAACCAAATCGAAAACAATAATTACACGCTAATACCGTTTATGTGATTTAAACGTATTGTTCATTTTTTGACGATAGTTGTCGTTTTTTTTTTTTTAATTTTATTTCCCATTACGCATCTGAAATGCATAGAGCGTACGTGATTTTTTTTCTACTGCGAAAGTTTTGCTTTGTGACGCCAAAAAAAAAAAAAAACCGTGAATCGTTTTTTTCCGATACAATTTACATAATAATTCTGCGCAGAACGATTGTTATACAAACTTTTACACTATCGTAAATAAGTTGTATAACGCGATGGTTAACTGCAGGCACCGCTGTGTATCGAATTTCGGTTACCGCAGGGTTGTTTACGTTGATAATAATAGAAACCAGTTCTCGTCGTTGTGAAACGAGCGAAATCCTATGGGTATATTATTATTATTATTTTTTATCTGTTATAACATTATTTTCTCTTTCTATATATATATATATATATATTTTTTTTTTTTTTTTTTTTTTTTTTGTATAAATACGTTCGCAACTTTAAATAAATAATAAAGACGCTATACGGTAGTATCAATAGTAGTAGTAGTAGTAGTAGTAGTAGTAGTAGTAGTAGTAGTAGTAGTAGTTGTAGTAGTAGTAGTAGTTGTTGTTGTTGTTGTTGTAGTAGTAGTAGTAGGACCTAGTGGAAAACGACAAAAGCAGAAAAGGGTTTCCGGGCCATTAGCTCCGGCAGTTTCAAAGTTCATATATATATTTTATTTTTTTTTCACCCACTAAAGGTAATAAAAAAAAATTGGTAAAAAAGGTTAAAAGAATCATGCCGCCGCCAACAACAACTCCCTACAGCGGCGGCGGCGCAGGTGTTATTGTAAACTCAACCACTACAGTATAACATTATGCATCTACATGTATATAGGACGAGGGTGTAGTAAAAAAAAAATATATATATATATACAAATGTGTTAGCGCATTTCAACTAGATCATGAATATTAATGAAAACCAACGGAATTATCAATACCGTGTTGATTTCGAGCGGTCGCGGCCCGTACACGCGCACGTCCTCGCGATTCTCCGTGTGTTCGCGTCTAATTGCGTATTAAATGCGTATAGCAACGAGACTTGCAGAAGTTTGGAAACGCGTAATCGCGACTATATATTACTATACGGTGTCGTGTTTACAGCGGTGGAGTTTTTCGTAATCGGGTAAACTTCCACGAAGGCGGGCGATAGCTACCAGCAATTTGTATTCGAAACTCACTTTGATCGCACAGTCGACACTTTCAAGTGCCGGGTACGTTTTATTATTCACGTCACACTGCTGAGAAGACCGGATCATTACACGATGTCAGCAAATACCCGCTTGCACATATTATTATTATACACCGTCAAAGTTTAACCGAAAATTCGAGACCGACTATTTAAAAATTCCCTGGGACATTATAATTTAATAGTTGTCCCACTCGCCGTCGGCGGTGCCAAAAGAATTGAGTGAGCTAAGTTGGTAACCAGTTTTCGTAGTAACTCCTGTTCGTTGTGCGTATCTTCGCGACAACTATTGCAGCCCCTATGCTTTTTTTATTTCTTCGATTTGTTTTGTTTTAACTTTTCTTTTTGTTTCGTCGGTATCATCAGTGTATCCTATAAAAACAATAATCAACTATAACACCTGTGTCAGCTTCATTTAGAGGTTGGATTCGTACGTAAAGGGCAAATCGGTAGCTTATATGTTATTACCGGTCTAGAATTACACATCTGTACAAAGTTTTGAGCACAATCCGCTGATTAGTTTTGGTGTAAAGGGGTGACAGACATTCACCAATACTTCCATCGAAACAAACTTTCGCATTTATGATATTAATAGGATATTACTATGATAATTATAGGTATTATACACAAGCTTCGCCGTCATCGTCGGTATCCATAATAACAACGGTTCGATTAATGTGCCTATAAAATACTATACATATTTTTAAGTCCACGTTTTAGATTCTGCGCAAAGCGAGTAATGTCTATGGTTCTGTTAAAGAGTGTGCTTCTTGATTTTTAAACTTTTGCTAGTGTAACATAGTTCTGAAATGAAATGTTATCTAGCAAGCGTATAAAAAAGAAATTGATTTTTTAAGTTCTAAACGGAGCGAAATGTATTGGAATAAACAATGATGTTCATTTTTTTTTTTTATTTGTATACTTTTTCTTTTACTCCGATTATCAAGCAGGATAGCACTTTTTAAAAGGAAATGTTCACTGGGTGGTACTTTAAATAGGACATTTTTTGAAATACTCATTAATATTCGAGATAATGAGGAAAATCTGGTTCTTCGGGTTAAATAAACGATTGAAAGATTAAAAAAAAAGGTTGCCAATGGCGACTGGTTTTATTTATTTATTGTTTTTAATATTTTTTTAAACAATCATTGTTGTCATGGAAACGAACATTGATTTATAATAAATAATATTAATATTATATTAATAAATATAATTATTTTACCATAATATGACCATAATAATATATATTGTTGACATAGCAACACTATCAACTTATTTAAGAAAATATACAAAACATACATTATTTTACTATGGAATGACAAAGCATCATGATCAATTGAATTCCGCTCAGAATCGTTTTTTCGTTAGCAATGGTTTATCGTTGCTTACTGATATACATTAAATTCCTGTCTGTATCCTACCTTCCTAACTCCCTACCTACACCAGTGGCTGCCACCCACGTGCTAAGTATGTCTGTCTTTTTTTTTTGTAGTTTTCTTTATAATTAGGAGAAACTGGAATTCGTTTGAATAATTTTTGTAATATCTAGTGTTCCTTGGTAACAATGAAAACTATCTGTATATTTATGTTCTCCTGAGAATCGCGTTTCGTTAGAAATGGGTCATCCTTAAATTATATTACTCCGTATGTCCTCCATTCAAACTTTCCACCTAAAACAGTGAAACACTCATCAGCAGTATAAGACTTTTTTGATTCCGTTATTTTGTTGTAATTCAGTTAAAAATAATTGTAGATATTTGACATTTCGTAGAAAACTTATATTGGTCTTTTCTTGACGTAGTGAAATTTTTAAACGGTTCTGAAAATTTTCGTTCTATTTACTTGGCATTCGAGATTTTCGAGTTTTTTTATTAATTTTTTTATTGTTTTTATATGGACAAATAGTTTTTGCCAAAAAAACAAATAAATATTAAACGTAGTACTGTAGTAGTTTTTCAATAAGCGTTTTAAGTTCAAATATTAATAGAAATTTAAAAAAATAAAAACACTATAAAACTTACATAACCGAGCTTTCCACAGAAACGTATTTCGTTTGCAATGATTTATCGTTACGTACAAATATAAATTAAACTACTCTGTTCAGTGTGCATCATACCTTCTCGCCAAATGTGACACACTGACACACCCATCAGCAGAATGAGCTCATTTTTTATACTTTATTTTATTCTTTTTCATTTTACTTTAATTTTTAAAAGGGTCTTTACCATTGTTTTTCGACCGGAAAAGTGGTTAGATCTGGCAACGTTCCCTGGAGGAGATTGTTATTGTTTGTATTCACGTTGAATATTTACTGTTGACAAATATTAAGGCAAATGTTACCCTTCAGCAATGTTTATTAGTTTTAGTTATTATTCAATTATAAATTACATTTTATTAATATTTTATCCTCTATGTATACTACTAGCGCAATGTGCGGAAATCGTTTTAACCAAAAATCAACCCAACCACTTTCCTTGAGTATCAGTTGAGCATCAACAAAACTTCCTTAAACTTTGTTTTAAATATTAATTTTTTTTCTAAATTTAAATGTAGACAATTAATTCATACATTATTGTGATTTGTATGCTGATAAAATATTATTAATAATTATGTAACAGAAATGTCAACGGTTTAGATCCACCACTGTCTGAAGTGACGCAATGTGTAAATTATCGTAATAAAATAGTTTACGGAGTTCGTATTGATGTTACAGTATTTGTTTACCTGTTATATTGACTTCAGATATAATCGCGGCCGTGTACGAGTTCAGCTCTACGTGCAAATTTCTCTACGCGGCGTCGTTTTCCGCCCACAATAATAATAATAATAATAGTAATAAAAACGTCAACATAATAATATGTTCCACTGAGGTAATAATATTTCGAGAAATGTGAAAAATCGTTATTTTTTAACATTTCCGAAATTAATAATTCCGTATTATAAATATTATTATTATATACTTGCGGGGATGATTGATGATGCGTTCAACTTTTCCGCCGCCTCCTGACCGTTTCCGTCCACACCGCAGATACCTACGAGTTATATGAGTTCGTATATAGGTGCCTTGTATCAAACGCCCAGTATAAAATACATACGGGGTGTTTGTAAATGAAAACGTTCCCCCAGTCGCCCGGCGGCGAGCACGTGTGCAAAATCCATATAATGTTTGCGGTTCAGTCCTTCGGAGGTTTGCTGGGCGACGTAAGGCCAAAAAACGTATACGATTGGTTTCAGCGTCGCTGAAAACAACGAGGTCCGAGACGATAAAATCCAATATCGTGCGTCGGCGTTGTCACGGGGTTTTCCGCGTAATTTCTCCGGACGTTCTCGTGTTGGTTTTTTTTTCGTTTTTATGTATCATCCACTTCGCCCGGAGAAATAATTCCGACGTCGCTGTACACATCGCGATGTATTGTTATCAAATATCGATTCTAATCGAATGTAATAATAGTATCTATTGTATGCGTTTGCGGCTGCCTCCGAGAATGCCGCTGTCGGCATTCCGTATCGACGCACAACAGTGAAAAAAAAAATTTCATAGGTATGTACCAAGTTACACCACGTGTACACACCGCGATCAATCGTCTCGATAAGACCGTCATTATCTCGTATAGTATTACATTTTTTCGCAATTTGTTTTTTAAAAATTTTTAGAAACAAACGGCTCTAAAATGTCATCGTTATTTTTTGCCTAATACTATTTATTTTCAAATAGCGTACTTATATTTGAAAACCCATAAATAAATAACGTTTCAATTCGGCTTGCGATTCGAAGGCCATAATTGGGTAGCGGCTTGATTCTTGTAAATAAGGGCGACAAAAATTAATGGTAGTTTGCGTAACATTTTAAAGATGCTTATTCCATACGCTTTCAAAAACAAAACGATTCCGAAAGAATTATGTTAACACTTTCAGAGATAATGCGTTTTCTTAGCGAGGATTCACCCTGTATTATAATTATTATACGAGAGACTTTCGATGGTTGTCGGGAAACACTATTGTTCTTAGAGACCCCCGGCCGGCGTATTATGATTATCAATTCGCGGCATTCAAACACGGTTGACAATACGCTGTGGCCTCGGTATATCAATTCGATTTGTCCATCGCCGTGCACATCGTTATACGCATCACCGAGCCTCGGAATATTAGTTCGTAACGTAACAGAACGGCCCACCGTGGCAATTCGGAATGTTTTTCGAAATCGATGGCGAGTATTATAAAACACCAGCTAAATTATCCGGTATTTCACGGGCTCGCGCTAATCCCCATCGCGCAGTTAATTGATGTTGTTCGCCGGTAATTTGTCTTTTAAAAAGGTTAATTCCTCGTCCGTGGCGACCAAATTAAATAATAATAACTGGTTTGTTTTTATTTTAATTTTATCTACCGAAAAAATTTGAAATATCAAAAATCAAGCGAGAGCCACCCTTAGCGGGATTAAATTTCGATATACTATGTAATCAGTGACATTCTTGTTGGTTTAAATGTCAAATTTTCATTTTAATCAAAATCGGAATAAAACTGTACAGATTTGTATAGCGGACAAACAGACGGACTTTCAATTGTACATGTACATTATGTCATTGAAAAACCGTACAACTGAAATGCCGGATTCGATTATCCAGAACGAGTTTTTGTTAGCAATTGTTTTTTTATTTTCCTTTTTCGCGTATAACTGTATAGAGTTTATAATATAATTATAGTCTGTATTATTATGGACAAACGAATTTCTGACGTCAAAAATGATGAAACTGTATGCAGGCGTTCGCGTTTCACTTTTTGTTACTTGTGTTGTTTTTTTTTTTTTCAATACAAATATTTTATATAAGAAAAAAACAATCTTATCAGATGCACCTATAATAGATAATATATGAGACGTCATCCTAAACACATCTTTTAAACTTAACGAGTTTTTTATTTATACTATAGTAATAATATGATATCGTGTTTTTGACGGCCGAATTAATATATTGAAGTAAAAAGCATTTTTCGATTTTTATTGTATAAATTATTGAACAAAGGTATATAAATTTATATGGGTACAATAATTTTCTGTTTGTAGGACACTGAAGAAAATTAGTTAAAAAAAACAAAACAAAACAAAACAGACAAAGTAGTTAGTAAACAAAAAATGACATACACTCTTAGGTTCGTTAAGAAAGGAAAATTGTATTTTCAAATAAAAACGTAATTCAATAAAAAAAAATATGTTTTATGATTACACGGGCGAGCGTAGTCAATTTTCACCGCATTTGACCTAAAATAAAAAATAAAAATAAATGTCTGAGTTACTGGGGACGGGTGCAGCCACTGTTATAGGGTGGGTAATTGGAAATATGGGATACTAACAATTATTTAACTTATACCTGTAACCAAAGAACAACCATTGCTAAAGGAAAACGATCACCTCATCCATCATCTCATGAAAAATTTGGCCACCGTTAATATTATCAGCATGAAATTTTATAAAATGGCTTAAATAGTAGCAATATAATAGTTAGTGTTAATTTACAAACGTACTTGTACACTATCGATATATTCGACGGATTTTTTTATATAATAATACACCACTAACCTAACCTACCTTACTATATATTATACAGTAGGTAGTTACAAGATATATTATACATATTCTAATTGTTTAATTAAGTTTATTTTATCAATTTTTGTTTATAGTATCACATCGAAATGCATATTGAATAAAACACAAATCAAAAGTCGTTTTTTTTTTTGAGAGAGAGAGGTTCTAAAGACCTAAACCTCCTTTACCTACGTCCATGATTCAAGAAAAAATATATTTATTCTCTCCTTCTTCCTTCCCAATACAAAATCTTGGCTACTCCTCAGCGCGGTGTTACCTTAAGATCTTTTAAAACTACTGTTCAATTATTAATGCGACAACATCCATATCGGTAATCATTTAAATGTTTTCAATTTTAGTTGTTTTTTTTTTCTTATGCCAACGGTATAATTTTTAGCCGAGCACGTCCGGATTCGGTCAACTCGATGGGGTTAAGTTGGGTTAGGTTAGGTATAATATTATAGTCAACGAGCTCACGTATATCGCCTGCATACAATATCCGAACGCGTTTCCAATAGCCGAGACGATATGGCTATTATACAGGGAGTCCCCGCGACGTGTCCGGTCAATTACACCATTCAAGTCGTTTCAACGTAGCCGATATTCGTAGGACATCCTATATTATTATACTCGTACGTGTCCACGGGTTGTGGCGGCACCATATTACGTTGGTTTTTTTTTCGATTTCTTTTTTGTTTTTGTTTTTTTTCATTTGTCCACCGCAGTATACAGCTGCCAGCCCTTTTATTCGATTCTCAACAGAGCACTTTGGGAAAACCGATTTTTCAATTCGAAAGTGTCGTGCGGGTGTTTCCTGGTGTTCTTAACGCCCGGGAACGAAATAAAAATAACGTCGGGGAGGAGTTTCCGCGTTTTATGGGCAGTTCTGCTTCTATATTTTTTTTCTATCCCCCCTTTCCTCTCCTACTCTCTCCCTCTCCCCCCCCCCCCGAAGTAGAAACTGGCTCTCCTCTGATGATACGTTTCTTGTTTTCGTTATGTGCGCACCGCCACCGTCGCCGTTCCTCCGCCACCGTTTTAAACTATACGCTGATCGAATTTCGGCATGCTCCTCGCACAAAATAAACGGTCGTCGCCCAACGGAAAACTACTACTCTAAAGGCAATATATCATAAAATACGAGATAAAATAAAATAGGAGAACACATTTATTTACTTTTTCTTTTTTTTTTTTTTGCCGTTGTTCGCTCGCGCTAGGACGACGACGATGCGTGCATTTGAACTTATATTATAAGCTCCGCGATGGAATAATAATTCGTATTTTTCACGCAATAATATTCTTCGCCGACGCTATTGTATGGGTTTAAAACACGTATTTTTATGCATTACCCCACGTATTTATGGCAGTCTCCCTCTACGGTTTTTAAACCGTGCACAGTTCTGTGTAAAAGACAAATATTTTGTGGGTATAGGCATAATAATTTTAAAATGGAAACGCCGTGTAAAAAGATCACTAGGCAGGCAAAAAAAAAAAAAAAGGTTGATACAGACAAAGTGGAATGGATTTGCTAGCCGAGATTGGAATACAGGATGGCAAAATATTAGCACACGATAAAGATAGGTGGAAGCAGGTTTGTGTTGCGAAAACGGGCCTCAATGGCCTTTGAAAACCAAAGAAGAAGAAGGCCTATATAGTAATATATGAACTACTCGTATTGCGTTTATGAAAACACAATATACAGGGACAGTGTCTTAGCCATCAGACGGAATAGGGGCTAGGACAGGGTGACCATACGTGCGAACGGGATCGTCCCTTTTTCGACCGTCGTGTCCCGTTGTCCGGACGAACTTCGAACGGGACGACTTTTGTCGCATTTTTTTTTTAGAAGATAGTCATTTTTTAATGCCGTTATTTCCGTGTTGTTATGTGTGTGTAAATAAAAAATCGGTGTATGAAATAAATACAATGACATTCAAGAAAGTTCAACAATTGTTTTCAAAAATAATAAAAAATAATGGATATTATTTTCGACGAAAATAATCGTGTGTGATGTTGTCATTGACGTAATAAATAATTATTACGTTCGTATATTAAAGAAGGACGGTGTGGTGTTTGTATTATTTCGGAAAGAAAAATTATTTATTCATCAATAACTGTTGGCAGAATATTATCAAGTAATGTCTGGAACTAATGCAATACAGAGAATATTGTCAATCACCATTGATGAATACTTTGTTATACCCACCCATAATATCACAGAAATTATGATTGTAAAAAA
This sequence comes from Cinara cedri, assembly GCA_902439185.1. Lineage (NCBI taxonomy): Eukaryota > Metazoa > Arthropoda > Insecta > Hemiptera > Aphididae > Cinara > Cinara cedri. The sequence goes on along the minus strand of CABPRJ010000984.1, from coordinate 159,418 downwards.
ATTATTCCTGCAATGATTTTTGTAATTTGCTTTGCGCAACCGTTATGATTATTAAACGCAATTAATTCATAAAAAAAAAAAAAAAAATTAAAAACAGTAAAAATGACAATTTTTTTTTTTAAAACCCGCAATAAAACGGAATGCAAACGATACGCATGTTTTATCGAAATATTAAACTACTCAGCAATGACCTTAATCGTCGCACGGTAAAATATAGAAATTATAAATCCTAAATTGTTCGTCCGTTTTTTTTACTTTTTTCTTCACTCTGGGTTAGCGGTCTCGGACAGCGTAAAAAAAAAAAAAAAAAATAACAATTATAATAATAATAATAAAAAATCAACGCGTTTCGCGCGCGTAACGTTCGGAATATATGTTTACGTGTACGCATGTCTCGTACGTGTACAGGTATTTCGGAACGCGCGTATTGAAACACACGGTCGATAAAATTACATTCGTCCGGGGCCGTTGTGGACGAGACCGCGCGCGTATCGCAATGACACACACGCACGCGTATAGGCGACCGCAAATATGCGCGTCGCGAAATCTCGGACGACGAGTTTGACAATAAAACTGCGGATTAAACCCCCACCCACCCGGAAAAAAATAAATGCATATAATAACAATTGTTGGGCGGGCCCGGACGGATAAAACGCAATTATTTTTATTATTTTTTTTTTTATTTTTTTTTTTTTTTTAATAATATTCGATAACGAAAAAACAACGCCGTTCCATTAGGGCGCGTTTAAACAACAACCGTCGTCGCGGAAAAACGAATACGGAACGACGTATCGTTGTCGCCGCCCTGCCCGCCGGCTTCTTCGCCCGGTCCGCTGTTGTGCGCGCGGACGATTATCGTTTTCGCGTGCGCCGCGCGTAATTTTTACGAACATATTGTCCGGGCACAGTCCCGCTCGCTTTTCAGATATTCACGTATTCACTGCGGAATGGTAATATCAGTCATTCGAGAGTCATTAAACACGGTCCCGCGTTTCCTACGCGCGCCAGACCATTATCTCCGCGAGTGTAGTAAATAATAACAATAACAATAATGATAACACTGAAACGGGGTGAAAAAAAAAAAAAAAAAACGACGGAACGAACGCTATTTTTACGGCTCGGATACTCGAAAATTATCCACACATGAGCTGTTCGGCTATTAATTCGCGTGCCGCGTATTGTTCATACCGCACACTCCGCCGATCATCTCTCGAGAATTCCGAAATTATTATTATTGTTATTTTTTTCATTACGCACTCCGTTCCCGCGCTCCGCCGTGCGCCGCCGCGAAACGATCCGCGGTAATTACAGCGAGAACTCCGCGGCCGCCGATGACGCGCGACGGTCGCGAACTTTGATTTTTCGCGCGTTCTAAACGCGCCGCGGGCCGCGCGAAACCCGTTTTCGTCCGTCGACAACACGACGCGCCGCCGACAACACGACGCGCCGCCGACGGGCGGGTCGCTCGGCGCGCGTCGGGGAACCTGCCCGGAAAGATAACGGCCGTGCGTCGTTGCCGTTATTGTTAGAAGCCGCGGGAATCGCGACGAAATCGAACAGAACAATGGAACTCGCGGCGCGGCGAACGCGGCCTGTTACCGACGGCGTCTGGGTTTCGTGCGCGATGGTGGAATAACGCGCGCGGATAACGCGTATGCGCTCCGCTGTGCCGCGACGGCGGGAGAAAAATATTCAAAACGTCTATTTCAATCAGCGCCGGTCCGCCGTCGTCGGCCTATCGTGTTCGCCGGGCGTTTTGACGTTTGTCGGCCGGTGCCGCTGGGGCGGATACGAACACGGGACGCGACTTTTTAACAGCTTTTTGAGTGGTTTTCGACGGGACGCGCGTCGCTGCGCCGCCAACGGCCGACGGTTGGGCGCGGGGCGGGCGGGCGGGGTGGGGGGGGGATTGCGTCGCGGTACGCGGAGAAAGGCCGGGTTCCTAATGACGGCGATACGTTCCGGCGGTGCCATTAATCAGCGCCGAGTGTCGATAAGACGTCGCCGGGAAATGGAGACGCGAGGAATATTCAAAAGCGGGATACGCATTACGGCGCGGCGGCGCGTGTGCGGGGCCACGTTACGGGGCGCGCGGACGGGCGAGACCGCGGAATCCCGGCGACGACAACACGCGCGCGCGTCCCCGACGACGCAATTAGCAAATAAACCGTAACCGCGGCGGCGTGCGTAATATTTTTATTTTTGTTTTTATTACGTATTTCGTTTCCGATTTCGGCGCGGGATCCGCGAACCGGCGACGGTGTCTCGGCGGGTCGCGACCGCACAGACGTCCGCGCGCGTCCGTCGGGAAAATTGATAACGTAACCGGCGTTTGGGAGGACCGCGTTCTATTCCGTGCGCGAGCCGGCCGCGAACGCCAACGGTTTTTTTCGTCCGTCGATACGTAATATCGCTCAATATGACCGTCAAGCGTCGTTTTTACGTTTTTACGTTTTTTTTTAATTTCATTATATCATTGATCTTTAAAACCGGACAATCGAAAAAAAAAAACCATGAGATACATTAGGTACTGCCGTGACGATGACGGTTTTTTTTCTCTCATGTGCTACTCTCACTCGTTTTTATCAGTTATGACAATTGATTATATTTGATATCTAAGGATTTTCCGGCACCTGGGCGTGTAATGAATGCGTTTGCTGTTTTAGCTCCGAACACTGGCGTAAATACAAACGGGACGAGACACTGAAAATAATTGTCGATACGTTGCGAGATACACGTTCGTTTTACGCGTCCATTTATACGTTACGAAACCGGAAAACGCGCGAGATACGCGATATCAATGACTCGAAAAACTTTCGATTTTTCTTCCATACGAATATGCGAATATTCACGTTACGAGACTTATTTTATTTCAAAAATATTAAGTCGATATTTTGACATTCATACGTGTATTTACTCACATTTCTGTGTCGCGTGAGTACGAATCCGTATCGTCCCAGATGTGGCCACCATTGAATCAACTCCCGAAAAATTAAATATTAAACTGGCTCCCAATACAATTTTAATCAAATGGTTTTCAAAATGTAAATTGGTTCTACATAAATGTCAAAATGAAAAAAGTACGAGACTTTAATATTTTTAGTGACACAGTGCCAAATAACTGCTAGGAATAATCAAATATTTAATTCGATGATGCATTAAATAGTCGCAACCGTTCTAATTATACAGTTCCCGCTTACGTATGTAAATTTGTAGACTTTTGCGTGTGATAACTTTGGCTGTACATCGTGCTGCGCAGGCGGCGAATAATTCCTTTTATTAACGGACACTTAATGTACAGTGCGAATGTCTTAACGGGAAAAATTCGGAAAAAAAAATCTGTCACGGTTCTTAAGTTCGTTTCAAACATAGAAATAAACAACCGTTTTTGTTTTCATCTTAATAGATACATTATACTATTTTTATTTTTCGAAACGGAATTTCGGCGTACCAATTATTTTCGAATTCATAATAATAATGACGAGTATAGTATACGCTATACCATCTTTGCAAAGTTTGCAACGGTTTAAATTATTTCCATAGCCAATTATACTCACTCAATAATCTAGCCAAGACCGCATTGTGGCGATAGTCTGAGGGTGGCTATAAAGTATACGTGTACCCCCCCCCCCAAAAAAAAAAAAAAAAAAAAACAATTGATATTGAGTGTAATAATGCAATCAGAACGATTTAAACTGCGGTAAACCTCAAACATTTTTTGTAAATTTAAGACTTATATTTTGGTTTTACCGTGTGTTTTTTTTTATTGTATTTTGAGTCTAACTGGCGAGTAAGTAAATCGCGTTTTGATTTTCCCAGCAGTTTGCATAATAATTGATACAAACCGGCAAAAAACGTAAAAAGAAAACTGACCAGTTTACGGTGTTATGATTTCATTTTTTTTAAATCTCTACGAATTTTGTTTTCTAGTAGAAAATTTGCTCTAATCGAAAAAAAACAAGAGACGTTTTATGTTGCATTTTGGATCTTTTTGCTGAATTTTTGAACATTCGACCTTGTAATAATTCGAAGGTATTTAAAGCGCAGAATTAGTTAGATACCGAAGTTACTTTGAAACGCTATTGATGAGAACGTCGCGCTTCCGTGTTTACCGACAATAAATCAAGATTAATTAATTCTCCGGTCCTTTACGAAAGAATGACCCCGTAAAGAGCGTATTGCGTTGGCAGAGTTTTGGAATTTTCTCTTGTATAATTTTAACGTGACTAATATCTGGATTAGGTGTCTACAAATCGACTACTCGGAAAAGTCTGAAAGATGATGAACTCCGAGCACGAACAGCGTAGTATGTTTCGTGGATTCGCTCCGTTTCGATGTTTCACGTTACCTCGTATTCCTTTGTATTTTATCGTATCGGTTGTCAGAATAATATTATTTTGTAATCGCAAATTAAAGGTTTCTTGAAAAACTTTACTTGTCGGAAAAGCACCCGTGGTCTTTGGCACCGATGGGAGGGGCCTACAGTGGGTTGACTATCATTGCCAGACGTCAGTATGCAACTGCCGTGGCTGAGATACGAACCGTGTCAATTTAGATAAATTGAAAACAGGACAAATAGTATTATTTTAGAATGATGTCCACATTCGTAGTCTACTACCTGTAAGGCCTGTGCTACACAAAGCGGTCGAAACCCACCGCAGCTCGTCAACTGTTCTATCCTGCAGCGGAATATCTAAAAGGGATTATTATCAGATAAATATTTTGTTAATTTGAAAGTGATGTGGGTATATATATTTCAATATTTATAGTGCAAACATTAGTGGGAGGGAGAAATCATCCCACGGATCTACAATGAAATGTCTGCCCATTTAGAAAAAATACTGAATACGCTACTGGCATTATCGGCCTACTGGATCCACGGACAAGTGATCTAGGAAATATATCTACTCCCGAAATGTCTACAATTGTCAGTTTTTATTTTACGTCTTTTTCCGGTTTTTCCCTCATCTAATAAAAACTGTCTGGAAAATTAAAACACTCACCAGCATTTTCTGTTAAGAGCACGAATTTCAGTAGACAAGTCAATAATAGAACACACATAAAAAAAGTACTCAATTATAGTAAAATCAATACAGACTTCGCTACTCTCAGAATCGAAAAAATACTACATAATACAGCTAATAGGTATGCCACTATTGTAGGTGAAAAGTTGGAAAGGTAGGATATATTAAGTCATTTAATTTTTTTCTTCTCACAATGATAAATAATTGCTAACATAATGCGATTCTGAGGAAAGTTCGATATACATGTTTTTAAATGTTACATTGTTTTTACAATTGTTATCAAAATTAAAACTTAAAACGATTATAAAAAAAAATGTACCATATTAAGTCCAATTTTTTTTTTAATGTAAATTAAAACTTATAGTGAACCTCGTGCTAAATTTTAAGTACTTCTGATCAACTAAAATAATTTAATTTCCCTGAATGAAATTAGAAAATATAAAATGTCTATAAATAGATCAATAGTTCCAGAATGTTGTAAATTTTACAGATAAGGCTAATTATTTAAATATTTAATGCGAATTTCAGATCTTGACGATTATTTTCAATGGAAATACGATAACAAAACAAAATCGAAAATAATGAAACCATAATATCGTAAACTTTAACTTAAATGGGAAATTAAAAAAAAAAAATAATTTCTCAATACACTAGCTAAAAAAAATCTGAACGAACCAGAGTTAGTAGTTAGTTAGTTAGTTAGTTAGTTAGTTTTTCTGTAGTAGAAAAATTTTTTAGAGACAAAAAACCCAAAGAAAATAATAATAATGAAAAACACATTGTAATAAAACCAACAAATTCTCCGTTACGCTCAGAATATAAAACATAAAAACTCAATATTAGAACAAAATTGAATGCGTTTGCCAGATCTCTTTCAATTACCCGGTAAAGACGAGAAATTCTTACTTCTATCCATTATTATTATATACGATCTTTATCGATAGCACTGATATTTTCTTTAATATTATTTGTTTAATGTTGTACCGATTTTCCAGTTTTTCCTACGTTTTTCCATGTTTCCCCGTGTTTTTTCCGGGTTTTTCACATCTGCTGAAAACTCTAGGGAAAAATCAAAAAATCACCTCATTAAAGTATCATCCCACAACGATTTCTTATCAGAAAAAGTACTATTCTCAAACATTGGAGCAAGATCTCTGATAGAAAAGTTGTTCACAGAAAAAAAATAAACATCTTTGTAAAACCATGAGTTTCTTCGCTTCACTCAGTATCTAAAAAAGTTATAATCGAATGACAATGCATAATATTTTCAGAAGAACAAAACGAGAATAATCCGATAAAAATTCTGGTTGAAAGTGTTCGTTGGCATAGAAGAATTATGTAAAAATTAAAAATGTGTTAGTAAACCACCAAATTTACTCCCTTTCCAATCATGGTGTAGCCATTAGTGGTTAAGGAATCTTTCTCCGTAGCCCGAACAAACAAACGTATTATTTAGACGTATTGTAAAAAACATAATTTAAACTATTTTTGATTGTAAGAGAAAATCTCTATTACCGAAACATTCTATGATGTCCTAGAACTTAGACGTAGATTATAGTTTATAAGTTGACGAATAAATGGCTAGGTACACATTGTTTAGGTAAAAAAAAAAAAAAAGGAATCGATTGTTTACGATTCTAGGAAATTGACTCGATTATTGAATCACGTTCACATGCTTTTGTGACTAATTGGTTTCTGGTTGTTTTTTCAGCAGAAAGAGAGAGAGAGAAAAAGACTTCTCGTAAGTATTTGTAAGCTAACGCTGCAGCGTGTAGATATACAGTATACACTACTACTCTGTACACGTCTACACTGCCAAAATACGTTTCTGATCCTTTCCGAACATAATAATATAACGCGTATAACGAGTTTGAAAGCGTAAACGGCCAAAGTTTCTTTGTATAAAATGTCGCGTGTGACCTCATTGAACGCGCCTATAAATAATGGACAAGTCGTTGAGCGTATTTTTCGAAAAAAAAAACTATTCTCCTCGACGTCTCGTGGGGATATTGGATTTCGGGCGAAACCGCGATACGGATAGGTTATGTTTGAGACGATATTGAAAAAAAAAGTTTCGAGTTGTACTTGTACCTATGTTATTCGACACAATCGAAAAGCAATAACAATAGAGTTGCAGTGCTATATAAATTAACAGCGGAAGTATAACTCGAAGTTTTGGTTAATAATTGCAATATGTCAGCTATATACTCGTATGTATATATATACATAGGCATGTGAATTTATAGGAAGTTAATTTTTTTTGCCGATTGTAAAACACAGGTTTTCTAATGCAAAGTTTGAGTCATGTAACAATGATTTCAATGTGATGGTACTTATTGTAAGCAGTTCCTAACGTTTTACATTTTTTAGATCACCGGTATACCTTTTAAAGAAATGTTTTCCCTTTTAAATCATTTCACACTTTTTTTTTTTATCTATTTTCATGTGAATAATATGTTTTTTTGAATTTTCACAGGCTTTGAAATACATCATTCTTATATTTTATATTGTCATTTCAAAATATTCATTGGCACAAATAGGTCAAATATTCGGAGAAAAGGACTTATCTCATAATATTAATTTTAAATACTTAGTATATTTTATAAGGATTCGGGAAAGAGATGCTTGGATGAGTTTCTGAAGGCTTAGTCCCCAAAGTTCCGCTAATTCGCCTCTGATCAAATTTTTTATAAAAACCGTATTTAAGAGATATACGTTGGTTTTTCATGATTCGAGCCGATATGGCTTATTGGAGGTTCTCATATCGATACGTAAAAAATGCCTCATGTTTAAAATATGTACGTGTTTTATTGACATTTTCCGATAAAATTACTACTATAGTTATTACACTTGAGTTTGTTTTATAATAATGGTTTTGAATAGAGGTCTCGGTTGATAAAATAGATTAATCCTTACGCGAATGAAAAATGTGCACCTTATACACGCGAATCGACTATCCGTGTTCACGTATATTAGTGTTGTTCTCGTATTCACGAATGTTTATCTGACACACATTTATATTTTTAACAACGTTATAAACTCAAAATGTTTACACTTTAATATTAAATACAAACATACGTGGATACTTGAACAATTACACGCGTACGCGGATTTTTCAAGTACACGGTTTTATTGGATCGAACGTTGATTTTATGTGAAAGTCTGAGAAAGGAATTCTGGTTTTAAACATTTTGTTTATATTATTATTTCATTTATTTGCCTTTATATTCAAATGCCATATTATTATACGTATGCTCTGTGCGCATCTAGTACAATATTCTAAAACTACATACCTACTATTACTGAACACCAAATCCGGAACAATCCGTATACGAATTTAAATAAACGTTATAATCGGTTTAATTAGAATTATGATTATCTATCTGAATTATTATATAAATCACTTATTTAAATAAATTAACGTAATATTCGTTTAACTGTCCCAAGTTTTCGTGTTTGATGGTATCTAATATCCGGTTTGGATTGGTGAAAATATTGTTTAGCACTACATATTATGTTTTTTTTTTCATCTCTTATATTGATAACACATATCAATTTTTCGATGAGAAAATTAAGTTGTTCGTTTGCTATGAGCATCATACGATGGATAGTGAATGCGGCCATAGTATATGGAATGATTCGACACCAATACGGAAGTATGGAAACGAAGGAGACGTTGTTTCACTCTAAAGTTGACGCTAGAGAGGAGAGTGGGCTCATCTGCAGAACAGTCTAAGCGTTTATGTGGAAACGATAGATTTGTAGTTGTTCGTTTAGTGCAGTGCAAATTTCAAAGAAATAAATGAATATTTGTATTTAAACGAGTAGTACCCGATATTCCATTTATTCGACTTTACCAGACATACGCGTGTAAGTAGAAAATATCCATTCCCGTAAAATTTCTTGAAAATTACAGGCTGCTGCTTCCGTTATGCACAGTCTTATATTCGTTTTTATTCATCGTATTATATTTTCCGACATAAAGACGTAGGTAGGTATACGTATACCCGCAGGTACCAAAGATATACCTACGGTTTTGCGCTCACCGATCAAAAAATATATATTTAGAGTATATGCGTTTTATAAATTATATAAATGTTTCTACACGATGCGTATATGGTTTAAAAACAGTTTATATATATATATATATATTTATATAAAAAAAAAAATACTAATAACAATAAACAAACCAACCACCGTATTAAGTTGAAAGGTTTTACCTGTACTGTTTTTATTTTGCTTGTTGACGAGAGATAAAATTCAAAAATAATAAATCGATGGGTACGGCGAAGTCAACTTGGAATATATTATCCACAATTATATTACATTATATTCGACGACCATAAAACTCCGGAATTTTATGATAAATTTCTAAAACGATATTACAATAATATCGTTATAGGTACTCGTCGATCCAAAGTTCAACGTCGTCGTATATCCGCGTTTTTCCACATTTCCGACATAATATTTTATATTATTCGCTACTGAATTATAATAATAATATTTTATTCGTTTTCTGTTTCAGGAAGTAGAATCACCCGCAAGTATCCCGTGCTCGTTTTCATACACGGAGAATCGTACGAGTGGAATTCCGGTAACCCATACGACGGCCGAGTGTTGGCCAGCAACGCGGACTTGGTAGTGGTCACGTTGAATTACAGACTCGGCATACTAGGTAAGGAAAGCCAAACAATTAATGTAAAGTGAACGAATTTTTATAATTTTAATTTTTAGTTTTATTATGAATATACGACATGCTTTATACATATTTATATTTTCTCTATAAAAAGTAAATATAACAAGAAAAAAGACTGGATATTGTTGACGGGTGATCACTGTTGTGGGTGCCAAGTCGGAAACGTAGTAGGATACATAGAGTAATTTCTTTTTTATATTTATATAGCAATATACTGTACGCATCATTCGTGGCTTCAAGTAAAACCGACAAACTATTGTGCCGTGTAAAACAGTTTGAGAACGACTTTTTAAATCTGAAAATCGCCGGTGATTGTGGGACTGGCGATACTAGCAAAATAACTTTAATACCTATCTACCTATGTATTACAGTTGCTCTCTTTTTTTTTTCCTTTGACGGTCATGTTATAAAACAATTAGCGATTAACACGTAATTATTTTATTTTAAGAACAAACCAAAAAAAAAAAAAACAACAAAAATAATACAAATTCTTCAATCTTTTAAAAGATTTTTGACATTGTTTTTGTCACACATTTTTTCCCAATGGTGAAAGATCAAGTGGTGACAGTGAATGGAAAAAAAGGTTGAGAAATGATACCGTAAAGGATCACGAACGATAATTTGTTGTGTTCGTTCAATACAAGTATGTATTATGTTATGTAGACCGTTAATATAGAAATGACGTGCAGTCGGTACTCCAAAAGAACGACGGTGATAATATTGTTATCATCCAGTGGTATTTTTATTTTCGGATCAGAACCCCTTTGGGAGGACGTTCCTTCGCCTTCCGCCGGTTCCTTTATTCAAAAAAAATAAATAGGAAATATCCGCAGAAATGGGCGAGTATATATTTTTTAACAAGACATTTTCAATTGTCGTTACTTGTTTTGAACATTGGAATATCCTTTTTTTTTTCTAGTACCTTCTAAACAACCCGTACTCCTCTGAGTAGGTTTACCCTCAAATCATTTTTCTGAAGACTGCATAATGTTTCGCAAATAACAAAAAAAAAAAAAAAAGAAACAGAGCCGATATAATCGATAGGTGTGCCACGACTGTTGTAAATGGGAAGATGGGAAAATAGGATACATAAAGACACACGATAGTAATTTAACCCATTGTTTACATTCCTCGTTTAGTTCAAAATAAATTACATCTAGATAAATTCTAAACCACGTCAAATTGTATTAATTTAGTATTTAAGTAACGACGTGGATTGTAAATCATATATTTATAAATAATGTAATATACTCACCTCAAATTAAATTTGTTTAATTGCAGTGTGAATTTTTACATCATATATTATAAATGATATTATTAAGAAAATACCATGGCAAATTATAATAATCTAAACTTGCACTTGTATTGATTTTAGACTGTAATATAAATTTTTTCAAATTAATAAAATAAAAAAAACAGTGTTTCTGTCTCATTAGATGCTATTTTTGATATAAAATGTTTGATATGAACTTTTTTGAAGTATATTAATTAAGACTCAAAATCTAAAACCTAATGAGAAAAAATAGTCGTGGTTACTTCCGTTATACGCATTCTACATTCATTCTGTTCGTATGCAGAATATTATTTTAATATTCAATCAATACAGCAAACTTCTCAACTAAAAACCTATAGTCAACTGTGTAACGAATCTTATAGATATTAATTTGAAAAAAAAATCGTATTTTTTGGTTTTTCCCAATTATTATGAAAACTACTTTAGATATCGAGAAACAACGTTCTTTGTTCAGTATAAAAATATTAAATGCAATAAAATGTATTTTATCCAATTATTCAATTATTGCAAGATTTCTAGTAGAAAAGATCGTTTATAAAAATTAAAATAGTTAAACCGGGAAGCCAAGTTTCCGTGAATGTTAATCAATTTTAATTTTTTAGTTTTTTCAATTAATTATGAAATTTATTTGAAAAATCAAAAAATGGCATTATCAATGCACAAATCATAAAACGTTTGCTTTCATAAAAAGTACTACACTCTGTGCATCGGAGTAATATCTCCGGTATAAAAGTTATTTACATGTACAAGAAAAAAAAAACAAAAGTACACACCATAATAAAACTAATAGATCCTTCGCTATTCTCCGAATCTAAAATGATATTTGTTAAAGTGCACGGGTAAACTTAACACAATACAACTAAGAACAATTAATTATAAATATTATGCAACTTAATTAATAATTTTAATTAAACTTTAATGTACCTTTATAATATTATATTCCCTTGTAATTTGAACATAATTATTTTTGTTAATGAACAACTATGTTTACCTATGCGTCATATTACACATACTGTACTGTTGATACATAAGAAAACTAATTTCTTTTGATTTGATTCTCTTGTTTGTTAGAAACTGTATGCTCAGAAAAAAAAATTACAAATATTATTCTTTTTTGTTCGGCCCAAATTAAACGTATCCAATTAGTAATACTCCTAATAGCTCAAACTACCTATCCAGTGTCTATGCAATGAACTGCACAGATAAAATACGACATAATAATGCTTATTAAAATTCGTACGTTGAAAATAATTTGTTTCGCGTAAATTTTTAAAATCGTTTGAATTCTATAACATAATAATTATTTATAACGAAATATAACAAAAAAAAAAAAAAAAATTGTCTTCGTAAATATGCAGCGGTAATACTCGCTGGTGTGTTCGTAATATAATACACTGTGCGTTATTATAAAATTGGGGTCGCTGATTAATTTGCATTATAATTATATAACTACGTAGAGAGATTACTATATATATACGCAGAGAACAAAACGGAACATTATTATCATTATGCAAAATATGATAAGATTATCTTACGTGGCAAGCGCTTAAACAACTTATAATTAGTTTGTATCCAGTTTAAAGCATTTAATTATTTAATAATCATTTAATATTAGTCTAGTCTACTTATTGTTTGTCGAGTTGTGCTCATGTCACTCAAGAATTGCGTTCCTTTGTACAAGCACGCACGATATACGTATACAATATACAACATACCTGGTTCACAGGAAACTGCTAATGACAGACAAGAGCAGTCGTGTTACCAAAACTTAACATTATACCTATACATTTTTTTACTAACCAACTTTATTGAATTCGGGTTAAGTGTTCCTATTATGTTTTTATTTATTTTAATTGAAGCTTGGTTTTACGGTGCGCGTTTTTTTTTTTTGCTGTCCAAACAACTTTTCGATCATAAATCTTACTCCAATCAACAACATCAGGTACATAGTACTTGGTTGCGGGTTTCGTCTATAGTGACTAGCCGAAAATGTCTATAGGTAAATTTAGTGTAACTATAGACGTGCACCAATTAATTGGTAACTAGTTGGTGCACTGCTGCTCATTTCTGTTTTTCCTTTTAGTTGTTCTAATAACGAAGAAAAACCAGAAAATTCATGTTGTGATTCCAGGAAAAATGTTAATTTTAGATTTATACCGATTATTATTATTTATTATTGTTTTAGTCTTTTCGTCGTTTTCTTATAAAAAAAAAAAATCACAAAAGAACTTTTTTTGTTGAATTTCGGATCTAATTGGTGTATTTATTATTTATTTATTTTATGATTTTCCTTGCTGTGTTCATGATAATTAGAAAAACCGTGAAAAAAGTGGCAAATTCATATTAAAAAAGCAGACATAGTTTGCACGACAAATGTAATGTAGTTGATAAGAAATTTGGAAGGTAGGATATAAAGGGGAAATTAATTTGTGTCTGTACGCAATGATAAACCGTTGCTTACTAAAAACGATTTGGAGCAGAGTATAGCTGATAGTGATGCTGTATCAACAATATAAAAGTCCTGTTATGGTAAAAAAATTAAATAGGTATTATATATTTTGTTTACTAATATTTTTTTAATATTGTACAGATTTTTCGGTACGTTAACGTTTTTTTCGGTTTTTCACATTTGCTAGGAAAACTCATGGGTAAATCGAAAAATTCCTTTCTTAAAGTACCTTCTAAGTCAAATTTCCTTTCAGAAAAAATTTTGTCGTTCCGTATATCGTTGCATATTTTTAAATTAATATTATGTCGTACATTCATATTCTACAATGGTATCGATTCGTAAAAATTTAAGTATTAAAAACATTGTTCCGTAAAAAAAAAACGAAAACCTTTATTTAGTTTTATTTATTGATATATTAAACTTCAATACATTTAAAAATTGTGTATTATATTTTTAATTTAATAAAAATAATATTAACAATGACCCGCTATAAACGCATATCAACTTTTTTTGTTTTACATGCCTACAAGCATATTTCTTTTTATTAGAAATTACCTTTGTTCCTCGTTTGCCATTTTTTTTGTGTAGCACAACAACTGCTTGTAACCACAACGAAAATGGGTTATTTAATTTTACCACAGCGCAAAGCGAATATTTACTATATAATATTACAGAAAATACACACGTCTTCTTCCTATAGTAGTTACATAATTCAGTTACAATTTACATATTACATTCGAGTTTAACGTGTAATGAAATTCACGAAATTGTAAATAGAACAATAAGCTTATTTTATATGTAGGTGGTTACGTTTTGTGAAATCGTAAAATCCCGCGTACACAGGTATCATTCCAACGATTTATTTAACAGTAATAATATTATTTGGTACCTACCTACCTAACGGTATTATTTCATTTTCCGTTTTCCCATAAATATACCACGAGATTTACTGTATAATATGCATATTATATATTACGGTTAAAAAAAATAAACCCCGTCTTTCCAGATTTTGGATCCAATAAATGAATTAAATAGAACCGGCCACACAATGTGGTGTTATCGTATGCAACGGTGATGCAGCGACACAGCATACCGTTATCAATACGTGTATTTAAAATTTCAATTGTATTATTTTTTTATTAAATAATTTATATTTTAAATAGATATATGGTAAATAACAATACGCGTAGCATTTAAAAATAAATTATTTATTTCAGATCTTCCGGATTGGTACTTTCAATCCGGATTAAACCGATTGTAACGTTTGTATCAGTCTGGATCAATGCGGGTTTGATGCCCAGCACTAATAATAATAACAATTTTAGAGGCATCATTAGGCAACCACCTGCAAATCTTGGGGGATGCTGATAAAAATATCATTAAATTTCTGTGATGTTATCTGTGATTTTTTAAGCTGTCGGGATTTAGGCCCTGTCACTTGTCAGTATTTTAATTATTGGAATTTTGAACACCTCTACAATAAATAAGTCAACTAACACTTGAATGTTTTAAAAATGTTACCGCTTCTGGAAAAAATCAATATTATTATTCTGTGCATATGCCAGCGGTTATTTTAAACTGGCTAAAAACAAAAAAAAAAAAAAAAAAAAAAAAAAAAAACAAATTCGGAAGTAACTGTTTCATTGTTTTAAACTTACCCGGTTTTTTCCAGCTATTGAGAAAACAACAAGGACGAAAACCGGCGTCCCAATGTAGGAATTAGACATCATTTCTTCTGAAAATAATTTTACTCGTGAATTTTCTGAAATTAATAATTAAAACACATATTATCATAGTGGAACCAAGATATTTTCTTCAGAGTTGAAAAAAAAAATTACCAAATTTTTAATGTGGCGGACATGATATATTATTAAACATTGTGTTCACATTTAATTTTTGCAGTTTCAACATGGTTATATGGTTGTATTGATTAATTAATTTTTTATCAAGTGATTGTTTATTCAAATATTGTAATATATTATATATTCATTCGAATTACGATCAAAACAGTAAATAAAACAGCGTTTCTTAAACTGTGGGTCACCACCCACTGGTGAGTCCCTAGTCGATTTTTGGTGTGTCACGAAAATTGTTTTGAATTATATAGATTTAAAGAAATTGATGTTTTTAGATTCCGAGAGGAGCGAGGAATGTATCGGTTTTACAATGGTGTTTTTTATCTATGAATAACTTTTCTACCAGCAATTTCACTCTGATTTTCAAGTTTCTAAAAGGAAATCTGACTGGGGCGGTACTTCAGGGAGGTAATTTTTTGATTTTCCCAAATGTTTTCATTAACTACTTTTTGATAAGTGAAACCACGTAAGTCACGGCCCTAAAAAGATTTAGAACCACTAGTATAAAATATTTTATAGAATTCTAACCAACATATAAATTATATCTGCAAGACATTCGTAGTAAAATATTATTTTATTGTACCCGAACGTTTGTACATTTCCATAGAAGTATATTTAACTTTTTTTTCATAATTGTTGCTATCCTCGTATTTTTCCTCGTATTGAATATTAAATACTTATGTCGAACACTATATTTACGCAGTTTTAAGTGAATGCTTCAGGCCAAGTAGATTGCATGGTATTAACTGTATTACGCTTTGACAAAAAGTTCTGTGAAAACAGTTATTGTTTTAATAACACTAAAACGAAAGCATATGCTTTTCTTAAATATCGTCGTAAATATTATTCTGTTTTGTATTTCAAAGAGTTTATATATATATATATACGTAAATACAGATTTAAATAAATCACTCCTACATACATGTATCGTGAATTCTATGTAAATATACCTGGATGAGAATTTCTTTGATGACAGGTTTTGGATTTGTGAACAGTAAAAAAGACCCTTCAAGTGTTTAGGATTTTCTCGTCTTTTTTTCCCGTTCTGACGTTTTATCAAGTAGTACTAATCCACTTGTCTTCAGTCAAATGTGGTAGTATCTGTCAACGACGACACAAATTGTAAAAAATAAAAATAAATATTTATTTTGTAAAATAAAATATGAAATGCACTTAATATTTATCGACAAGAAAAAAGGAATATTCTGAAAAATAATAGTTTTATATTCTATTCTAAAAAGACGGACGTACTTTGCACGACGGGTGGCCTTCTGTTGCAGGTGAGAAGCTGGGAAGGACGGTATATAGAGGATAATTTAATTTATATCGGTACAGAACGATAAATCGTTACTAATGAAAAACGATTTGGAGTACAGGCGTTAGATGAGAGGGGCTAAGGGCGATAAAGCCCTCCCAAAATCTTTTCTAGACCCATCAAAATTTCTTACAGCTTTCCCTGTGAAATGAACATACGATAAAATATCGGTAAAAAAACCAACTAGATAAAATCTCCTTTCAGAAAAAATACTACACTTGATATAACGAAGTAAGGTTTCTGGTAGAAAGGTTGTTCACATGATACAAAAATAAATAATAAAAAATAAATAAATATCATTGTAAAACCAATACATTCCTCGTAACGCTCTGAATTTAAAATAATATTTGTCTTCTTTCAGATAAAAGATCGTAGTCGTAAATAATAATTTATTTGCTTGAGATGTTAAATTTTTAGTGGTACTCCTATTTTAAAACGCTTATCTTATTTTTTGTTTGAATATATGATTATTGTACTTTCAATACTATTTATAAATTTGAAGTCGATAAAAATCCTTTCATTTTAGTACATGATAGAGTTTTTATAATCTATGTTAAAATTGAATGAATACACAATGTTTCTTTTCACCTCGGAAACACTTCTGGGGTTATTTTTTCGGTTTTTTCACGTTTTATTTACCTTGTGAACAGTGATATTTTATTTGAATAAAATGTATAATCATACTCGTATAGTTTTAATAGTTCCTGTAGTCAAATCCCATAATACATCCGGAAAAAATTATGAAAAACTGAACACAAATTACGATACATCCGTTTATTAGTATCAGTAATATTATTTAATGTCGGATGACCTTGAGTGCAATGGGGGGGGAAAAAAAAATGATTTATATAATGAAGTTGTCTAACTTTAGTTATTTACCGAGTTCCATTCGAAATCGTTTTTATTTTTTATTTTAATAACTTATCGTTGTTTCGATGGTATAGACTAAATGACCATTTATCCTAATAGTGGCTTATTCACTGTAAAAAATATGGTAGATCTATCTTTAATTTTCCTTACTGTTATTTTGCTGAAAGTCAGCATTTGTGTACACGCTTTGGAAATACAATGTTCGTGCCATTTTAGAATCATGAAGGTAGGTAATCGTATTGTAAGTTTTTTAATGTTGGTCAATTAGTTTCGTAATAAAATTATAATACCGACATAATCATGTCTACTTGTTTCAATTATGTAACAATACACTTCCTAGAAACTCTATGAATAATGACGTGTTCTCTTTGAATAAAACTTTTGGCGTACTGTACAAATGTGCAACTCTAAGGGTCGCTCACTGCCCTTTGGCCGTGTGTTACCGACCCGTGCAGTAAACGCGCGTTTAGACGGACAACAGTTTTCAAAACTGCCCAAAGCGTAACATCAGATAAATAATATTATGTGTAGGAGCCATTGTCAGAGTTGGGTCAGCATAACATTGTGATGGCCTACTAGTTTGACATGCAATAGTATTTCTTGATCAAGTGGAAAATATCCGTGCAATTTTATGTGTTATTTTAATTGTATGTTATAATTATTTGTATGTTTGATTGGACGTACAGTTAATAACATTCACATCAAAAGGTTTCCGTTTAAGTTCGAGAGTTAAAACAGCGGAAGTTTATTTAATTTAGTTTATCAATTTAAATTTAAATGTTCAATATTATTGTTTAAAATATCGGTATATAACGAAATTGTCAAAAATTAATTATCAAAGACCTATTTGCGTTGTACATTTTAGAATTTGAGCGTATCGCGAGAATACGATTTTACAATGATTATGGTTACTTTAAGATTATTTTTTAATCCGTTCCGTCTGTAAACAAATTTTCAATTGGAAACCGTTCAACCAGTCAAAAACTCGAGGAGGTCATAATTTTATTTTCCTTGCTGTTTTTCGAACGACTGTAGATATCTACGCTACTATTGGTCCCGTTATTTTCGATTTGGTTTTTATTCTTTAATTTGTAATTCAGATATAAATATTAATGAAGAGACCTACAATAACATTTTACATTAGCACTTAATACACGCTATATAATTTCCAAACCATTTTGACCGTTTATGAGTTATTTATGGTCATTTGAAACGGTCTTGTTTTTCTTTGGTTTTATGATAAACAAAGTTGTGTTGGCTTCTCAACATTTCTCAAAAATTTGATACAATTGACCTTATAATAAGTTATTTAGTTAGGTATTCTTATAATAAAATATCGAAAATCCTTAATCATGAATTCATTTTAATTGTAAAACATGTCTATGAAAATCGTAAAAATCACTGCAATTCACTTACGGTTTTCAAATTTATGTAAATACATTTTTTTTAGCCAAACAAAGTTGCTCGACAATTTGAAACAAAAATACATGGATAATTGTAATTTATATTGCAGTTACAAAAAAATATAGTTTTACATTTAAGTTTAATAAACGATATTGTGCGAATTTCGTCCAAAATCGTTTTTCGTTAACAACGATTTGTTGTTGAATATAGATGCAAATTAGGAAAGTATATAATACATCATACGATTCCAACTTTCCATCTACAAAAATGGCACACTTGTGTTACTAAGTCTGTCTGTCTTTTTTTTTTCTTTTTAAATAAGGTAGATACGTAGCATATAGTTATTGTTAGTTCAAAATTATTTAAATTTACATAGCATAGTTTATTTAAATGGCACAACAAAGTTTTAAAAGTTTTAATGAATAATAATAATAATGATAACAATAGTAATAATAATTAAAACTAACTACTCCTATTTTGCATGGTCACCAAATTAGAATATTCGAATCCTTTGGGTATAAAGAACTATCACCACATAAAAACATCACGTGAAATACAACAAGTTTTAATACACATCGGGTATAAGTATTATTAGTGGGTACGGATACTTCAAAAGAATCCAAGAATTTAAAAAAAAAATAATTACATAAAAATGAGTAGGTACTCGGTTTTATTTTTAAAAGTAGCAAAATTGTAGGTAGGTTAGACATAAAATGTTCAAGAGGAATTCAATATATAATTTATAACTTCATTATAAATATTTTTTCCGCGGCCCCCAATTCAATACTTATGATTCTTTTTTTTTTTTTTTTTTATTTTCTTTTTAAATTTTTTTACTGAATAGTCAATATTACTGTATTGAAAATAAAAAAGCGTAGGTTAGATTTGCGCACTTAAAATGTAATCAAAGACAAAGTTAAAAAGCAAATAAATCTCGGTTTGCGTTGGATAATTGCATAATATAGTATATATTTGCAAGAGTTACTTAGTGAAAAACTCAACATTTTCAAATTATAATTACAAAAATGGCTTTTACAACAAACTGGGGACTTAATAAAAATACTCCCTTAATGTGTCACAATTTTATTTTATACATTAATAATTGTTTTCCCTTATGCATTTTCATATATTATGTTTACTTAGTGTTTTTTTTTTTTTTATGTCCGCTGTTTTTCGTTTTTTTCATTTTTTATATTCTCTAATATATAACTATCTTTCCTATTAAATCTGTGTTTTAAGTAACTAAATTTAAGAAGAAAAATGTAAAAACTGTAAGATAAATCCTCGTGTGGGATGTTGGGTCCGAACATTTTCAGTGGGGCCCATTATTCTTTGAAATAAACGCTAATAATAATAATAATTTATATTTATATATGTTTCTATTATGTTATACGAGCTGCACCGATGAAATTAGTCCTGAATGCCATAAGTAGTGCAAATATTGACTGATATCTCATGTACGAGGTTAGGTACATACTACTAATTTGAACAGATAATTTTAGTTTTCCCATTATAGGACCGTTGGTTTATTTACAACCGAATTAATAAAACTACGGCTGGCATTTCAGTGAATAACCGCCAAAACGGAAATATTCTTCTTGAATTGAAGTAATATATAGGAAATCATTGTGCAGTGAGCTAAATTCGTTTAGCTGAAATTCACGGAAAGGGTATATAAATCATACAACACGACTTAATACACCATATTTGATTCTGAATTTATCAAGAAAACTAATAATTTATTTTTTGAAATGCGATTGAGTACTTTTGTAAAGACACTTGACAATATCACACAACTATAAGTAGTTGATCAAATATACAATATATGGGTGTCACAGTTTATACTTGAAGCTAACGGACAGAGATGACGAACACATAGTGATATGTAATATCGCATTATAGGAATTTCTAACGTAAGACAATATTGGTTGAGTACCAGTACGATACTATAGAAAGCGTTTTGTAACATATTAAAATTACATTTTAAACTATGGGCGATCTTACAAAGGAGGTGAGCTGTAGATCCCCAATGGTCATTAATTTTAGATTCTGAATGGAGCGAAGAAGCTTATGGTTTTACAAAGATGTTTATTTTTTATCTGTGTGTAACTTTCTACCAGAAATCTTAATCCAATTTTTAAGTTTAGCACGTTTTCTGAAAAGAAAGTTGGAAGGGTACTTTAAGGAGGTCATTTTTTGATTTTCCCAGAACTTTTCTCAATAATTAGAAAAAACCGGGAAAAACATGGAAAACCGGGATAAGAGGTATAATATTAAACATATATTATTAAAGAAAATATATGATGCCTAAGTAATTGTTTTACTATAGTATGACATCGCAGATGATTCATTTAATTGTGTATACTCATTATTTCGGAAAGTATTAACTTTTTCCGAAATTATTTTCTAGAATATTAAAGAAACAAGCTGCTCTATAATTTTATGTCTGTGTTATTTTTATCATCCTTATTTTTGGATGTTAAACCACTACCTACTTTTTATTTTCAAATAACAACATATACTAAAAACTACATGAATAAATGGAGTATTAGTTAAAATCAATTTTAGTGGTAAATTTTTGATTTCCGTTAATTCGTTGACGAGATATTCCACTTTTAAATATGGGTTGGAGGAGAGTAGTGGAGTGTCATTTATGTGGCGATACGGCACGCGACGTTTTATTAATGCACCACTATTCTACTCCAACCAAAAATTAAAAGTGAAATATCTCATCAACATGACAGAAATAAAAAATGTCAACACTCAAATTTATTTTAACTAATACGCCATCTATTTATAGAATTTTTAATTAAGGTTTTCATTTGAAAATCAAAAGTAGATAGTAGTTTTACCCCCAAAAATAAGAGTCCAAAAAATAACAAGAATATTCAATTATAGAGCTGCTTTTTTCTTAAATATTCTAAAAAATAAATTCCGAAAAAAGTTAATGTTTTCCGAGGTAAAATGAATCGCCCGGTATATATTGTTGACAAAACATCACTAGCAAACGAACTCCGCTCAGAATCGTTTTTTCCATTAGGAATGATTAATTATTGTATGCAGATATACATTGAATTTTTCTTTTACTACCTTCTTAACTTCTCACCTATAACAGTTGTTGCATCGGTCTCTATTATCCCAGGATAGCTTGTTAAATATAGATACCACGGATCACTATGTAAATCATTCTATATCCACTCCCAATAAAAATTCTCAAGAACGTCACCCATCCAAACAACGAATAACTCTAAAAAACGAATAAAGAAATAACGGATTAATATTTTACAGTCAATGCAGCATAGTGAATTTGCGATTACATTTAATTATTGATTTTTATAAATAATTATTTAAAAAAAAAAAATCCTATTAGTTTTAAAAATTCCTTAGATTTTGATTGGTTATAACCAAATATCACGTATAATAAAAATATGATGCATCACAAAGGCGAATTTTCCGTTTAATAACGTTACCTACATGAAACACTTTAAACCAATAATATCTCTTGCCCGCGAGAATATTATTTTTTTCGAAAAAAAAACACAAGTACCGTTTGAAAACTAAATCCTTTGTTCTGCTCAGATTATTAACAAAAATATGGTAATTAATACAGTTTAAGCTGTTTGCATGAATTTAAATTCTATTAAAAAAATATTTGATAATAAATATTACGGCTAGGTCGTATCTGCGTTCATTAATGCGTAATCACGTAAATTAGTATGTTATCAGCTAAGGTATTTTTAAAATCGTGAAAAATATTTTTATGTATTTACCATTAATTATTTTTATTTACACTGTATTTTAATACTTGTATTTGTTTGTACAAAACAATTTTTAATCAATACTGAATAATTATTGTTAACTTTTTATAATACCGATGTCTACAATTAAAGTTAACGGAATAAAAAAAAAAAAAAAAAATGATCTCGAGTTAACGAAAACCTTTTTGGGTTTTTTTTTTTTTTTTTTTACAGTCTCTAGGAAACACGGCAGGAAATTAATAAATGGGTTCAAATATATCCAATCTCTTTGTCGAGAGATCGTATTTCGGGGGGGAAATCTTCGGATTATCGGTGTGTAAGACTTTATATTAAATATAATAGAAAAATTTCTTTTAGGTCAATGATTGCTAGTGTTTTAAATAATTTAGAACAATCGAAAAGTTGTGGTTGAAAACAAATCGTGTATATACATAGCCCCGTAGGCCAACCGATTAATATTCGTTTCACTTTTGTAGATTTAATATTTTAATAAGAATTTTCGTTGTACATTCTATATTTATTTATAACTTAACTAAGGATACGTTTTGACAATTGACATGTGTGTAAATAATTACAAATTATATTCCAATATATTACACTCTACTACCCCTTCCCCATTAAATCGCATTTCAAACGGAGATTTTCTTTTCCACGGAAGTAAACTTAAATAAATACAGCTGTCTTATTTTCGGTTCATATCACCAGGTTAACCCATTAGAAGTAAACGAAAAAACCCATTTTTATAGTTGTTAAACACAACAAAACGGACTTGCTTCGCACGACGAATGGGCCACTAATGTTGGTGAGAAGTACAGAAGACAGAGGGGAGATTCAATGTTTATCTGTACGCAAAGATTAACCATTGCTAACGAAAAACAATCAAGAGCGGAATTCAGTTAACAGTGTTGCTTTTTTAACAATATATATTTTATATTAAAAATAATCGCATATTATGCGTTACATATTTTCTTTAACAGTATTTGTTTGATATATTGTACGGATTTTTCCGTTTTTCTTACGTGTTTCCCCGTGTATTGGGAAACCTCCTGGGAAAATCGGAATATAACCACCTTTAAGTACCCCCCGCCCCCAGTCAGGTATCCTTTTAGAAAAAAACGCTATCGTTGTAAACCGCGGCAGCACAACTGCCGGTAGAAAAGTTGCCCGCAGAAAAATAAAAAAAAAACAAAAAAAAATAACAAACGCCAAACCAATACGTTCCCCATCGCTCCGCTCGGAACCCAATACTGAAATATCGTCCGGAGCAATTTTCCGAATATCCCGCCTTGTCGCCCGGGTACGTATTGCGGCGTCCCGCGGTGAACTGCCGCATCGCACGTCCATCGGCTCCTCGCCGTTCGGCGACAGCGGGACCCGGTAGCGATACGAGGGCTTTTTTTTTTTTTTTTTTTTTT
>CABPRJ010000984.1:79834-135238 GCA_902439185.1 Cinara cedri | reverse complement strand
CCCCCCCCCCCCCCCCCCGGGGCCCGCCGGCTCACGCGTACACGACGGCGGCGTTTTCGTTTTAAAGACGACACGACTTCCGTCCGTTTGTGCGCGGCACAATGATAATTGCCACGGAGCGTACGCTTTCCGGGGCGAGCGACAACGACAACGGCAACAACAACAACAACAACAACAGTACACACGCGTACGTTTACGTACGCGCGACGAAAGTCCGTACTCGTCGGAATCATATATTTTGCGCGGCGAGCACCGGATAACGTCTTTGTCGTTACCGAGTTTCGCTTTTAAACAATACTGTTTTGCCGCTGCGCCACGATTACCGTTCTTCGGCCGGCGAACTTACAGTGCATAAATATGCGTACAAATATATATATATTTAGCGTTTTCGCCCGTTTCGCTACGACCCGCACACGACACTGATAATTATTTACGGTGACAACATTGTATTTTTATACGTACGTATGCGTACGTTTTCTCGATCCGACGGCGACGGTTTTTATTATTTATAAAATGTTTTGTGTACACGCGCATTACACGCGTACAATAACGATAATGATAATAATGATGATAACGCTCGCGGTTTACCGCCCGCGCATAATGATTTATGGCGTTTAATAATATCATTCAATCCGTCGCCGCCGCCGCGGATACCGTTGTGCCGAGGACCCGGAGAATTGCCGCTACGCGTGCACAGTAGAGGTGCCTGCCCGTATGCCCTGTAGCATGCACCTGTAGTGTACACTGCGTTATTACGGTATACGTGTACCCACCCGTAGCGTTTCGTTCGCACAATCAACGCGCGGTGTTAAGTGCGAAATATAAATTGAAAGCGTTAAATTAACACGCGGGCTGCTTGAGCTTTGTTTTACCGCGGATAATACATCGGTACCGTAAAAACATCAAAACTCTCTTAACACGCGCGTGGGTTTTTATTAGTGTATATATTATATAGGTGTGCACCTACACGCCTGCCCGCCTACTTACCCTGTACACGTATACGCGGAAGAATCGGCGGGCGGAAAAAAAGAAAAAACACGCGCGCGCGATTGGCGAAAACGCTCACGTACCGCTGACAAAGAACGCACGTCGAAAATGTGCCAAAACGAACGAACGCTTGTCCGCGAAGGATTTCTCAAATCTCCAGACAATAACATAACGAACGTAATATACCTACGTGAAGCGCGCAGAGTAATATGATTTGCCATGCTTATAGGTACGCGCCTCGTTAATGGCCGGTAGTCGACGAAAAATCGGGAAAGTGCGATATGGCGTAGAGCTTGCGTTCAATTTATACGCGTGCGCGACAGTAAATCGTTTTCCGACGGGTTTGTGCGTTTCGGCTATTTGTACACCGAAAAATTTAACCCCGCGACATATGCGTGAAAACAAATTTATACGCTACAACCCTTCCTGTTTGAATCGATTATTGAATATTAAATGCCGTCTATGGAATTAGTCGGATTGAAAACGAACCCTCGCACTCGTACATTCCTGTTATCTCACTCGGCTAACGAACATCGTGAAAACCGCATGATATAATTCTGTACTGTTGTGGCTATGGACGATAAGTACACTAAATAAAAGTCAATTTTGGGATTATACATGATATCCGAACAATTATCTAGAGCACGAAAGCCAAACACGAGAATGATAACTGGTTGATTGGGACGAATAAATTTGTGACAATATGTGATGATGAGTTACCGACCACAAGTAATTAGCATTGTGAATGTTAATAACAAGAAGCATATCATCAATAATAAATATTTCGTTAAACGTTTAAAAGAAAATTACAATACATTTTACAATTCCCTTACTGAACGTTGTTAGTTTTGTCGCAGCATTTGCTACAATGATACGAAATTATTTTGACGTCTAACTAATTATTACAGGCATTGTCTCACTGGTCCCGGAAAGAAGAAATTAAACTATATTTTTAAACAATATTTTTTACATACATATACAAAATTGTCTTATGGAATTGTTCACCTTTTATTTTTTGCCGCAAATCATATAAGTGTATGCACACTTATTATTATTACAATAAGTCGTGATATGCTGAAAATTTAAGTAAATTAAGTCTCAATATAGTGTACTTTTATATTAGTAAAAATTACATATGTCGTGTAATTATATGAGTTCAGTCATTGATACTTTGCCCATTTAGCAATTATGCTATCGTTTCGTTTAAAAATTTTCGAAATTCAATTCGTTCGCATTGTAAGTTATACAAAATTGACTTAACCTTACTTCTTCCCTGCGAGGACAAAGGGCATGTCAGTCCAGTAAAAATATTTTTACATGGAAATATAATATTATCCATCAGTTATCAACAAGAAAATTAATATTTTATCCCAACCCCTGTGTATATTTTAGTTTAAATTGATTTAAGTTCATAAATAACTAATATTAGTTATAAAACGTATTACATTTTAAAAACCTATCAAAAGTTATATACAGTTTTGAAACTAGAATTTGTTTGCATTTTTTAATGGGTTTTTTTTTTCTTTTCGCGGAAGTTTTCAACCTTTTTAATAAATGATTACGATAAACTTTTAGCAATACCTATATGCAGTATAATTATCTATAGTATTGATAATTATTATACTAGGTATAAATTCTGTACCTTTAATATAATTAAAAAAAAAAATTGAATTGAATTTTCACAAGCAAAAAATCGAGTTACTGTTTACATTCAAATTAATCTAATAATTATTTTAAAATATTTATGAATATAATATTTTGTAATTTTTTTTAAAAAAAAAAATATCGATTTTATTTTTATATAGACACTTAGAAACTATAGATAAATTTATATAATTGAGTTTTTATTAAAAATATTTATAATGCACCATGTCAATGGGAGGGAGAAGGGGTTAAAAATAGTCACCCAGAAGAGTAAATATTCTGGACATTTTTAAGCTATTTATAGGCATTTCACGTTTTCAAATATGTTTAGGTATTATTTGGGTTACTGTGGATAAAACTGTTATGCAAATACAAATGACTCGATTATTAACACGAGATTCATTATACATTTTTGATAAAGTGGTGATAAAAAGTGTTGAGCTTTAAATAGTAGTTTTTTTTTTTTAATCATTTTAAGAAACTTTTTAATTTTGATGAAAACTACAGTTTTAAAAATGTGACAAAACATAAACATATGACAAAAACATTTCAAAACATGTTTAACCGACTTCTTTCAGAATCGTATTCTGTCAGAAATGAAAAAATCATACTGTACGCATATAAATTACAGTATAAAGTGTGTGTATACCCACATAAAATGTTATAACAGTGACACACCCATCAGCAGTATTTGTTCTTTTTTGTACCCGATTTGAAACAACGTCGTAATTCCGCAATAACATATCTAGAAAAATTATATTATTAAGTGTATTTTTTAATATAATATAATAACTTCTGCCTGTTTGGTAAATAGAACACAAAAATTATAACAATTATTATTTACAATAAAAAATAAAATATTTTTTTATTTCCAAAGTTCAAATTCAAATTCCACACATCGCTAAACCCGACAAAAAACAAACGTACGATGATCAAAGTATTGCACGAAATGCTATTTGTGTTTGTTTTTCATCACATACCTAAGTTTTTTTTTTTTTTTTACCAAATAATATGTGATCACATCTATACAGAGTAATAAACATATACTATTTGTATATTAATTTTTAATAATATTAATAATTATAAATAATATGAAATAAAGATTTGAGACAACCAAAATTTATACATTTATACACATAAAAAATATATGTACATAATATACATACGCAGTTTAAATCCCTGGTATTTATTTTGAAAGATTAACTGAAAGTTAAAAAAAAAAATATCAAAACTTCTTTTTTTTGTTGTTATTGTTTTAATTACTGTTCTCGTCTGTATATCTCATTAAAAGTTTGTATACATGGATTAATGTAGCATACCGTTTCCGAAATTCGACAAGAAAATCCTATTGAAGTCGTGCCAGCTTGTCATTCTCTTTTTTGAAATATCAATAATAATACTAATTAAATTAGAAAACATGATGGTAAACGTGAATGTCAAACCGAATTGTTTTCCTTTCTCTTAATATTTGCCAGAAAAACAAATACCCACCTCCTATAACTTAAATCCTCCGTACCCCCTTCTTTTAAAACAGGTCGACTACACGGTTTAATTTTAAAAAATACAAAAATAAAACAATATCCGACGTTAAGCAACCATGCAATATTTGATTATACTACCGACAAAAATATAAACCACGTCCAACCTCATTTAAAATGGTTTTTATTATGTATTTAAAGCGGATTTCCCATGTACGGATGTTATAGTTTTACAATTCGAAGTTTTAAGTTTATTTTTTGTTATTTGGAAGTAACTCTCGACTGTTTTAATGCTCAACAACGTTCTTATCCGGTTACTATACCAATGTGATTACTTATTTGTATGGTTTTAAAACATTTTCTTAAAGGGTTTCTTGAAATAGCTTATGAGAAATCAATTTGTTTTTAGAGTCGGTTGAAGGTTTATAATTGATTTCCAATGTTAAACACAATTATTCGTTTTGCAGGCTTGTAGTTAAAATAATCTAAAAAAAATGAGATGCCGAGTACATGATAAAATGTTAGTTTGAAATATTTAATTTAAAAATATATTTCACATCGAAGTATTGATTTATTATTTTAAAAAATAACAATCATTTTAAAATTAGTGTCAAGTAAAAATAGTTTATGAACGAATGCTGTTTATCAATTTCTTGTTTCATAAAGCATCTTATGATTAATCATAATTAAAAACTAACAAATGTTGCGCAAATTGTATACTTTAGATCGGCAACTGTTTTGGATAAAATATGTAGCCAATCTAACGAACCTATCATTTATGTGTTATTTATAGTTTGAAAGCAATTACTTACGTGCAAACAAAAAATGCTATCCTGGGATAATAGAGTTGGGTGCAGCTATTGTTATAGGTGTTGCGGCCGTACTTTCAAACTTAAGTTCAGGTATACTTATGACCAAAGTCAGAAAGTCAGAGATATTGTACACGGTTATTTTGTAAAGTATAATTTATTGTAAAAAATATTCAAACACTTTTTTTCAAAAGACACACTGGCGTTAAGACGCTCGCAGTTAACGGTGTTAAGACTCGTCTGATGAGTGACTTTCGGCGACCGGTATACATATCCTGGGCCAGCCCCAGCTAGGTGTGCGTATGCTGTGATTTTCGACAGTAACATGTTGTTGTGCAGTTGGCCGGTAACGCTCCCACGAATGTCTCGCACCCACGTTGAGCACATGTTATAAGTCTTTATAAACTGCGCAGTATATGTATTATATATTTTCTTTAATATCGTACCTATTTTCCCGTGTTCCCTACGTTTTGTCCTGGTTTTCGCATGTTTTTTCCCGATTTTTTCCATTTGTTAGTAAATCTTCTAGAAAAATAAAAAAAATGACCTTATGAAAATATATTTTAAGATAGATTTCCTTTTAGAAAAAGTGCTATTATTGTAAATTTAAGCAAAATTGATGGTAAAAATATTGACCGCAAAAAAAAAAAAAAAAAAAGAAACATTTTTGTAAAACCAATACGTTTCTCGATCAAATCACAATTTAAAATTTAAAGTGCAGCTCAGAATAGCTGTTGTAACGCGTTAATGTTTGTTTGTGTTTCTTTTAAATTTAAAATTCTATCTGTAATATTATTTTTGCTGCATGAAAAATTGTGAACCAAATTTAAAAAAATGATGTTTATAAATCAAATATTACACAGTTATCTTGATATACATAATATACTGGACGTTTAAACGTTGTGGACGAAAAGAGTCAATAATAAATAAGAAACTCGACTAATATTAATTCACTTAAATTTAATCAACTTAAGTGAAACGGCGAATATTTTATAATCCATATTCATATTTTCTAAAACACCCATTTACCTATATACCTATCTATTTCACGTGGTTTATTAAATTTGAATGATCGTTTTATATTTTATTATTATTTTTTTTTTTTTTTTTTTTTTTTGCTCACAATATCGGTATGCTATTTTTATACAGGCATATATAGGTAGATAAATAATAATACTATATATAAACCGAAAGATAATAATATCGACGAGGATATTTGCACAGAAAAATAAAAAGTCGGTAAAAACACAGTCCCTACTAACCGCATTAAAAATAACCAAACCGAGTAGTATCACATTGGTATTAAGTGGTATGCGAGTTGCCAATATTAAATTATTAATAATTTATTTGTGTGAAATTGAATTATTTCATTATTCGTCGGTCATACAAATGAATTTATATTACTACGTTTGGAACCTTTTTGTTATGAAAATACAAAAGTAATACGAAACTAGTGTTGTGTATTGTTGAAACGCGGTTAAAATTATAAATTAATACATTATTGCGGGAACTGTTTGTTTTGTTCGCGCAGTCGCGAAACGCGTTTTGAGAATATAATATGAGAAAAATACGGGATTTTCTACTTTTTTTTGGGATTTTTCGTCTACGTAGAGTAATAACAAGAGTAATAAGATCCGTAATCAGTCATCTGAATCATTGCCTGATGTTAATAATTCGAGAAAGAACGGACTGAGTGCTCGATGTCGTGTTAAGAATCTGTTTACCTCCGATGAAAACGGCAACTAATAATAATATTATAACAATTGTCATTATAAATGCGCAGTACGCAGTCTTATTATATTACTAGCTGTCTGTATGTTGCTCGCCACCAATTTAATTTCCCCCCCCTTTTTTTTGTTGATCATTTAAAAGGATATTTAAAAAAAAAAATCATTTCAAAAATCTAAATCGATAAAATAAATTAAATTTCACACCCTCTCCTATCCTCTTTGCTCGCGAAAACTAAATTAATTGATAAAATGTTTTTTTTTTTTTTTTATTTTATTCGTGTCACCAAGGTAACCGTGGTTTCGACTTACTTTACAACAAATCAACAAAACGAATTCAATTTTCGTACCAAAAAACCAAACGTTATTCTGTGAGTCACTCTGCAAGGGTCGAAATTCAAAGATCCGACTTTGAAGCTCCTATGGACTTATTCATCGGCTATACTATGTGGAAATTTCCAAATATTTGGGTGTGATAAATTTGGATATGTGTCACGTATATCTGAAAACAAAAACCTATATTTATTTTAAATCAGAAAATTTTCAAATTACAATCTGACCATTTGTGCGATAAGAAAAATATTAATTTTTATTTAATTTGTTTAATTTTACCTGCAGTTGTCATGTTTAAAATACAAATTTTGAGATGATGTGGAAATTACGTGGTTACATTGTACAAGTTTATATTATTGGTTTAATAACCGCACATGTATTGCATTTTTTCATTCATCTGTTTTTATAATGTGATCAGACTGAAATTTGAAGTTTTTATAACATCACCTACTATTAATAATAATAAAGATTGTTTCTAAAATATTTGTCTTCCATAGTTGAAAAATTGGGCAGTAACTAATTAAAATTTGTTAAAAATTAAGTTATAAGATACCAGAATTTGTGATTGCTTTTAACTTAACAAGTAATTTAAAAAATAAAAAATAGAATGTTAAAAATAACTTGCTTAATAACTATAGTTTTTAATATTATTTTTTTTTTTTCCAAAAAAATTACGTATTTTTGAGTGAGAGTCATAACAAGATGGGCATGCGGCCTATATCATCGTTTTCGGTACATCGGGTGGCTCTGAAGCCGATCTCTGTAGTCGGCATATTATTATTATTAAGTGCGTTAATATTTCGGCTGTCAAGGCCTGACCCGTGTCCCGGCCACGACGGGTAGAGTTCTCTATAGTGAATAACTGCAAAAGGCCGACAGGTCAAGACAATACACCACGACTCGGATCTTTATTTTTTTTTCCTTTCCGCATAAAATTCTCGGTGAGATTATATGATATAATCGTCGACATTTGTTTTCCAAGACCGATTTAAGTGTCGCGGACTTCGTGAATTGGTCTGGTTTGTCGAAAATATTTAGGAAAAATATTGTAAGAACTATATCTGTCTTGCGTAACGCCCACTACGATAATTTCGTCTATTATATAATTAACTCTTAACCGAGTGTCTGACGATTATTATTATTATTAACTATTTTTTTTTTACAGGATTTTTAAACGCCAACGGTTCTCCCAACTCCAGAGCTCGCGTATCGAACTACGGTCTCATGGACCAAATAGCAGTACTTCACTGGGTCCAACAGAACATCGCCCTCTTTGGAGGGGACCCGGACAACGTTTCGCTCATGGGTCACGGACCCGGAGCGGCTTGCATAAACTTCTTGATGATATCGCCGACCGTGGTGCCAGGTAACAAATTGTTTTGTTTTTATTATTTTTGTTTGTTGTTGTGTTGCATATCACGTTATATTTAACTGTATAAACACCCAACATTGTCGTCTATTTGAGATCGCATTTCGATCGCGAAAGTTGCGGATAATATACCTAATAATACGTCGCGGTATCGCGAGTCAGTATCGGATTGCAACATATATTACGTACACCTTGGTAATTCACGTAATAATAGATAAACCCCCTTAGAAAAGTCCATTACCTACTTAATGAAGCAGAAGTCCTGGCACGACGATAAAACGTCGTACGATATTTAATTAAATTTCTTTTTCGCAAACTGATGGCGAATTTCCCGATATTGCATCCGACAATCAAAATGGATTGCCCGGGCAACGTGACAGTACAAAGCGCGTATAAACCACCCCTGACGCCAATCGTTTCGGCTATAGTCGATTTGAAACGAATCGTATAAATTCATAAATTCGACCATACGCGTCAAACGTTTGGAAATGAAATTATTTAATTATATGAACCGCGTCGGGATAGAAACTGATGAACATTTCGTAATGGCTGTCACGGTTACTATAAATTAATATGTGTTATAACAACATCAGCAGTTTTACGTCTAGGCCAGTATTGTTTTTTTCCCCCGCGGCACTTTTCGGCAACACCGAATTGTGCTAATGTAGGTTATTTCCATTTCGTTTAACCGTATTAAAATATTAGTAATATATTATTTGGTTCCCACCGGAAGAAAGGCAAAAGTCATTTTTGGCTTTTTTTTTTATAATTTTGACTTAAGCCCTTTCTCCCCGGGACCGACGAATAATTATAATTCACTTAGGTCAACACGAAGTCACGTGACCGTATCCACATCCACACCTTGTTGTTGACATACCAAAAAAAAAAAAAACCAAAAAAATCAAATATACTTATTATAAAATCCTCCGATCAAATCGCTGAATCGTGAAAAAAATATAATATCTTGACTAATTTTGACTATTCTGATTTGTATTGTAATGACATTTGAATTATTCGACATACAGCGAGTTTAAATATTTTTTGGCGCTTAGTAAGTCACATAAACAAAACGGCTTATTATGTTCGCAAAATATTTTTATTATCTAGAAAATTATTTGACCTATACCGAAATAGTCGTCTATGAATGCGGTTTCTATGCAATAATCATCGTAAAAATCTCGTTATTTTGTCGGAAATATTATTATTAACTATCGGGAGGACTAAAAATGAAATAATCGATGTCAACGTATTTATTAACTATAACACTAAGTAGATATTACAGGTTTCAAAAAAAAAAAAAAAAATAATAATAATAATAATAATAATAATATTTAGAGGTATTTTAAATAAAATGTTTTTTATTTTGTATTAACAATAATTGACATATTTGTAACGTCTGTATTTACAGTGAGATACGGTATTGTTATTCGAAATATCGTTCTAAAATGAAATCAAAGAATTCAGTAAATCCAAAACAAAAAATTTTGAACATTTCGAACACAATGACTTCTGACAAAATGTTTTAGTTAAATAATAATACTATAGCCGTAAAAGTGAAATTCCATTGTAATAAATACTTCTCCGGATATTAGCGCCCTCAGTAATCAACTCCCCCCCCCTTTCCTCCTGGCCCGGCCATACGTTTAAATACTAAGTCATCGAAATAATTCATCAAAACGTTATATAACAAGAAAAATAAAAACTATTTGATTCGATCATAATATTATCCTAACAATATAATTTTGAAAACGCCATGTATAGCACTAACCACGTGCTTTAGTTTAATTTTAATTGTGAATTTTGTTTTTTTTTTTTTTTATGAATAAATTATTCTTTATTTTAAGGTAAAAATCATATTTTGACTGTGAATCGAATTACTTCTCATGCACCTATCAACGAAAACAAAAAACACACGTGAGCTGCAGAGCTTCGTCAATTAAGTTGAATTTCCTCCCAACTGACTTGTCGCCATTATAATATTACATCATTTTTTATAATTGATCTAAAACGATCATAATTGCCAGAGTTTCAAATTATATATTAAAAAACCGGTATTTTCTTTGATTCCATAAAAAGAGTCAGGGAGAGCATTGAAAGTACAAACTCCAAAAAAGGCACATCCTTGATACTTATACCGTGTATTATCTGAATAAGCATTTGGAAATTATGCAAGGGTATACATAGCTATTGTTTAGTATAAAAATATCGGCTTGATAACATTGGATATGTATTTTTAAATCCTACTTTGTCGTAGTGCACAGTTTTCGTCGCAGAAAAATAATATCCGTACCAAAAAAATATGTAAATTACCTATTTAGTTTTAAATTAATATATGGGTCTGTCATTAAAAAAATAATAGCTAGTTTTTTCGCAAATTCGTTGAGACTTGAGAGTATATGTATCATTAGTAGCTACGGGGACACCACTGCATAGAGTACTGTACAATAGTCTCTACATTTTCGTGAAAAATTTGACAAAAAATGGGTCGTGTATGTATATTATGCAAAAAGTTCGCCATCGTAGCCACACCCACCTTATTATCAATCGATTAAATTGTTATTCATTTTTCATAATCACGTCTACTATCCACTGCTTCAATTGCCGCCAAATAGCGCACCGATTGGATGAGACTTCCAATGAACTGTATAGTAATAAAAATAATTATCATAAAAACAAACAGAAAAAAAAATTCGATTTAATAATCGAATAATCGAAAATGTAACACGAAAATATAAATAACGCTGGGGCGTAAAAAAATCTTCATCAATTTTTCCCGGAAAATAATTCACGAGCAAACAAGATAGAATGGGAAATTGCTTTAGTTAACTAAGTTCTTAGCGGGAAAAAATAACAATAAAAAATATAGTACGTCACGGATAGTAGATTTCGCAGTGGTCAAATGTAAATATTTAACACGGAAACGAAAATCATTCTAAGAGACAGAATCACAAAGGTTTTCTTAAAATAATGTTAAAAATTATAATATATTGTACTTGCAATTTATTATACTGGCCGGAATAAAGGACACGTCACGGTATCAATACATATTGGGTATATTCATTGAAACGTTCAAACGGACTACGATTGAAACGAGTTTTCAAAATCCGGACGTATTTCGCACCGTAAGTATAGACGACCGTTACCATTGTAGACGGAAAGTTCGGGAGATATGGGATATATAGGGTACCTAATTCGGTTTATATACTGAAAGCGACCGCGATACATAATTAAATAACGATTCCGTATGGAATCCAGTAAACTGGTAGGTCAGTGTTATGTGTTGTTATTACTATGATCATGTCATGATTCATATGCTATCATATGCGTCGTTTTCGAAACGATTGGAAACAAACGTTGGAAAACGGGGAAAGTTAACGGCAACAATGGTTTCATTAATTTCGATTTCGATTGTTGTAAATTATAATTTGATACGCGTAACAGTCTTTTTTTAATAACTTCATAAATCTTTTATGAAATTATTCTACTATCCTATATTACTTTATTGAAAATTCGAGAGTTTTTTTGAACGTATGTTCGTTATACGCTTTACGCCAAAAACTACTCAATGGAAAGAGATAAAACTTTACATAAATTGCGGAAATAGACTAGGAATAATATACAGACTACATTTTCCCCTCCCGAATTTAATCCCTAAAAAGTGTTTTTTTTTTTTTTTTTTTTTTTGTGTGCGTACATTCTCAAGCCCTTTAAGTACAAAGGCCGTAATAGTTAGGCCGCACAACGAACAGTACTTACTATAGAAACTGGTGGCCTATTTACTTTATTGTTGGATCATAATATGTATTTTAGTTTGGACAAACCTGGACAGGACACTAACTACCTATTGTAAATGTATTTCTATACAATTCTACTAAAATAAACAACATAACAATTAGAATTCGAAAGCCAGTATATTTTATACCGTGATGAGATGTATTGGATTTTTTGTTATTTTTTCTACGCTGATTAATATTATTCATATAATGCACGTTAATTATATTAATAAACATGTTATATTTGTAAGCCGACCAAATTAAACTTCTCGAGATTTTAGTTATTCAATTTCAATGTTTCAATAACTCAAAATGTAAACAATGCATTTTGTTTCATTGATCCTGATTTCTTTTCTTACGATCGAATTATTTTGTTGAGTAATTTTTTTTAATTTTCCGAAAATAAAAACGGTTTTTTTTTTTTAAATATATTATTTACGAATTCTCCGTACACATATTACATTTTTCTATTTTTCCCGGCATTTTCGTCGTTATTCGTTTTGAAATACAGATGAAACGAGAAAAATAAATAATATTGGCCCGAAATATTCGTACTTACTCAAAATGTATAATTAAAAAAAGACATTCCAATGTTATATATCAAAATATATCGGTATTTTGAGCAGCGCAAACGCGAATTGAATTATCGTCGATTTTGTAGCTGTAAACGTTTGTATCGAATTACGCGCTTTAATTACCTATTTAACTATTGCGTTTATTTGAATGCAATTGTTAATGACGGGCGTTTGATATTCTTATGATGCTGTCAGTAACATAGCTTATACAGTGATTAGTTAAATTCGGTGTAATAGAATATATTAAATAATACAATTCATTCGTTAAAACGTTTTGAATTAAATAAAGCTGACATGGTGGGTGTTTAAATTTATAATAATATCACCGTGAATCGTCTGATAATAATATAATTACTTAATGTTAATCAATCGCAATATTACAGTTTTCAATTAGAATATTGCGTTCATATATCATTTGCTTTGATCCCGTATAAAAAGCAACTGCACAATTTTCAGTAGTCTTATTCTCGTCAAAATTCTCGTTCTTCCTTTATTCTGTTTAATACCTGTAATCACCTGTAATCCAGGTTATCCGTTTAACCTTTTATAACCATTTTTCGATAACGCCATATTGCAATAGCCACCAGTATTCTTTTTTACTTCTATAACGATTGTCGACGCTTCGCTGCCATACAGATCCACACTCAACACACACACACTTTTAGGAACCTTCTCCTTACTAGTAAAATATTGGTATCTGTAAATGCACTAATTGTCTGTGCTATCCTGCTATAACCGTGTTAGATTTACTTCAGCAATGTATCATGTATAGTAGTCGTTTCATGTACGCGTTATGAGATTTATTTTGTTATACGCCAAAACTTTTGACTTTTTTTTTTATATTTGTTCGCATATTATTAATATTATGTACTTCATTTTAGATATAACTTTACAAAATACAATAGTGCAGAAACCATATAAATACGTGTACAATAAATATATATTTTTTTTATGGATTATTAAATCAAACTAAAGTTCAACTTAATCAATTTAAAGTGTCATTAAAATCCATAATATATCAGCTGTAATAATACTTTTGTGAAAAATACATATTGTTAAGTAGGAGGTTCGTACGTTCATAAATAATATAATACGAGTATATACTGGGTAAATAATTAATCGAGCTTACCTCGTTTTGTGGTTACATTTTCCATCCATCCAAATTCTTATTTTTGTAATTTTCTAAGCGTATAGGTAGTCAAACCCGATATTTTCGAACACTTAGATTTTTCAAAACATTTAAGGAGTACCATGAGTAATATCAACTTTTGTTTTTCAAATAAGAATTTTTATTGAACTTTTTATAAGCAGATGGAGTATAAATATATATAAATATATAAATTTGGTGTTTACATTTTTGATTTTCATCGACTTTTTGAGGAAATATTCAAGTTTTAAATTTTTTTAGGGCGAGAGTTGTAGTGACCTACGACTATCCCTCTAAGTAAAAAGTATCATTTATGCGGCAGCACAATGCTTGGCGTTTTATTCGAGCTCCAATACTCCTCTCCTCCCGTAATTCAAACTTAAAAGTGAATGAATCACCCTATATATAACTATTATAACTACTAATAATTTTGAACAGAAAATAAAACGATAATAGTCTGGAAATGTCCTATAGAGTTAAAATAACTCAAAATATAAAAAATTCGGCTTTTAAATTGTTTTTCCTAGCTATTTTTTAGTTTGGACATAATTATCATAAACCTAATATTAAATATTAAATGTTTGTATATTTAATTAATTTTTCTAAAAAAAATAATAATAAAAAAAGATGAAAGACACGATTACCCGATTCTACTATTTCAGTTTAACTAACTATCAACATAACAAAATTATTTTTCTTAGAAAGTAAATTGTAGCGTTTATGTTGAAATTGGAGTTTAAACACAAATAACAACATTTAAAGTGGAGAATATTTTCTATTACGCGCCTTATTTTTTTAAAACATTGTCAAATAAACAAGTTACAGACAATTAAAAACAAAAATGCAAAACTGACATGGCTATAATATTTTCATACAACTGCATACGGCCTCGAAATATTCGCCTCTGCGTCGGTTGAAAATGTTTGCATTTTAAAAAATGTACGCTGAAGGCTCATTTTCGAGTTTTTCAAGTGCGACCCCGGGGTCTACTGGCCCCTAAATCAGACCTTGATTGCATTATTGCGTCATGTAACTACAAAGTATTAAGTTTAATAATCAAATTTTCAAAAGTGGTTTTCATCCGACAGTGTATGAAATTCTCTTATAATTTTATTACTTATAAATCATCAGATTAAAGTATTAGTACCGATATAGCTTACACGTAAGCTCTATCTAAAATAGCAGGGAAATGTATAAATCAGGATTACTAATTTCATGAATAATAATAATAAATTTGTCTTTTTCATACAATATACAGATAAATGTTTATAGTTGAGCTATATTTTTAGACGCGCCTATATTTCATATTACGGGTAATGGGTATGTTTTAAAATAAAAGTTTCGGCGTAATAATTCAAAGTGAAATTATAATAATTTGGTTTGATGGATATTAAAAAAAAAAAAATAATAATAATAAAACGGCTCTATTTGAAAATTATGGCTTAGCTAAATTCCGTTTATCGTGTTATTCGACAATACTACAGGAAGTTTTTATAGCCTATACACAACACCAGCTGAAAAATTTACTCGGCATTCTTTTAGGACGGGTTCAATTATTTATCAAGTAAGCGGTTCCGTTCACTCGTAGATTTCGCAAAACCGTGACGAAAAGAGACGCAATATTTTGAAAATCATTCGTATTATACACAAAGCTCCGCGGAATAAAAAAAAAAAGAAAAAAAAGTAAATATAATAATAGAGTTTCAAATTTCGGACCGTTCCGTTGAATATAATAATTAGCCAAATATAATTATTTATAAAATACAATATCAATTGCCCGTTATTAATAATAGTGGCTTTCGGGAGTATCAAAATACGGTCGCAAAACATTAGTCCGCAGTCAGTCGTAATATTAATATTATCCCTACGCGGCGGTTAGGTATATTATTATTATACGTGACATCGTTTTTATTTTTCACTTTATTCTTTTGCTGATTAATTATTATTATAAATCCTACACAAGACTTTTGACTAATTACTAAAAAAAAATAAAAAAAATAATAATAACTACCGAACGAAAATATTCGCTTCGTCTGCGGCGGTGTTTCGTCGAAAATTAAAGAACTTCGGGTATGTATAATACAAAATAATATTTTTAACGTATCCGTCATATCCCTACGCCGAAATTCCATCGCTAACTGTTCGATGTTTTCGTTAGCAATTTGTCAGAAACGAAATTCATAAAAAAAATGTAAAAACAATTTTTTTAACGTTGCGTATTCGGTTTTACGAGATCACAAATAGTCGTCGAGTAGTCCGAATTCGCGTAAATTCGATCGATTGAAAGTTTACAAAACACCTACCACTCAGCATATCGAATAGAGGTCAGTAAATAAATGTGTATTTAATTGGTATGTTATCGGAATCGTTTACACGGAACAGACGTTTTAATAAACGTACAATATTTGGGCCGATAATTATTATCAACCGAATCTTATGTAATGGAAATATTTATTATTTTTTTTTTCCGGAAACAATTAATATTACACGGAACAGACGATTTTATTGGACTTGTTTCATAGTTTTTCTCGGAATCGTAATACAGGTGGGGGGCAGTGGCGCCC
Organism: Cinara cedri; assembly: GCA_902439185.1. Classification (NCBI taxonomy): domain Eukaryota; kingdom Metazoa; phylum Arthropoda; class Insecta; order Hemiptera; family Aphididae; genus Cinara; species Cinara cedri. Next base: position 118,832 of record CABPRJ010000984.1, on the reverse strand, counting down.
AAACAATACTATTATGATGTAACAAAATCTGAAATTTGAAACCACCGCGAAAACTCGTTTATCTAAATTTCACCAAATTTGCCTAGAAGTTAAAAAGTATAACTTCTGAATTTTTATATATTCCATTCTGCCCAACTGTCCAAAACGACGTTTACCGGGAACACCCGTCCACCAAAAATATTACGTGTAGCAATTGCTACACTTGAAGTATAATTCGGCCGTCACTGAGGTTTAGCACTCGGAATGCACAAAATTTTACCGACCAGGTGAAAGCCGTCCCGAACTAGATGTTGCAATCAAACGTCTCATTTTGCTTAGCTATCATCATCTTGACTAAGACTTAAGGCGTACATCTGTGAGTCTGTGCCGACAAATCCACCATTGAAGATATTTAACGTCGGTCAAACATCGCGTTTCGCGCAATTGTATAGCGGCGTACCGGTTCGATAAGAACGACACCATTCATCGCGATCTGAAGATATCATCCAGCAAGAATGAAACCAAGAAGTTTGCTAACAAACGTGCGAGTAGACTAGAAGTGTACACCGATGCAGCTGCTAAACAACTTTTTGACAACTCAAAAGACAACGGACGCCTCAAACGCTTGAACCCGTTCGGCTTTAAGTTTAATTGACTTAGGCTAAGGATCGGGGCTACCTCGTTGTCGGTACAATCCCAAATATATTCATGTGTACATATTATTAAATATGTATGTGCTACGTACAAAGTCCGGAATTGTACATTTCGCAATGTGTGCATTTTGTACACATCGCGAACCGTGGAATGCTGCTGTACAAAGATTGTATAGTTCCAAGTTATATTGTATAATTCACGACTTGTACAATAATCATTGTACAAATCGAACAATTTAAAAACATATTATGAAAAAATAAACATCACATTTTAACCACGGTCATACAGTTTTGCACATAAATAACGTTATTATTATGCAAACAAATATTTTTTTGAGTCGTTATATTAATAAAAAGTAGGTAAATATTATTATTTTTTTTTTTTTTTTTTTTAAGGTATCTAAGGATCATATTATAGTTTTACATATTACTAAACAAAAATAAATAAACATAAATTCACCTAATTTGTCAAACATTTATATATTATATATAACAGTAAAATAATAAAGTAAAAACAAAATTGTTAAAATGTTTAATACTCATAAACAAATAAAGTTAATTAATGTATAAATAAAAAAATTGTATGTACATATTGACTGTGATTCACCTGATGATAAATGTTTAATTCGAAACCGGTAGTATACACTTATCATAATACTGCAGGTGACGCATTGATTCATTTGTTTTTTTTTTTTTTTTGTGTATACGCTTTTTTTATTTATATATTTATTTACTTCATGTATTATATATTGGAATTCGAATAATTTAAACAGACATTTATTGGAATCTCATATGTTTAATTATTTACACGTCGACGTTTGTGTACACTGCGAACATGCCGTTCGTGTGTAGGTGTTTTTTTATTCATACCTCACGCCGACATCACCGTGTCAGGTTTTTGAATACGATAATAATGAATCCAAGAAAGTCGGCGAGTGTAAAATTGTACACAAAAGCCAGTATGGCAATTTACGGCATGTACACAAGAATGTATACATGACCCCCAAGCCAAAACGTGGACAATTTGCGCAGCAGTTAACGTGTTAAGAAAACTTTAGGGGAAAAAGCGATTCCGTAATGTACTGTAATGTACGTAACGTACATAATAATGTATATTATGGGCGAAATTGTCCACGCAAAAAAAAAAAAAAAAACAAAAAAAATGATTTACGATCGGAGGATGGTTTTTGGTGGAAAAATTGTTTACTAAACAATGTCAATTCCATTCTCATTAATTATTTGGTTGGATAATGTATCATTCCATGGAAAGTCTTTTCTACAAATTAAAGTCGTGGTTTTTGAAATATTTTATATGACCGTGAGTATACATGATATAATGTAATCATAGTTATGATTTATTCAATTTTAAGAATTAAAACTTTTCGGGTCGTTAAACTTGAAACAAGACATTTTATCAAGATAAAACTTAAATATTAACGCGGGTTGAAATCGTAAAATCGCCGTAATTATAATTATAGTTTAGAACATTCGGAGAAAGCAAAAAGTGCGAGGTTTTTTTTTTTTATAATAACATAATCATAGACGTAGCGAAATAATTTTCTGTGTGGGCAGCTATAGTCTAGCTACATACTCATGAGTACTGTTGCTTCCACACTTCTTTAAAACGGTTAGGCTTTCTAGAGACGAACGTTGATGAGGGTTTCGGGAATCCGCGCATCCCTACCCCACCCCCCGAAATTAAAAGAATGTAAGTACTTAACAATTTTATGTAGGCTATAAGAAAAATATTATTTTACAATCATTATAATATTTGTTCAACCCCCTCCCCTAATATTTTCTCGAGTTATTAAATATTTCTATTGCTTTTTTATTTATTTTGTCTCTTTAATATAAATTCAAATATTTTATCATATTATATTCTTCGGAGTATAAAATATAACGTTTTAGATTTCATATTATTAGATCTTGTACCTTTTCATATTTAACGGAACTGATTAAATAGAAGCTCTTCACAAAACGTAACATTTCTTTTTGGTTCGATGATATAGAATAAGTCTTTGATATATTTTGTACATTTTCGTCAAAAAATAATAATAATAAATGAAATAAAAGGTTATCGAGAAAACCTTGCATAAATAAAATCCTGCGTAGTCATTTAACAGGGGGGCGGAGCTACAGAATATTCTACGCCTATGAATATAATCATTTGAAAACGTATATATAACAATACCTATCCAATAATAATATTCTTGCCGATTTTTTCGATTTTCTAGACATAAAAAAAAAAAAAAAAAAAACCATTGTAACCAACGTACAGATTATAAATATTGTAGGTAAACAGATATGTGTATTATTTGTTTAAGGGAGAATAATAACTGATTGAAATATCGACAAAATCCGTAGGACCGTGCCGGTATTGTTGTTTGCACAGAAATAATACATGGCTGGATGGCATCTGCAATAACATAATATTATTTCTAATAGTGGTTCTCAAAACAACGGAACGCGCAATAAGACAATATTAAAAATAATTGTTTGTCTCGTGCATGCGTTCGGTGGAGCTAACAGATTTGTTCAAATGGGGATAAATGTGATCTCGATTCACAATCGCCTAGAACCGAACCGGTATAGATATTTTCGAATGATCGAAACCAATATTTTTGGTTGATAAATATCGGGTTTTTTCGATGATCATATTGATTTTGTTTTATATTATTCTTTTTGAAAATAACACGCTGAAATTATCTTTTCTCGATTTTAGTTTTCAAAAAATTAATTAATTTATTGTCATTTTATTTTTCTAACTAACGCTAGTATAAAATAAATGTTAGTACGTTTTGAATTGTACTCGGTGAAAAGTTGTACTTAAGTAGGTGTCTTAAATATTGTGCACTTATAGCGATCTATTATTTCGTTCCGATGAAAAAATGTTTGGAACCCATTCGAAACTGGTGTTAACCGGAAACCAAATCTTAACCATTAATTTGTATTTTCTAAAAACCCGAACCAGAACCTTTAAGTAAAATCACAGGCCGCCCGAACCGGAACCAGAATTAAAAAAAAAAAAAAAAAAACCATAATGTACCAGTCCCTGGCGCGAATATACGAGGAATTATTACCACGGGAAAAAGGTAATTATTTGTCGTCGTCAACTCACCTCCAATTACGTAGGCAATTTCTCTTTAATTATTCACGCAAAACTTCCACTGTTATCCCGCAATATTGTTATAGTATATTTAAAATTATATTATAAATATGTGTCTTTTTCAAACTCTTTAATTACGTTGTTAGTACCTGCCCGTTTTGTAATGACTCCGTTAGGAAATTCAACACTTCGCGGCGTAGAACGGTCGGTCAAGTCCATGAGACGGCGTATAAAATCTGTCGTTTACAACGCAACGCGTATTTACAATCATTGTAACAATATATTGTACGGCGAACGTTTTAATGAATACCCGTGTATGCCATGAATGCAGATAGTTTCAACGTAACGCGTTTATTCCCACAATTTAATATCTATTCGAATAATTTCTGTTTTCGACTACTTGCCCGTATAAAAAAAAATATATTTTAATATATTGAATCGATTTTCGTCGCGAACAGAAACGTCGGCCTTTTTGTCGAATTTTCCCAGAGTAAAAAGCGCCCCGACGCACAAACAGTACAGTGGCTGTGTTTGTGTGCAGTACTACACAATTTATGCACTACTGAATCCGAATTGTTCATTTCGGAAAACCGTGCAAAAATACGCACCTGTACTTGCGTTTTTATAAAAGACGAGCCATACGATTCCGCAGATGTAAAGAAAACATTTTTGTTATTATTATTAATTAAGTATAACCAATGCTCGATAAGACACTCATTATCCCGGAAAGTATTCATTTATTTCGGAATTTCGTTTTCGGTCCACTTTTGTAAAACAAATAGCCATAAAATGCCATATTTTTTGTCATTATTTTTTTTTTTTTTTTTAGGGGGTGAAACCACCACTCAATTTTTTTTTTTGAAACAGAAACGTACTTTACAAGTGCCATAAATAGCTAGCGTTTTAGTAAAAATAAATTTCGGTGTTATAATGTTTAAATTGTATTTACAAGGCCTGTATATATCAAACTCAAATATTTGTACGTGCGCTACGAATGGTCTGGAAAATGGCCACTTTAAAATTTCTACTCTATATAATGACCTCTGCTGCTCACGGGTGTTATTGTTGTTGTAGTAATATTCATTTAACGATTTCTGTTCATTTTTAATCCGTTATTTATTTATGCGTATATACACGACCACTTTACTCATTTTCGTGTACCTCGTGTGGTAGTTATTTGTTTATCGGTTTTAAAATCGGATGCCAAATCCCCGCAGCGGTTTACCTATCGATTTGGGATATTAAAAACAGATTCGGAAAACAGTATAATATTGTATAACTAGATTGAATGTAGGTATACGCAATCATAGGCGAAATCAGGCATTTTCATTGGGCCATTCGGTGAGAGTCATTTTATACCCATTGATGATAGGATTTTCTAAAACTGTACTTGGACTACCGTTATTCAGATTTATATTCAAATTTCCAATATTATTATTATTGTTAATAAGTACTGCCTAGTCGGTGCAAATGTCTGGTCTCTGCAATTATTTTGTACTAAATTCTAAAAAAAAAAAAAATAAGTAGATATACAATTTATTATAAAGAGACACATAAAAGAAACATATTATCAAATATCTAGTAAAATAAAAACGTTTCTCGTCGCTCTCAAAATTTAAATCAGGCGTCATATAAGAAAACCAATATATTACTTGCTTCAAATCTAAAAAAAAAAAAAAAAACGCACTGTGACTGCACGCGTTTCCCGTATCGATTTCGTCGTTTTCGCCATAATATCCGTTTATATATTGTATACTCGCGGCAGCTATTTTTCAAAAACTTCGTGAACGTCTCTGTATTAGACTGCCGTCTGGGTTTTGTTTAATTTTTCGCGAAAACCCGTTTCCCGCCGTACCTATAGGTAGGTAGTATAAATACGCACTATTTCTCGCGTCAATGATATCCTCATATTTTAGCCCCGAGCATTAAGTCCGCTTATCTCTGCGGAGAAGAGAGCCGATCCGTCTAGATAACTGTTACTTCCTTTCTTCATCATATCCCCTCCTCCGACCAACCCCGGGGACTTAACCGTAATTTGTCACTCTTTCTCGACGTCTATATACCTATATAATATACACACCCACCTATACCTATACTGTGCAAGTCCCGCGTATACGCGCATCTCTTCCATCCCCCCCCCCCGGTTCGTGCGCGTATTTTGTCGCCGTTTTAAAATTTTTGAAACATACACAACGATAGTTATTAAAACAATCGGGGTCGAATAATATTCCGTTGGCATATCGTTTTAACCGGTTGACCGCGTATGCGGGTGTTCGTAATGGGATGCGTTCAAAATCCCGACACCGAAACACGGTCTTTTAGGAGACAGGCCACGAATATTCTCAAAACGTATACTAAATGAATAAATTTAAATTTCAAATTATTTGTAGCGAAATTTCGATAGTTAATATCCTAATAAGTAATATCACCGAATTCATTTCGCACCTACGTGTACACGTTCACGTAATATTTAGTTCGAACCACTGTACCGACGTATGAGTACACTCTATATGAGAACACGGGACACTCGACGATATTTTGGTGACATTTTTATGGGCAAATTTCGACTCTTTCGCGATTTTAATTGTCGGAAATTCTTCCAAGACCAATTAATAATAATTTGACGAGTAAAAATCGTATCCGATACTTCGCACACTCGTACGGGAATCTGTAATTTGCATTAATATAAAGCGGTGTAAATTGCATCTTCGCAGACAGTCGAAAACAGCTTTTTGTAATTTACAACAAAACCATTAACAATGTATCGATTATTTAGACTTTACATAATGCATCGAAATTTGTGTATAACAGGCACTCGTGAAACCGTGAAAAATTTCCGTTACATACAAGCGTCCGTTGTAGAATGGTTTTGGTGTTTTTATTGACTAATCCATTCGGCTACTTGCTGTTTTCTCATGCAAACATTCTCGTCGAGTTTACGAATAAACAAGCCACCGAAGTGTCTTTGCACCGAATAATTTCGAATTTTTAATTTCAATCGAACGATTTTCGCAGTACAAGTGGCCGCATTGTAAATACGAAAACAATATATTCTGAATGAGCACAACAGTATGACGGCATCCGGTTAAAACGGGAAAATAGGATGAAATATTTTATTTACGTTTATCACGCAATAATTTTCAGTGATATAAAAGTAATAGGTCTATGGTCGAATTCATTGGTTTTCTTAGTGTTACACACAGTCCGTAATCGTGCCAACGGCTAGAAATATTAATATCCACCCCCGTTATAGAAAAAGCCCGTTGTAGACAGGTTGACATATATTGAAATTCGAAGTACCCATATTTTTGTTGTGGTCATGTTTATTTTTTCCGTCGAGAAAGGTGTCCACTATGTACAGGTGCCCTGTCTTAACAGATTTCACTGTAATACGTCATGTATTATTTGCCCGAGAAACATAAAACTGGCAATTCAATCCAACAACAATATGGCATCGACTTGGATGTGTTTAATTCGATACATACCAGTATAGAATATTTCATATTTTTTTTTATGATTTAATTTAATTTATTTATTGAAAAACTTGATATATTTTGCATTCTCAACTGCCTGTTGTTTCATTAAATTTATTAAATGACTTTATTTATAAGTGTTCTGGGAGTCTTTAAAAACAAATAAACTATAATGTACAATATACATATTACATAAAATTTGTGTAACTATATAATTGTAATTGTATGACCTATATTTTCATTGAAAATGCTGTATACTTGGATAACCGCCGACATCATCTGTCGTCCATCTAAATTCTAAATTAATATTGTTTTTGTTTTCATACTATACCGTCCAAGGACTAATTGATTTGAATTCTATTGTCAATATTACCGTTCATATTTTTTTACTAGGGACCCGCAATCGTGTAAAAAACGTGTATTTATTCCGGTGCAAACGACAAACTCGTTTTAAATAATATGCCGGAGCATATTAGTACACCTTCTTTATATTTATAAATTGACTACATACACCCGTCGATATAAGGATAGCGAATACAAATAATCGTTAAAAAGTTTTGATGCGCATCATTCACGAGACGTTTTTTTAGTTTGTATGGTGCAATTTTTTCGTTTTATTGAGGACATCAAAAATATTGTCTTGATATACTATAAGTAAAGAAAATCATAAAAAAATTTTCGAAAAACATATTATGATGTCGGCCTTGTGTAGTTGAAAAAAAAAAACTAAAAAATATTGTTACCAGTATATTATAATAGATTCGGTGGGACGCGGCTCGTCGATATTTTAGACTCTGGGCAAAGTGATTAGAAATCTATTGGATTTTTAATGATTAAATTACTAGACGCCTTTGAATTATGCTCCCCTCCACGAAAATCTTTAGTAAAATACGAAAGATTTGTTCGTAGTGAAGGGAAACCGGAGATTTAAAATAATTTGTTTTTATATTTATCATACATATTATATTATGTGTAGGTCTACATTAATAGTGTCTGTAAACCACATTTTTACCAGAAATCTTGCTTCAATCAAAAACTGCATAGAAACGTTCTTGTAGTGTTTTATATCTATTTGGTGTAGTGAGAATGTCGGTTTTTTTTTAATTCTCTTTGTATTTTTCTTAATTAATGTGAACAAATAAAATTAACTTGTATAATATTTGCTGTTGACTTCTGGGTTACCTTGACAACAAGGAAAATTGATTACGACTAATCATACTCCGCTCAGAATAGTTTTTCGTTACTAATCGTTTATCGTTGCGTACTTTATAGTTAATAATTCGATTTGTATCTAAAAATCGAATTAATCTAAACAACATCCTCTCTTTTAATTTTGCTTTTATAATAGTTGCACACCCATCGGCAGTATCAGTCTTTTATAATATTACTATAATTTTCAGTCGCGTCAAAATAGTTAAATAAATAAATATTTGAAAAAATGTCAAGCATAATTTGGAGATTGTGAGTTAAATGAAGAAGACATTAGTTATACAAACATTTGGCTTTTATTCGGTAAAAACTTGTACAGTTCTTAAGTAAAAATATTCTGATTTTTTCATGTCATGTCATAAATCATAACATTTTTACATTTTTACACGTGTCCGACACGTGCTTTTCACCTGATGGTATTTTTTTTAAGAAAAGTTTTACGAAATAAATTTTCGACTACATTTTTGAACACTATTTTGATGCAAATGTTCGGATTTTTTCACGCAGTACTTTCGCTCGAGGTACTTCATTTGCAACGTTTACCGAAATTGTCCGCAGTTTCTTTATTTTGATGTCCGTGTTATCTGGGCAACAATTAACAAGGTAAAATGATACGACGTGATAATACTACACCGTTCACAATCGTTTTTTTCTTTGACAATGATTTATCGTGGCGGTACATAAACAAAATTAACACTCAGTACATATCCTATTTGTTCCCAATTACCAGCGAGCTGTATAATTTTTTGAATTTTTTTTATGAAAAGCATAACACGATATTTATTGTGCATGTCTAAACGACTTTTTGTGCATACAAATTCGGCCACCGGTTACAATATTATTATAACAGCCAGTTTGCCATACCTACCTACGGATAACTGACATTACTGTTATTGCGTTATATAGTTTATAGCACATACTCTTTCCGTGCCAAAGGGTTTTTTTTTTTTTTTATCGACCTGCGATATAGCTACAGTCGTTTTTAATATTTTTTTTTTCACCATTGCGCGTCTCGTATATTTCGTAAATAAAATATAAATGTGTCTGCGCACGGTGTATACAACGACAATGTTCATTAGCATTAATTTTTTTTTTTCTGATTGATTGAATCTATTAAAACGTATGCATATAAAAAACGAGTTCGTTTTTTGAAAAATCGACGGTAGACTTTTTTTTGGGTTTTTGTTTCTATGCCTACCTTTTTGCATTCGAAGTCATCGATTTTAATATTGCACAGTATAATTATATATCGTTTTTAATAAATCTAAACATCCATTTTTACGCTGTTTCATTCGAATAAAAAATAATTAATAATATAATGTTTTTTTTTTATTTTGGTTCCACGTTATTAATATTATTCAGGTATATGCGGATCAGAGTAATTTATTCTATTTTATTCCGCCTCTAAATATCGCCTCAAAATACACTAATAATATGATCATATTTAAAACCAATATCGTGAATCGTATAAAACGTTTTTATTATTATTTTTTTTTCATATTTATTTGAATAACGGCTTCAATACCATTATGCCGGCGGTTATTGTGAAAAATAACTGTACCGAATCGGACGACTAGGATAAACATTCATTGAAACTCGTACGTAAAAAAGCGAATCCCACATAACTATTGTAATATTGTTTTAAAATCTTAAATATTGATTTTATTAAATGTCAAATGTTTCAACGTACAATAACATTAAATAAATATCATTTTAATGATAAATAGTGAATATTTATAAACGTTTAATAATTAAAAAAAAAAAAAAAATTAAAACAATATTTAAAATGGACCTCGTATAAAACGTTCAAACAATTCTACTGGGTGAAAATGATTATATCCACATAAAACCAAATAAAATTAAAAAACATGAAAATATGAAATACTCATAGTAGTAAATTTCAAGTTTTGATTTAACAACAAACGTGATGTAATTTTTTAATAATATTATTTGCATGACATTCAAAAATTAACCAACTAAATCACGCCGCACACGATGATTGTTAATGACGGTTCCTTTGCGGGAGCGCGAGCTGGATTTCTGACAGAACTAGTCTCATTTACTTGCTTGATTCATTACTGGATTTGAACGCGAACCGATCGGAGAATAGCATCTTGCCGTGAGACCGTTTTAGTGATAGGGTGTCTGTGATTTCTAGTTGTATAAAATATAAAACCATCCCGGCAATCAGCGTGTCAACACGATCACAAAAGAAACCCAATAACAAAACAAGCGCTGCGTGTACCAAGCTTAAATAAAAAGTCTATACAATATTATGTTTGTTGGAATATCTGATATAAATTTCGAATAGGTCGAATAGGACGAAACAAATGAAATTTAATATAATTCATGTCATAAACTAATTTAATGTAATTTTCAATAAATATATTATCATTATCATTGTTATATCTTTATTTACGTAAAAACAACTCCATTTGCATATAGAAAACGATATATGAACGAACACTGATTATAATTTTTAAAAATATCATAAAGTACTACTCGTATTAAATTATGTGTTGTTTCAATATTAAACCTACTTTATATGATCCAGCTTTGCCGGCGCATCGGTTTAGAGTACGTATTGAAAAAACAAAAAAAAAAAACAAAAAATAATTATTTTATCGTATTTCTATTAGAGGGAGAAATGTTCCATTCAAAACACTCACGTCAAATTTACTGAAATGTATACATATATCATACATTACAATATCTAGCAACAAACCGATGGACAAACAGACGACTTTTTTTGTTTGATGTACAGTGTACACCTCTGTTTTCCTAACTTCTCGTCTACAACAGTGGCCCACCGTGCGAAGTATGTTCGTATCTTTTTTTTTTTTTTTTCGTTTTATCAACGAAATCTAAATTCCCGATCGTATCGACGGAAATAACGCGGACGGCCCGATCCGTTTGTAACAATCTCGTCGTTTTGTAACGTATTATTTTCGTAATATCTGTACGCCTACGCGTGTGTACAGGACGTACTATTATCCTTGCCCGTTTCGATAACCGATCGACATTCGGTATCTTCTGTGTTTTATTATTATCGTTATTGTTGTTGCTGTCGTTGTTGTTGCGTTGCGAATAATGATACGTTCCGTTTATTGTCCGAACAAACGGTAAATAGGTACCTCCCCTACCTATATCGCATTGTATAGGCGTTTGAACTCGTACGGCGAGATTGTATATGATTATGCGTCGCAGTCAATAAAACGTACCCATATAACTGCAATACAGCTCCGTCCTTTTCCATACACCTACATAATATGGTATATTATTGTTTTATGTCGTCCCATCTTTTTATTCACGGTGCCCGCCTAACCTATATTTATACCGAGATACGTGCGCACGTATTGTACCGTAAGTATAATGTATAGTTTTTCCGAACGCATTAGCCACTTACCACAAGCCGCCCGTTTATTCGCCTTTAAATAACCGGCACGGGGGTTCGGTTTCCCGTCCGTATACACCTATGTAAAGCCTAATCGAAATTTATATAATTACCCGCACAATCGTTTTGGCTATTGCTCGCCGCGCGCGTCAGGTCGAATGTGATCAATAATGGATTTCGTTCCAATTAAATTTCACCGGTAAAATATTTTAATTGAATTACCTAGCCGTCGCGGTCGTTTCGTTATTTTAAACGACCGGTACACGTTTCTATGCGTACACTGTATGTATAGTACATCCATAGACAACACGAGAAAAAAGAAGAAAAAAAATACATATATACCGCGCTCGATTCCGCCGAAATAGACTTTTTCGATTTACGATCAATCGGAAAATTGCAGCCGCGGGTAAGGTTTCGTTCGTTACCCGTCTAAGAATAACGACAATAAAAAATGCGTTATAACTAAAAATCGCCACTGATTGCGAACAACCGTTATAATAGTCGACTGCCTGTTATGCCTATAATGGGTGTACTGATTTTCTGTCTATAATCCACGATCGTAATGATAACTTATACACACAATCGTAATACTATTACCATTACTTCAATTATTCATTTTATTTTTTTCGATTATTAAGAAAACTACCAGGCGAATCAATAAACTCCTCGATACAAAGACTAGACGATATTTTCTTACAGACAATATGCTACGCTTGATACATGGAACAAGCAGTCAAGTTAATTACAGGCACGAAAATAAAATTACCATCATTATAACAAATCAATAAATCACGGTAAAACCAATTCGCTATGTTTAGAATCTAACAAGCTCCGTAATCTGAAATGCTCACAGAATACAAAATTAGTTATCTTTTGATGTGTGTTACAATTTTCAAAACACTAGCAATTTTTGAAATGTTGATAGCCATTTTACATTTTTCAAATTCTCGAAAATTCGATACGATATTAAAAATCCGAATCACGAATTAAAGATTCATTTTTATAAGCGTTGAAAATTTAAATAATGATGAAATTCAAAGACATCACGACAGTCATCATAGACCGCGGATAAAATTGTTTTGGTTCAACGAAAATGTTCAAAAAATTGAGATGAAAAACATTGACAATTTTTCAGTTAGCAATCAATCGTGTTTCCCATTTAAATCTATAAAAACGTGTTCAACCGTACTTTAAATTGTTTTCGTTGGCAATAGTGAATAGTGTATCGTAGTGAATAAATGCATAATATATACATTGAATTCCTTTATAATTCTTCTACTTCCCCATCCCACAAACTTTAAGGAACCCCGAAAGGCCGAGAACGTCACTGCAGATTTGCATTTATTTCGTATTTTGTCGGTACTGTAGAAAACAATAATTAAATACTCGTATTCAGTATTACGGAACTAAACGTGCTAAATAAAAAGTTCAATTTGTAACTGGTAGTTAATACTGCTGCAGTTAAGGTACGCCTACTTCTTAAGTGTTTCATTATCGTAATGGGAGCCGAAGACAATATTCTTTTAAATCTGGTGACATTATATTCTTTACTGTGTGTTAAGTGTATTCGATCGATAAAACAAAGGGCTTCTACCCAGGTACTCGTTGTACTTTTATGAATAAAACACCTATTTTTTCAGGACCCCCCCCCTTGAATAATATTAAATCACGGCGGCATAGATCGTATTATAACAACTACTAAACGATTATTATACACCGATTCAGTGGCGTATTTAGGATTTCGCTAATGAGGGAGATGTTGGATTCTGAAATGTTGTGTCATATTGTATAAGGCGTTTACTCCAGCTAACAAAAAAAAAAAAAAAATCAATTTTTAATCTTGTATATTACACATGTGTAAGTATGTAAGATGATTAGAAACCTGAGATTTTTTCGTCAAAATGGGATTCAGCCGAATTGAATTTTTATCATTCCGTATAAAATCGTTTTTTCGTCAGCAAAATGAGACTAAATTCTCGCAAACATTTTTATTTATTTAACCACTATAATTACTTTGAACTCGTTAGTTCTAAACTCACATTGTTTTCACACAAACGGTACAAACTAATGAAAAGAAAAAAATAATAATAATTAGTTTTTTTTTTTTTTTTTTAATGATACGGGGCTGAGGAAACAGAGCCAGTTGACTTGTATAAAATAACAATCGTATATTTTTACCTCGGCCCAAACCCGTATTAGGACATTTAGAGGCACTGTGGCCAATTATTTCAACGAGGCTTTCGTTGAAAGTCTATATTATGAATTTTGTTTAAAAATGTTTACTAATCAATGTGTTTTAACAAAAGAAAAATAATAAATATTACAGACATCGTATACAATGTTGTACTCTATTCAAAAGTCACGAGTATTGTTCGAATAAATAAATATATTATTATTTTTAACAAAGTTACTCGTAGTTTTTACTATATAATAGCTATACGAATAAGTCATCATCAGGCGACGAAAACATATTAAAAATAGTTATCATAGTCACAATGTTAATGGTTAAATGCGCACATAAAGACCACACTGTGGCAAAAACTGAGGCCCCTTGGAGTCTGGTGAACCGGGGGCCATGGACCTCCCAGGACCCTCTCCCGTTAATCCGGCCCGGTATATTTTTTCGTCGCACGATATTATACTGTTTATCTCTACGCGGTTTACACTGTTGTACGCAATAAATCGAAACGCGATATTATAGACGGTAATATAATATTATGCATTTACCCATTGCGGCGACGTTAATTTCGAAACGATATATTTCCGGGTTTTATTGTTATGTCGTTGTTGATGAATATTAATAGTCCGTGTGCCCTGTGCGAAAACCTTCGAATATTATAGTAAGCCTCGTACACGTAAAACGTGTACAGACACGCAACAAAATACATACTAAATACTTTAAGTTTCCGCCGGGGCGACCCGCTCGCATTCGTTTTAAATACGATGCCGCGGTATGACAAAATACTTATGTGTGTCGCGAATTTCGTATACGAAATTAAATCGCGCGCGAAAGTTTCTCCGAACCGTCCCCCGATAGCTGGGACTAATCGATAATTTTATAATCCACATTAAATAATACATACGTATAGAGCCCAAGGGCGTCACTCGAGGGATTCATATTATACTTTGGCAGCCCTATAATTCGTATATGTTTTCTTGGCCCGTTTTTTTGGTAAAAAGTGAAACGCAAGAGGCAATCGAATCACCGACAACGGCAGCAATGGTATAATGATTTGAGTACATCATAAAAAATAGACAACGGTCGTAGTTCAGTATTAATATGACTGTAATGCGAACAAACCAGGGAGTGGCCATGGTTGTAAAAAAGCGAAGTGAGCAAAACATCAAACTACAGTATGACCGCATGCAAGTTGAAATATATGTCGGATACAAATATTGTACCACGCTTGGTTAAATTATGTGTTGTCGGTACTCTATGGTTGATAGTTATCGGCCGCGGTGCCGTGCAATATTATTATTTTCAATGTGATAACAATCGATCGTGACAAAAATCAGGCGAAACTAGCGACTTGGCGAGTTAAATATTAAATGTATGCATACGTATATGTCGAATAAACAAACACGCGTTAGATTATTTATAACGGGCGAAATGAAATTACACGGTTGTCGTGTAAAAGATAACCATAAATTCAGAGTTTCATAACGTGCGTATAATGTAAAAAGAAAAAAAATCAAGTTTTTGATTTGATTATTTTAATATAATATACATCCGTTGCACGCAGGGTCGTATTAAACGGAGGGTTTTAAAGGTACTCTCCCCGGGCAGCAGATGTTTGGGGGCATCCGGATGCCGGGATACTGTATGAACAATTTAAAATTTGTTGATCCCCGGCTTAGGAAATTTACGTATATAAAAAAAAATATCAATTTCAAAAAATAAAGATCAACTTGTATTTATATGATTTGGGTTGCAAATTATTACGTCAAGATTTCACGTGACAACATAATAGCAATGGGGTATACAGCGAACACAAAATATTTTAGTATATAGGTATAAACGTTCTAGTGGTTATATTATGATTTATTTTTTGAACAAAATATTAAACCCTTAACAGCCAATTCAGTCGTTCAGTATCCAGTAATCAAACTGTTGCGTGCATGCGTGTGTATCGTTTCTTGTAGTCGTGTATGTGTAATTACATTCGGTTTTTTGGATTCTGAGTGTGGCGAAAAATGTATATTTATTTAACAAAGATGTTTGTTTTTTTATTGTTTTTTTTTTTTATGGGAACACTGTTTCTACCAGAAAGTTTACTCCGATATATATGATGTAGAACCTTTTCTGAAAGGAAATTTTCTCAAGAGTTTTCTCTTTAAATGTGAAAAACCGAAAAAAAAAAACTGGAGAAAAATGGAAAAATTTACGAAATATATTAGTAAAATATTATGATTTTTTTTTTTCTGGGGACCACTTTGTTGCAAAAATTTTGCTCCGATTTACAATGACAGCACTTTTTCTGAAAGGAAATCTGGTTGGGAAGGTACTTTAAGGAGGTTACTTTTCGATTTTCTCAATAGTTTTCCCAGCAAATATGAAAAACCGGGAAAAACGAAAGGAACACGAGAAAATCGGTATGATACTAAACAAATATTATTAAAAACAGTATATAATTGCTTATTTGATTAGTTTACCATAATATGGCGTGGATATTGTTGACAAAGTTTCACTATTAACTGAACTCTGAACAGAGTCGTATGTAGTAAGCAATGGGTTATCGACGTTTTCAGATACAAATTAATTTCCCCTCTATATCTTAACTTCCCAACTTCTCACCAACAACAGTAGTTGCACCCATCGTACCAAGTATGCCGGTCATTTTAGTTTTGAAATTATTAACGTAACAATGTAAAGATTTAATTTCAAAATGTTAATATATAAAGTACCTTAATTGCTGATAGTCCGGAGAATCAACTTTTCATTCACGGTAACGGTAAATTGAACATTGATTTGATTTTGATTCGCTTGTTGAATTAAGAATATTGTATAGAAGTGATTATATTATTGTAGTTTTAAGTAGTTTTAAGTATTTCTGTATTATATAATAATATTCCGTACTCATTACTCCTTTGGGGTAATAAAATAAATAAATAAAACGTTATGAGATTAATATAACTATTATAACTCTTAAAATATTGCTATATCAAATGAATTTTTAAATTTGTGGATACATGAACAGCACTATTTTAAACTTGATATAACAACATTTTAGCTGGAAAGTTATAACGTGCAAGTTTACAAACTTTTTTTTTTTTCAACTAATAGGAATTTTTATGTGTTTTACTATTAAGGGTCTCAAAACGAGATTTTCCCGAGACATTCAAAAGTCTAAATCCGGCTCAGGATGTACGAATTCACGCACATTCCGCGCGTTTTTTTAAAATTATCTACAATGTGTGGTGCTGATTAGTAATTACTGATTTTCTGGGTGTAATACGATGGGGTCCCAGTCGTACAGCCCAACTTACCCATCTACTTACTGCCCACTTTCCTAAATAAAAATTACGTGTAACAAAAATTCTGAAAAAAAAATGTTCCTCAATACAACTGTGTTGCTCTCCGCATAATGTTCTATTTTGAAATGCAAAAGCAACGAAAAAATAACACGAAATGCATTTTAGTAGACAATTGAATTCACGTGGGGTGTGACATACAAAATTATTTTCCCGCCGTCAAAATGTTTATTGTTTTTTTTATGTCACTATGAATATTCGTTTTCAGAAGGTATTAATTATTTCGCCGCCACTCCCCCGAAAACGTTTCCCGGTTTCGAGCCCTTATAATTTTATTCGCGTAAAAATAATTGAATTATTGTGATTGCGCAGGGTTATTTCGCCGGGCAATACTGCTGTCGGGCTCGGCGCTGAGCAGCTGGGCCCTGGTCGAGGACCCGGTCTCGTACGCCCTCGAGCTGGCCAAACAGGTCAACTGCAGCAGCGCCGACGGCACCGTCACCAATCCGGAACCGGTGGTCGACTGCCTCCGAGAGGTGCCCCTAGACCGGCTCATGTCGGCCGGCGTCGCACTGCCCACGTACCTGAGTGCGTTTGGGCCCAGCGTCGACGGCGTGGTGGTCAAGAGCAACTACCAGGAGGATGTCATCACCAACCTGTTGCCCGAATTCGACGGGTACACGGGCTCGAGCGTGGCGTTCGGCGCACGCAAGTTCCAAAAGTTCGAGTTCGGCAGTGGCGTCCACAAGTACGACCTGCTGTTCGGCGTTGTCACCAGTGAGGCGCTCTGGAGATTCAGCTCCAACGATATACAGGTGAGTTGACGTTTTCTAACGTATTTCCCAACCCCCGCCCACTCGAATATCAAACGTATAAATGCTGTAAGGCTCTTAAACTGCTTAGTTTTATTAATAGAATTTCAACCGATTTTCATCTGCTTACACCGTTAAAAACTCTTTTATGTTCCTCATAGTTTTTCCCATTCTAGAATACGGCTCTGTTCTTTGGGATCCTTCTACCGCTTCTTCACGTAATATGATTGAAATGGTTTAAAGAAAAATCCTCAATCACGCTGCCTGGAAATAAAATATAATCTATCCACCTTATGACTACACACGTGTCGTAAGCTTTCTGTCCCTAAAAAGTCTTGCTGATCGCTGTCACTCAGCTCTTATCTAACCTTATCCCTCCCTAAAAATTACATCCCCGACTCTCTATCTCGTGTCCTTTTAAGGTCCCCTCTCGTTGTTCACGGTCATTGCGTTTCATATCCCATTCTCCTCATCAAACTACTATATCTACTCTATAGTTATCCGTCTTATGCACATGACAAGTACCTACACCAATTTCTATTTTTAAAGGGAGCTTAGTTTCCAAGGACTTAATTTTTCTTGTTTGAAATATATGATGTGCGTCGTGTAAGAGGATTCCAGTCAATCATTTCGAAAAAAACGTAAGGAACAGCCCTAGGCGTTTTATCAAATGACTGATAAGACGTGGAAAAAATACAATTGGTGAACGGTGTTTCGAACAAATTTTGGTACGAAATGATGTACTAGAGTCCAAAGGAACCAAATGGAGTTGGAAAACGAGATGAGGGAGAAGAAAAAGATTTCCCTGCTGTGTATTTGTACAGTAAAACCTCTGAATGGTGGACACCCTCCGTGTACCGAATTTTTGTCCGCTATTCGAAGGTGTCCGTTTTTCAACTTCAAATTTGTCTGCTAGAAAAAACGAACTCCTACGTTTTCGTTGTTTTGGCGGAAGTCGAGAATTTTGATTTTTTTCTCGAAGCGACAGCCTCTTTTGCTTTAGCCCACTCATCAACGACGCAAAGTCGTTCTCACTCGTCACTTGTCAAAAGTAACGGCTTAACCAAACAAACGAAACATTTTCAGTCAAGACTTAATTTTCGTCATAATCGTCGTTAGTCGTCGTATTCTTATCATATCGTTCGATAACGAGTTTGTTGAACGAGTTCATTATCGTTAAAATTAATGTTTTCGCCGTTTCGTCATTACTATTAATACGATATCACTATAATAGCTGTCCGCTATTCATAATCTTATCGAGTTCGTTATCGATATTACATTATTATGAGAGTACATACTAATGCGAATGCGTTTTGGTACCGTCATTTTGTCACTATTTTTTAATTAAGATTAAAATAGTGTCCACTGTTTGGAGGTTTTCTCATTGAAAAGTAGTGGAAATTTCCCAAAAAAAAGTCCGCTATTGGGAGGTATGTGTTCGAGGAGGTTTCACTGTATTCGTTTGTTCAAAACCATTTTTATCTACAATGTTAAACACACGCATACGAAAAAAAAAAAAAAAAAAAACTAACGGCCGACGTTTTTTCAACAAATCCTTTTGGAAACCGTTCAGACACTATATTATATTTTATACGACGACGCGACAAAAAGCACAATTTATGTAGATTTCGCCCATAACGTAAATTTGGATTTATCGCGTTCGCATAATTCGCAATTTAAACTTTTGCAATACCGAATTGCGATGCACGAACAATAATAATAATAATGATACGCGTGCGCGTGAGCAGCTGTTGTAAAAATTAAAAAAAAAGAAAAAAAAAGACGCTGTAAAAGTCAACATGATTGAACCCGCCTACATTTATGTATAATGTGAAGTAGCGTATTTTATGCCCGATACGAATTTGTATATAATTGCAGTATTTCCTCCAAATATTGGAGAATATTGTCATCCATTGTCTATTTGAGTCTATTATATTAAATATAGGTACATGTAAATATTTTCCACTAAATCTGGACAACTTTAGCAACTCTGCATCAAATGAACCCAAGAATTTGAGTTTTTTCTTCTTTTGTTTTTGACGAATTGAATTTATAAAATTTAGGTTCAATTTTAATTCGATTCAATACGATGTTGCAGGAAATGGGCGTTTTTTAAGCTTTGAACACCTCTACAGACTCTAATAACATTTTGTATATGCGTAGTATAAGTATCCAAGATGTGATTTATAGGCGTTTTAATTTTCTACCCCTCCTCACCCGTCTGTTTATGTCGGCAAAAATCTCGAAAACTATTTACACTGCTATAAAGAATCGGTTTTCGTAAGCAATAGTTTTTCTTCGCATACTAGTATAAATTAAAATTAAATACCTTTGTGTATCCATCTTCCCAACTACCCATCTGCAATAATGACTTCATCCGTCCCCGGTATCGGCTCTTTTTGAAAATAAATAAATAATACTCATTCTTTAAGGAACAAATTGAACAAATACATTACATTTGATTTTAAATAATAGTTTAAAAATGTTAGAAAAAATAATTAAAAATTGTCATTTTTAATGGCATATTATTAGTTTGAGATGGAGATATATGAAAACGGAGTTTAGTGTAATTTGTGGGAAATCTTCCTATACGATTATAATCGTCAAAAACTGATAAAATCTACGATGTAATAATACCGTTAAGCGTGGTATATACCCAAAATACCTGCCGGCGTATAGATTTATAACGCGACGTTTTTCCATTTTTTTTTTTTTTTTCAAACAACGTGGTAATACTGAAACTCCACTTTGATTATGAAAATTCAGTACGCCGTGAATAACTGCAGTTATGACGGCCGTCGAACCGTTTCTTTTATAATAATATTTGTTATATAACTTACAAATAAATAAAGTTATTTTGTATATATACGCGTGCAGCTTTTTTTTTTCTTTTAAAAATTGATTTTTCTTTATTAGATATTATTTCAGTTTTTTTTTTTTTTTTTTTTTTTTTTTGAAGTGTCACATACATTTCAATATATAATATCTGACGGTGTCGTTTTTAATAACATTTCAAAAAGTATTATCGCTTTAAAGTCAATGCAGTAAAATTAAAATTATAGTATAAGCCCCAGTCGGATAAAGAATAATTGAATAAGACACCTAATAACGCAAATTCGAAATTATAATTAGACGATTTTTTTTTTTTAATAATATTATAATTATCTACTTGTGAAATTTTAAAATATTTCCGTAGTTATTAAAATGAACTTTTTGTTCGATATTATATTGAAAAACACCGTGTAATGAAACATAAATTATAATATGATAGGTACGTATACCAAATCACCTTATTTTATAAGCTTATATAACTAAAAAACACATTTAATTCCGTAAACTTTTTTCTATATAAAAGAGAACCCGTAAAGTTTCGGTTAGGTAATTATTTCGAGCATCGTTCAAAAAAAAAAATCTTATATCGAACAGATTTGGCGGATCGCTTATTGACCGTCTCCGATCGGTTGTAGAAGTTTAAGGTTTTTTTACTTCGAATTTCCTTTTTTTTTTTATGTTGAATATAGATTATATTTACATTGTATTACATCAAATTTTGCCAAAATATAAAAGGGGATCCCTCTGAACCGCGTGGACTCGAAATTTGGAATTAGAATTGATTTTTAGGTAGATTGAAAAGTGATCGATTAAGTTGGTTTGAATCAGGGACGTCCTTAGGATTTGTGAGGCCCAGGGTGAAATATTAAATATTACATTTTTTTTTTTTTCTATTTTATAATTCATATATTTTTTCGAACGTGCGGCCCCAAATCTAAGTAAAAAACGCAAAGCCTAGGGTCCGGCTCAACCTCCCCCCCCCCTTAAAGGACACCCTTGAATTGAATTTAAATTTACATTTCACTATGTTGTTTCTGCAAGAGGGTGATTCTCTTGACATTGAACACTCCTACGAGTAAAGCAAGGGAAATAGTGACCAATATATTGATAATATACTGATATAGTGATAAAACACTGTTGCTTATGGGTTGTTTTTATACTATAAATAATCGAAATTAGTTTTCCATTACATAAATTAAAACTTTGCCGGATGTCTTAACATCTTATTTAACAATCTAATAATTTAATAAAAGTATAAAATTGCTGTACGTACAATAATTAAGGGTAGTACAATTTCCGACTATCAAATTCACAGCTGAAGTAACCGTATCCTACGCGTTTTTCATGAATGATGATTTATTATTAGGTATTGTTCATTAACGTAGTTTATATTTTCTGAAAAATACACATTTGGTTTATACGGTAATAAAAAAAAAAACCGGCATACGTTGTGCCATATGAAGAGGCCACTATTGTATAGATGAGAAATTCGGAAGGTATTATAAGATATGTAATAATTAATCGTTACAACCAAAACGCGATTTTGAACAGAGGTCAGGAAACGGATAAAGTTATAGTGTTTTGTTATTACCGTGTTTCCTTCGATTGTATAGATAATTCAGAAGTCGACAAAAATAAAACCGTTTTATCGTCATATTTGGTTTTTAATTTTTCAGAAAAACTATTGGAAATCTAATGTAAATGTTAAAATAATACACCGCTGGACGAAAAATCTGTAAACTACGTAAATTTTACCGCGTGAAAAAAAAAACACATTTTAATAAAATCAATAAAAGCACTCAGTCTGAATCTTAATTTAGAAATATAATTAAACCCATCGATTTTGTTGCATACCTACGCGCATTTACTAAAATTCGAGAAAACCGAACGAAATGACTTTCTTATTCTGATTATAAAACGTATTTGGAGACGTTATTACAGTGTTTCGTAAAAATATTATTATATCATTGTTCAACGGTTACGGGAATGTGTACCGTGCGTGGGACTTCAATTATTTGATCCACTCACTCATTCGTCGGATAATTCCATATATTTATGTTTATAAAATAAGATTATTACTCTATTGCGTATTTTGTTTAATCTTGTGTGTTTGTGACAAGTGTATTGTAAACTGTAAATCGTAAATATATTTAATCAACACTTGGTTACTATTTATACGATTAGACTGTGTATCTGACACTGGAGCATTTAAGTATGAATATTAGCGGTGGGAATGATATAGTAAAAAAAAAAAAAACCGCATACACATATTAAAAATACCTAGATTGCACCTTTGGGACCGATGCATAATTTTACAAAATAAAAAAAACCAATTGTACATGTGGTTATACAATTAACGTTAGATTATTAAAAAAATTACTGCTCATGGGTAGGCCACTGTTGTTATAGGTGGAAAGTTTGAAAGACAGATTCATATAATATTATCGTTTATTTTAGTTTATTACTGTACGTAAACGATTCAGAGCGGAGTTCAGTTAAACATTTGTTGTATTGTATTAATTTATAACTAAAAATCAAATTATAATTGATATCAAATAATTTTATCATTTTTTTAAGCTCTTTTCCCATCACAAACTACAACTTATATTAAATATTAGATCATTTTTTGGAAGCCAAAAGCTTGTTTCCAAAAAATAAAAATACTCGACAATTTTTAAATAGCTTAACAAAACAGTTGAACAGTACAAACATATTTTTGAAATTGTACCGCATCTTAAGAATACTTATATTTAAGTGTTTGGAGGAAATTTCAGTTTGCTAGAAATAGTTTTCACTGAAATACTAATTTTAACAGAAGCCATAATTCTGGAATAACTCACATTTTCCCACTTTATCAAAAATACTAAAAAGCATACTTCAAAAACGGACTGGTCTAATGAAACTACTCATTCCTCAATTTTAGTTTATTCAGATACACCACATTAAATACATATCTCTCATTGATTTGTTGATAATAGACTCCCCCCCAAAAAAAAAAAAAAAAAAATACAAATAGTTTTTTAATGCCTAAATATATTTAATAAATAGATACATATATACAACATTAGCTCGGTGGAAACTGTTTTTTTGTGGTCCACGTCTAAACCGAAATTGATGAATGCATAGTGAGTTGTGTACAGTTGGATATCTAAAACTGTGAAACGATAGAACAGCTCATGCCCAGACAGAAATTTCTCACTAGCGAGATTTGAAGTAATAAATATAAAATAATTTTACAATTTATGACTTATTTCTTCATAAGATATTTGGCGTTGGTGGTAAGTACAGACAATTTCTGGGCCTCATACAAAAAAAAAAAAAAAATACTTCACACGCCATAACAGGTACCTATATAAGATAATTAATAATTCACATTTGTACTCATCAGTGTAATATTATAATAGATACGCCAAGTAGTTATACTAATAGATGTGCGTATGTTCGAAAATGCATTATACAGTTAAACATAGCGGTTAAACTTCAACTTCTTTCGTTTACGCATTCAAAAATTTTAATTAAAACCACAGGTGTGTGGGCGAGAAGTTGGGAAGGCGGGATACATAAAGGTATTTATGTAGGCAACGAGCATACTCATATTGCTGAGGGAAAAATATTCTGAGTGTAGATCGATTAAAATCGATTGGATATTTATGAAATTTCGCAATATGTTTACTATCTATTTGATTTAACGTTTACCTAGATACTAATTTGTTTCACGGGTATCGGGTTTCGTATACCGAATGAAATTTCGACCATTACCATTTGCATATAATTGTATATTTTACGATTCCGTGGAATCCAAAAATCCAAAAACAAATGCCGTACATATATATATATATATATATACATACATTATGCACATAATATACACGCATATTTCAGAATAATATTATGGCTTTAAATCATCCGTTATAATGGATACTACCATTTTACGTATACCAATATATTGCGTGTAGGTCAGTGTAGGTAAAGAGAAGTATTATTTTTTTTTTTTTTTTTTTTTTTCCCCCAAAAAGTTCTCATAATAATTGGGAAAACCGGGAAAAACCGTAGGAAAACAGAAACTTTTATCGAATATATTAAAGTGCTTACTATCAATTTGTTTTTCTTGTTGTAATTCATTAACAAATGTCCATAGGGAATTGACATTTGAACAGACAACTCATGGTTGCCTTTTATAAACGTGGTAACATTTTCAAAACGTTTGAGCCCATTTAGACATTTTAATTTTGCTCCTTTTTACGTAATTATTATTCGGTAAGTGCTCTGTGGATAAAATTGTTAGACCAAAAAAAAAAGGCTTAAATATTCAACAGGAGATTCGTTATAAAATGTACTTAGTACGATTAAGATCAATCAGAAAAAGTTGAATTTAATGATGTATTAATTTTTTATTATTTTTTTTTTAATGAATTATAAAATCAAATGCTTATGAAATTAATATCTATAAAAATGGCTCAAATATTTTAAGAATTTCACTACATTTCAAAAAGACAAATATGAGTTTTCTTTCCGAGTTTCAAATCTGCAAAATATTTAATATTTTTAACTAAGTGACGGCAACAAAAAAGATACGGACATACTTCGCACGATGAGTAAGCCACTGTTCCATTGATTATGGAAGGTAGAATACAGAGGGGAATTTTATGTAAGTCTGTACGCAACGATTAATATTTTCTAATGAAAAACTATTCTGAGTGGAGTTCGATTATACTTGCTTTAAAAAGCCATATTATACAATATAACGATATTTACGATTTGAAAATAATAAATTTCGTATATTTTTTCGTTTTCCTTAGTTTTCCCATTTCCTGTTCTCCTAGAAACATCAAAAAGACCTCTTCAATGTATACCAGTTTCAGAAAATGTGCTTGGCTTAAAATTTGAACAAAATTATTGGTAGAAAATTTGTCCACAGATAAAAGAAATAAACATCATTGTAAACCAAATATATTATGTTTATATATAATCATTCCTCATTCCACTCAGAATCTAAAACAAAATTTTAAATAGTACATTTCGTAAATTTTCCTGTTTTTTTCCAGTTTTTCCCATTTACTATGATAACTTCTTGAATAATCAAAAAATAAATTACTTAAAGTACCACCTAACCTTAAGTAGATACAATTTCCTTTAAGAAAAGGTACTATAAGTTTTTACACCTTGAAATTCCATTTTCAAGTGTAAAAATCCGAGTCAAATTTGTGGTAGAAATTTTATGCACGGTATTAAAAATAAATAAACATCATTGTAAAACCGATAAAATCTATAAATTACAAAGAAATCACAACTAATTTATTATATATTGCAGTAAAACAGATACAAAAATAATGAAAATTATCTCATTATATATGAATTTTGGACACTATTTTAGGACTATAATAATTTGATCAAAGGCATTTAACCGAAATCTATAATAATTAATTACATTTCAGAATGTTGTAACTTAAAAGAAAACGTTTTTTATTCCTAAACATAAAATAGAAATATTGTGAGGAAAATTCATCAAAAAAAAAAAAAAAAAAAAAAAAAAAAAATTAAAAAAAAGTAATTTGTTTTTCTTAGTTCATTTTTTCAGACGTTCAATTTGAATGTTACTATATAATTATTATGAAGGTTTATTTACTTAAAACTATATTTGAATTAATTTTTTCCAATCGCGATTCTGCGGCTACGCGTGTTAATATTATTTCGCAATTAATTACATTTAAAGGCAAATGAAGTTGACATAGTTTTTGTATCGGAAATAAAAGAAAAATTAAAGTAATAGGAAACGGAATATAAAAGGAAAGGTCAGTGGGTTATCGTTATAGACAGATAGGGAACGAGTATGCGTATTTTGTACGGTAGTGAAGATTAAGAATATGATGCCATTAGGACGTTGTATTGCCGTTGTCTGATGAGCCCATAAAACCTGCACTGTCTAGAAAACTATAGTATTACAATTCGTATATACACGCGTATGCTTGCGTAACATGAAGCGATCCAGTATGCACGATCGTTAGTTTTTGCTTAAATGATCATAATAAAAAATTGAACTTGTGCGTTCTCCGTCGATGTTGTTCGACCTCCTATCGGCGTGAACTATAACCCCTAACGTTTATTTGTATATATGTGTGTGTGTGTGTGTGTGTGTGTGTGTATGTTGATTATTTCTACTAGAGAATACAAATAATTCACTCACCTTTAATCGTCAGACTGAGGATTTCCAGTTCAGAATATAAAGAGTAAACGGAGATGTATGTTTCGATGTAATTTCACGTCCTGTATGTCACTTACGATCGATTAGAATAAGGCGAGTTTATCCTGATATATGGTAGACTCCAACGGGATGTTGACAGTCTGCGCGTTTAAACCGGACACTTTGTCGTAAGTCACAATTAGGGCCGTGCAATTATTTATTAAAATGAAAAATAACATAATACTATTAAAAATATAAATAATGTAAAACGTGGTAAACAAGAAAAAATAACAATATATTATATAATATGATATGATGTGTTGAATGAATAGTTTTATAAGTCGTATAATATTTTTTTTTATTTTTATTATCTTTTATCCAGAAAAACATTTTACCCATCGTAATTGAGACTGGTTGTATTACACTATTTTCGTTCGTATATTTTAAATGCGAAATATGTCATTTGTTACGCATAGTTAAACAGATGTTTTATTTTATTTTATTCCGATCAAGAAGAGATTCGAAAAGTATAATTAGGTCAGCGTATATCACGAAAACAATTACTTACAGTTTTTTTTTTTTTTTTTTATTGTTTTCTTTAGTACACGACTTGTAAGGCGCGTCGTAATTTTATAATATTTTTTAAAACATAAAAGAATAAAAAATACTTGAAACTAAACGCGTTGGTGCTTGATGTTATAATTGGAGCTATAATTTCCTGTAAGGCTAAAACGCATTCCGTTAAGAAACCCGTCTTATTGTGTCAATATATATATATTATTATATATCGCGTTTGCCGAACATTGTTCTTCAAATCGGTTTTCGCAACTAAGTCACTGTTTTCCCTTTAAAAGCTCATGTACCGGAAAATTGTTTGTAGCAAAGGGATGATTGCCTTGGGAATTATCTCTTGTTTACCCGATTTGCGGTTCACGTGTTATTTCAAATCAAACATCGAGTAGGTATACTACCATAAGTATACCAATATCATAAATTTATGAAAATATCCCGAAAATCAGTTTTGGATTACACAGCTTTGTTCGCTTTATAACAATATTGTAAATATTGATGTGGACGCTCATTAATTTAGATTAATAATTTTATTGTAGGTATATAGTTGCTCTATCGTTTTTATTTAGTACTATAAATTCTATTGCCATCATCAATACTTGTACATAAATCATTTTTCATTTTTCACTATTTGGACATTGTAAATGATAAGAGAACAATAATTATTTGTCATACGAATAAGTAATAGTGTATAAGCTAATAAGCTCAATTAATACAGAAAAAATACAATTTTACGTTATTTGATTATAAAAAATATAAACATCGTTTAGGGTTACAAAAATAAAAGAACATTTCAAATACTTGTTCTACACACGATATCTCAAAGAAATATATTTATACATGAACTTGAATCTAGATTAAATTCTAGACAAAACTAAACTACGAACTTTTACTAATACCTGTCTAATATAGGTTCAAAAATAAAAAAAATTTGTAAGAGATACTAAACCCAGTAGAAGAAAAATCACTAATCATACCAATTTAAACTAAACGGTATTAATCAATTGCAGTTAAATAATTTAAAGCAATTAAAAACCAGTCAGGATCAATCACTTCAAAGAACAGACATCAACAAATGTTAATAATAATTTAAAAGTCGTCTACTTTTTCTTCTTCTTCTCCTTTTCTTCCTTTCTTCTCTCCTGTGTTTATTTCCATTATAATTATTATTGATTTTACATCCTTTCACCCCATAACATGCCCTTCGTCCAAATCATCTCGATCTATTTTCTCTAATTTTGTCTATTATCGAAACGAGTCCTAAGCTACAACTTACGCATTTCTTCCTCATCCTACCTTTTTTCGTCACTCCACTCGTCATCTAATCGTATCTATTTTAGTTCATCTGTTTATCGCCCAACCAATTCCAACACACTTGATATAGAACTTATCTTTAAGTCGCATTCAAATTTTCTTGCCATATGCTTCTCTCCACTGTATCCACTTAATCATATCTTGTATATGCTCGTTAAAGCCACCGTTCTTTTGTATAAAGATTAAAGATCCTAGATACTTAAACTCTCAACGTCACCTATTACGTCAACGATTATTAGTATTAGCTGTCTAATCCTGTTTTTCTAAATACACACTTTACGTACTCCGTTTTACTTCTACTCATCCTTAGTTCCTTCTAGTGCTACTCTCTATTTCTCAAGTCTGTTGCTATCTCCTTATACGTTTTTTCCCATCAAAGCAATATCGTTTGCAAATGTCATATATCTTTGTACCTCCCCTGTCATAATGTTTCCTGGCACAACCGAGATAGGACTAACCGCCAAAATCAAATTTAGAACTTCTCATATTACATCTCATTTAGTCGTTCGACTAAATTTTAACCCGGCTGTCACCCTGTCATAACCACATTTTTCACTTCTTATGACAGATAGGGGTACCGTAGGAGTTTTTTTATGTCCTCTCAAAGGGAAAATGGTAGTGTCAATTATAAGTTGAACTCCTTCAACCTATAGAAATAATATCATATGCCCACTGGAATCAACTGATCGGGCAATTCACCAGCAATCTGGTGTATCTAGGGATCTCGGGTTCGTTGAACCCATAGCATCTCATGCCCCTTGAGAAAACCAAAAAACGAAGATCACTTGGTAGATGGTAACTTTGAATTTTGAACTAGAAGTAAAACTTAATAATTTTCTATGATCACTATATCATTATTCTATATCACTTAGTAAAACATTTTTTTCTAGATAATTATTATATAATAAGTATTATGATATGTATTTATCAAAATAAGTCTCAATATTGGTTACAGTTTAAATACTATAGGATAATTATATGAAAAACCGAGAAACCATCAAATACAAATTTTCGTTTCAAACGAAAACTACTTGAAAAAACCATTACAGAAAGTTGTATAATGTTAATATGTCTGAATTTCACCTAAATTTTTAGAATATATATTTAAGGCCTCATAGGTAGAACAAATGAATGCATGTAATGGTAAATCCTGTTCACTGCAGGATCAGTGAAAGTGCATCCATGAAAAAATAGAAAGACTTATCGGCTTATGGGGGTAAAAATACTTAGTTTCTCAAAAATATAAATTATTTAATGATTTTTAACATTAAGCGCAGAAATCTTGTTTTTCTTAATTTCACCACACAATTTTAAAATTTA
Source organism: Cinara cedri (assembly GCA_902439185.1). Lineage (NCBI taxonomy): Eukaryota > Metazoa > Arthropoda > Insecta > Hemiptera > Aphididae > Cinara > Cinara cedri. The sequence continues at coordinate 88,517 of CABPRJ010000984.1, read as the reverse complement.
AACCCGATCACAGTTAAAACCCTGATAAATATATTTTTTTAAAGTTTAAGAAGAGTACCGATGTAAACATGCTTAACTAATTTGTTCTATATTTAATTCACAGTTTATTCACGTTTAAAACAGATAAAAAAAAAAATTTAATTTGGGTGTTAAAAAATATTTCACATCCGTACCTTAAAATATCTAGTTTATTAATAAATTTTAATTATAATTATATAAATAGAAAATAGATTAGGTTTGGTACATTCACTACGACTTTTTTGAAATTTAACTCTGTAGGAACCTGATTTTAAGTACTTTTTAGTAGACGAAAAATTAATATCAAAGTATATAATTTTAACTTTATCACTTTACATAAATAAACATATTTCGACTTACGATTATTCTTCAAACGAACGACCATATTTTAAATTTATTTAATACTAGTGCTATTTCAAACTAACCGTTTTTTAATTAGAAAATAATTATTTAAATTTTAATCTGACGTGAGAAACGGACGAGGGCCATATATTATTTATTATCTATTTTAGATAACCTCATCGTACTCATCGCACACTACTGCTCCTTTGGAAAAACTTAAAATGTTTTTGTGTGATAAACCACATTATCAGAATTGAAATGGTTCTTATTTGAGAATTTGCTCCCTTATAAACTATCCAAATCAACACTACTGCCCGATAGAACTCAATACGGCAATATAATATTATTATAAATACTTAGATCTATGCACTGCTATAAACCTTAAGCAAAATATATAAGTTTCCAAAGAAAGAAATGTTGGAAGTTTGAAAAAAAAAAAACCTAAAATTATAAATATCCAAACACCATAATCTTTAATACCACGGTACTTTTCTATGTTACAACTACATATTATATACTACTTCCAAGCCTCGGTAGCTCGGTACCTATGACAAACGACTTGGATACACATAGTGATATACGACTGTCGCGTAATGTCATATATTACCGATCGTATCCGGTCGAATCGGCCGAATGTTCAAGTAAGATTACCGAGAGTCCGGAACGTCAGCCATAATACGAGATCAATTATTATTGATAGGGAATGTAATTTTTTGCATTTTCGCTATTTGATGCGGTGAAATCCTCGAAAAAGCTTTTGGCCACCACTATGGGGGACGTAATCGAAATTATCGGGGTTCCGCCGACGTCACGGACCGCCGAGATTATAACATAAATTAGTAGGTAAACCCATTTAATACTCACTATGTATTTTTTTTTTTTTTTTTAATTTCCAATTCTTTCGGAAGGGTACTTATCCGGACGATCTGATAGAATATACGGTTTTTAATGCCACGGTTTGGACAACACCGGGTTTTCCCGTCACGTTCGCCTTATCGTCCTGCGGGACCGACTGGCAAAATAAAAGTAAACTTTCTAAGAGTAATTTTCCCGTTTACCGAACTGCGACCGAAATAACTTATTATAACGGTAAATTAATAATAACAGGTATTAGTATGCAAGGTTATTAATTTAATCGGGTACACTCGATATCTCCGAAAGTATATACTTTTTAAAATATTTTTTATTTTTTTTTTTTTTGAAAATTTAAAACCGCTGCTCTTAAATTTAACATTTACATTACATTTTGTCACATTTTTAGGGGTGATACGACTACCTATTATTGATTTTTAAACGGCAACCTATATTTAAAATTTCATAAATATACTGAGTATTAGATAAAATAAATGTTGGTGTTTACATTTTTAATTTCCGTCCATCCGCTGACGTAGCTTCTGAAAAACTCAATACTTATTGGATTTAACTTTGAAATACATGTTGTTTGTAAACACCAGAAGATATGAGTGATAAATTCGCTATCGTTCAACCTAAGGTAGATAACAGTATTGATGATTATTATTGTACTTTGTATCCCAATGGTTTTCTTATCTTATAAATTAATCATTGGACATACCTATCGAATTACCGACGAGTAATTAGTGGAATTATTATAGCACAGGGTTGATAAACAATTTTTCGTGGCACACTAAACATTAACTGACCAACGAGATTTTATATGACTTTCAGAAGTCCATTCAAGAATAGTTTCACTCCAGAAATGTTGATTGTGGTGATTAACTTGGCCATTATTATAAAATTTGGCTTCATCGGTCCATAAAATATTTGAAGTATTACTGGATAATCATCCAACTTAATAATTATTTGAGCAACAAAATTTAATCGTCTTTCCAAATCATTGGCTTGTAATTATTGAACCTTCACATTTTTTGTAAGGATGGTACTTGTGTCTCCTTTGCTACATGTTGTACACTGTGTATATTATATGTTCAAATTTTCTGAAATATTTATTTTACATTTTAGTTCTGAATTTGATTTTTTTTTTAAATTTAATTTTAATTAAAATTTTGTAATATATTTGAATTGACCATAGTTTCTAATAAAGAATAATTAGAAATGCATTTTCAAGTTAAATTATAGACTCATGTATTATGTTAATGTATGTAAATATTATGTACGTGTAAAATGTTAAAATGCATAATTGCATAATTATTTAAAAAAATTGTTATTGTAAGTTTCTATATCAAATATTATGTTGTTTTTATTCTGTAATTTTAAATATTCTATTTTTCTAATTAAACTGCTATTAGCATTTAATAGCATTATTTAAAATTGTATATAATTACAAAATTAAAATTATTGGCGTACAGAAACCGTGAAAAACAAATTTATAACCAGATATGGTTCTTAATGAAGAATAAGTATTCTCATGAAATGAAGTTAATGATGGTTAATCATATTTCTTCATCGATATAGCAAATTAATTATCTTCATTTGTAACTGGTTCTGCTCGAACACTGATTTGTACACCCAAACACCGACATTTGTTTTAACTAATACTCGATCTATTTATGGAATTCTTAACATAGGTTGCCATTTGAAAATCAAAATTAGGTTGTCATTTCACCCCTAAAAAAATCAGAGTGATAAAAAATAATATAAATGTTAAATTTTAGAGAAGATTGTTTCTTATATTTAAAAATGTAAATACTTTCCGGGATATCGAGTGTATCTACTTAAATGAATTACCTTGTCCACGGAGACTGCACAGATTACAATAAATTTTTAAAAAATCATTTTATTTGAAAACAAACAATAAGAAGATTAAAAAACATTCATTAGTGCCATCACTAGAGTCGAATTTTAGCCCAGTTACCTTGTTAAAATACATATATATTTTTTTTTATAATAATAATTATTATTATCATTATATATTTAATGAAACATTATATTACGTAATATCTCAGTATTTGATAAATTATGAGAAAAACTAAAAGACCTTAATACACTGTAACTAAATGTTCTAGAATAAAAATAAACACCGAGCAAACAACTATAACAATTTGTTTTCCTGTGATAACATCATAACGTGTCACCATTGATTACAATCAAATAATTAATGTACATAATAGTTCAATATTATCTACTCATTAGCGTGGAATTTAAAAAATATATGATCGATGGATCATGTCTTCTCCCTATCCAAATGTCCCAGCCTCCGTATAGTCTAAACTATTTCCGCTCTGATTATTTGTCTCTATTATATACTTTTGTTTTTCATTGGGTTTTTTTATTTTTTAGGCGGGTTTCGAAGGGGATCGCCGTGACAAAATACTACGGACGTACGTGAGAAACGCGTATAGTTATCACTTGTCGGAGATATTCTTCACGGTCGTCAACGAATACACGGACTGGGAACGGACCGTACTCCATCCGATCAACACGAGAGACGCTACGATCGCGGCACTGAGCGACGCCCAGTATGTGGCGCCGCTAGTCCACACTGGTGATATGCTTAGCCGGCCAAAAGCGTCCAACGACGGTGTGGACGACCCGAAACAACGGACGACCAAGTCATTTTTCTACGTGTTTGATTACCAGACCAGAGACGGTGACTATCCGCAGGTAAGTACTCACTATCAAACAAAAATAAATAAATAATAAAACTAAATATTTCGGTCAAATGACGTTGGCTTTAAATTCCTGTGATGGTGGTGGGGTTGGTGCTGTAATAAAAAATCGATCATGGAAAATTGGCATATCAAATTAGATATTTCAAATTTTGACGTTTAGGATACTATAATAGCATCCTATTTTATTAGGTTTATTATTTATTAGGTACCTAATCAAAGAATGAATACGAATTCGCGCGTATTAAAACACTAATCGGTAGCATTTTTTTTTTTTTTTAATATTTTAGAATAAAATTGTTTAAATACACGCCATAACTTAGTGTACAAACAAATAAGTATATATTGTAACATTGTATTAAGTCTTAGTAATACTATTTATAAAATACGTTTAATACCTACCTATAATCTAACGTGAATCTATGTATTTTGCTTTAATATTCCTCAGTTATATTATAAAGAGGTAACGTTTAAATATACATTCAAATGTTTAACTGACAAACTCTAGAGTTAAGATTTAAATAATTCCGACAAAATGTAATGTATGATATTATTTCCACCCGTCATTTATAAATCGTTTAGTGAAACAGTATTAAGCGTACGTCCATATCATAATATCGTCATATAATTTAAAGTCTGCGAAATATTATTTTCACGCGTTGCATCGTTATAATAATACGAAAAGGAATGAATTATAATTTTCCAACGGAATACTTCCCTAAGCATGCTAAACCGTGGTAATATTGTAATATTATTTACGTGCAGCTATCTATGATTATATTACACTATAACTGTACCTTCTTCGTGAAGTTATCGACTATACCATATAATCATCCCAGGGAACTTTTTTAAGGTTTTGAGTATCCAAATGGATACACAGTAAAGTCCATTCGACACAAACTAGAGTTAGATTTTGCTTAATATGTGAATATGTGTTCACTAGAAATTAAATAGTTAACTATCGAATTAGTAAATTTTGTAACACAATATTACGTTTCCTAGGAAATACTCTCACTGATGAAAAGAGGGGTAGCTGGAGAAAGTGTAAAATTTTGGGGAGTTTATGATTTATATACTCGTGTGGCATTTTTAAGGAAATGTGAGGTGGGCATTTATAGTGAACATTTACTAAATAATGTCCTGCTAAACCATAGGTACAAGAGTATTTGGGGGGATCTGACCCTTCTATTGCATTTGTTTTTTTTATATAACAAAGAATATTTTAATATTAAATTTTAAAAATACTTCTTTATACAAAAATTATTTGTCACTAATCCCTCCGATACAATAGTTATGTGTTCATCACTGATTGAAATCACCTTGCCGCGTGACGCCCAAACTTTCAATTTTATTCTCATTGTCATCTGCTATTGATTTCTCATCTGCCAGTTCATTGTTTGAAGATTCTATGTTTCTTTTATTTTCCACGTCTTTCCATCTCAAATAGAGAGTTATCCAAATTGTTGAGTTTATTCCTTTCGAATTCTGTTCCATTACTGTACGCAAAAATAGAATCTGACCCCACCATAGCGTATCCAGCCCACTATCTTTTTTTACTTTTGATTGTATATCCACTTCCATTATATTCCATTTCAAGATGAGCATTTTTACTCGCAGGGTGTCCAAAAATGTTCAGGCAGGATTTTCATTTAGAAAACAATTATAGTTTCTTTTCCTCAATATTTCTCGGTGGCCATGTTTCAGACCATAATAATGAGTTTAACACGTAAAATAAAACTAAACACGTAAATAATCATTATTTCGTTTAACTATTTATTAAATCGCTGTATTAATATAGATGAGATTATATGCAATTAATTATATTGTTTTCTGTATAGGTACCTTCGGGCGACAATAATATAAAAATAAAAAAATGTTGCAATTTATTCCCGCGTTGTTGTAATAATTAATTACTAAAACGAAATAAAACTGCACCAATTACATCGATTTAAACATTGTTATTCGTACTGCATCGATCGAAATGAGAAATTAATGAATAAATAACGATTTGCTTTGAAATTCACGTATATATATACGTACATTGGTCGTTTACACTTCCTTGGGTTTAATCAATCTTATTGAACAAGCCTTAAAATGAAACAATTAAATGTTAAATAAACGATGATTGAGTACGGGCCTTTTAAAAATAGATATACACAAGACGTTTCCTCGCAGTGTTTTAATATTTAATGCTGAAACGCCGACGACGACGATGACGACGATGGTTCGCCTTACAGATAAAAACGAGAAACGTAATAAATATTCTAAAATGTTTTAAAGAGTATACAATTTTTGTTTTCATCTTCTTCTTATCTAGATAGTTATTCGTCTTTCTAGTTTATTTAATTGAAAAGCATATACGTAATTTGAGGGGGGTGAAACATACAACCTACCAACTTAGAAGTATAAGAATCTTGTTTTTTTTTTTAAAAAGAAATCATTTTATTTCAATTACACAAAAACCTTAATTTAGATTGAAATAAAACGTTTAAAGATTTAGAGAATTCTTTTGAATCAGTTTTGTTCAATTTCGTTTAATTTAATTGTTTGTCAATTTTGTCAAATCAATAATAAATCAGTTCCATTTTTAACTTTTATAAGTTTACTTACTTCGAGCAAATAATACGAATACGAATTATTTATAGGAATCTTATACCAATATCATTGGTATACATATTGGTAAATATCATATGGTATATCATTATACATGATATGTTGAATTCATATTATTTCGTTTGGAAGGATTTTATTTAAAATTAGTATCTTATATATTATTTTACTATTATGTTCTAATATATATATTTCTTGTCTTTTTTTTTTTTTTTTAAAAAAAAAGAAGTTATGAAATAAATTGTGATTCATAAAACATATAAAAACATTATAACATTTTGTATTTTATAATAAATGTTTTGTGTTGTAAATAAAGCGAAGAAACAGGTAGTCTGTTCGATTAACACGTCAGTAACGTGATCATAAATTTGTATTATTAAACTTTCAGTATAATATAGGTCATTTAATACTCAAAAAATTTCATAATTTTTAGTTTTAGTTTAAAATTTAAAATGAAATAATAATACAAACTGACAAATTATAAAAAAAAGTTAAAAGTTAAAATCCCGTACAAAAAATTTTAATCTCGAAAAATTACGTACCAATTATTATAATACACGAAATAGTTGAAGCACAATTTATTAACATTTTATACGTATGTATGAAAACATTTTTTTTTTTTTTTATTAATATTACAAAACAACTACGTACGTTTCTCCAGCACATCCTTCTATAGAATTTTTGATGTTTTTTTTTTTTTTCAAAACCAATGATTAAACTAGAACTAGAATGTTTCGACAAAAACAAGTACTTATAGTCTATAGATAATATGTTATAGATTTTTACACTGAGTAGATATATATAGTACTTATAATTTATACTAATATTATATACTAATGGTAAGAGAGATTTTTCTAGGCTCCCCAGGCTTTTCGCGAATTCCTCTCTAACCATTATCGTATAACTCACGGAGTTAGCCGTAAAAATACCCAAACAAAAACTACTAAAAAGTTCACGAAAAAAAAAATCAATATTTCATATTGTGAGGGTAGAGACAAACAATGAACGATGGTTTTTCTGGGATAAATAGTTGTTGCAAACAGTTCACAATTAGTTGTACAAATTCGTACAAATTGAGTACTAAATAATGGCAAAAAACAAAAGAACTGATACTGGGTACGCTTGTAGCAATTGTTGTAGGTGGGAAGTTGGGAAGGTAGGATACATAAGATTATTTCTTTTATATCTGTAAGCAACGATAAACCATTGCTGACGAAAGACGATTTCGAGCGCAATTTGGTAATACATAATTTGAAGTGCTGTAATTTTTTCGCGTTTTTAGTTTAAATTTGATTACTAAATGTGAGCATTCTGTTCATTTTTCAAATCACTACAAATATTTTTAACTGAATTCCGAAAATTTCTTCTTCTTCTGGTTTTTCCGAATCATTATGAAATCAAAAAACGAATTGCGTCATAAAAAACAAGATATACAATGAAACAGAAAAGGTTACTTGTCAATTTTCAATTAAAGCGCGTTTTCTAATAATAAACGTTTTTATGTAAAATAATGATATCACGCAATTGTACGTTTTTTTTACGGTTTTTCAAGATTATTATGAAAAATAATCCAAAATTCAAAAAAACGAACTACATCATTAAAAACAAGATTAATAATTCAACAAAAAAGGATTCTTGTCGTTTTTCATTTGGGGCTACATTTATGCTAGAAAACGTGGTAGGTGTTTATTTAAAATAACAAAGTTATGAAACATCCTATTTTTTTCCCCCGGTTAATCGTTTTTTTTTTTTTTAAACCATTTCAAAAATCAAAAAATGACCTATATATTTACCAAGTAGATAAAATTTACCTTTCAGTGAAGGTGTTACACTTAAACATCGGAGCAAGTCTTTTAGGATAGAAGTGGTCTACAGTATAAAAAAAAAAAAAATAAAATAAATTACCAAAAAATAGTCCAATATAATTATTTATTACTAAGTTTCAAGTCTCTGTATGTATTTATAACCGAATTACAGCAAAAAACTTCCAAAAATTAAAATTCCTTAAAAGCTCAAAAGTGACTCAAATGTTTTGGCTATAATACTGTAAGAAATTAAATTAATGGTTCAACAAAAAAGCTATCTAGTGATTTTTCGATTAAATCATTTTTTTTTTTTTTTTTTTT
>CABPRJ010000984.1:0-79770 GCA_902439185.1 Cinara cedri | reverse complement strand
CAAAAGTGACTCAAACGTTTTGGCTATAATACTGTAAGAAATTAAATTAATGGTTCAACAAAAAAGGTATCTAGTGATTTTTCGATTAAATCATTTTTTTTTTTTTTTGGTAGAAAACGTCATCCGTGTTTTTATAAAATAATGAAATCGTAAAAATTGTACGTTTTCCTACGTTTTTTTCCACTTAAACACTTTCGTCAAAAACCTCAAAATGGCCTATTTAAAGTACAATCTAGACAACTTTATCTTTCAGATAAGTTGCTACACGTTAAAATTTGTAGCAAGTTTCCTAGGAAAAACCGTGTCTACAAACTAGAACAACGAACGAAAAATAAACATCTTAATAAAACCAATAGTTCCATCGCTACGCTCGGAATCTAAAATGTTAAATTGATTTCTAGAAACGTACGTAAAACAATTGAATTATCGTTTTCTCCGGTGGGCTGTTATAATAACGGATTAAAGTGTAGGAGAAGAGTAAATATATTTTAACTGAAGTTCTGTTTGTCGGTACCCGAATAAATAATAATGCGCGCGTGAATAATATTTGATAAGATTTATCAGTTCCGCGAATAATCTACAACGGAAACGTCTTCCCTAATGCTCCGTAATATACATAAATACCTATACTAACCTTCCCGTAGCCTAAATGACAAATGATGTCGAGAAAACCTATCAAAAACTAAAAGTTTACCCACGGGGTTTTCGTCGTTATAACGCGAATATATTCATTATGTTGTGAAGCCGAGAGGTTTTATGCCGAGAACGAAAAATATAAAAAAAAAAATACCGCGTAATAAACTTGGCTAACAAGATAACGAAGTAAAATTACGGATGTTCGAATTGCGATCGTCACAGTCGTTTTAACGGAGGTACCTATTCACGCCAAACTATATATGTATACATGTATATAATATGAACGTCTCGAAACCACAATGACTTACAATTACGATTTACAAAAATATTTATCTTGATGAGTAACCTCATCGGATAACGGTTTCCTTATTTTTATCTGGATAGGATAAAGGTTCAAATACGTCTACGTGGATAATTTGTCGGAACAAAACACAGCATTGTCCGTCAATCGCATTGTAATTCTAAAAGCACTGTAGTTTTATTTTGCGAGAAGAATTTCCCAACCAGAATCGTGCATAAGGACACGCCCAAATATGTTTATAACTTCCCGTACATCGGAAATTCCTTTCAGTTCAAAATAATACGGTGTACACTAAATCGTATTCTACTTCTTGTGCCGTCACTATACAATTAAAACCATGATACAACGTCAGTATCGGTCCACGGCATTGACAATGGTTATCCGTTTAAGTACAAACAGCCGTTTTTTTTTATTATTTATCATCAGTGTATCCGGAAAGTGCTTACCCGGAAAAAAAAAGTGTTTCGTACGAAAAATGACAAAAACATATACTGCAATAATCGAACACAAAACTTACTGCTGGAAATAATTGATATATGATAATATTGTGAAACACAATATCTAAGACATCGGTCGGTGAATCGTTTGGATACCGGTTTTTTTTTTTGAAAATAAAAATTATGAACGGTCGTATATTGTTATAAATTATAAGCGACGACACGACGTTCACTTAACGATTTGCATACATGCCGACGGGCGTCAGATCCGTCGGCTATGTAGATAAAATATTATGCGATTTTCCAGGCTAGTAAATCCGCTCCAGAAAATACGTTCGTTTGTATAATATTATTTCGTATAAATTATAACTAGATTTCCGACTCTTGAATCGATTCCTCGAGCGTGTGGATGCAAACAGTACATGCGTATACCTACGTGCACCCCGGCAGATTAAAGTCACACCGTGTACGTTGCGATTCGCTTTACAGTCGCCGAAGACATTCAATTGGTGCGACGTAATCGCCGCGGATACATGGCGGCACAGAATTGATATAAAGATGGAGGAAGGAGTTGACTATTACATTTTCATTTTGTACACAAAATTTTAAGTGAAACCATGACTAAATGAACAGGCATGTCGGAAAACCAAAGGTTTTCCTAAATCGCTGCGCGTATGTCCCGGACTTAAAAAGAAACGGTACCAATATCCATATCAATTATATTCTGTGTAATGACCGTAATCAAAACCATTAAGGTATATGGAATACAATATGCGTACCTTAACGATCAAAACAAAGCGATTCTCATCAAATCGTTTCTTTTCCCAGGGTTTCATCGTTTATTTCAAGTCCGGGGTACGTTTTATACATGCCGATCATTTTTGCTGACATATCCGTCAGTTTTCACTTGTGGGTGAAACGTTTTTTTACTCCGGAAACTATTTTTTTTTTATTTTTTTTTTTTTCTGTAAATAGTATTATACCTAAACTATGATTTAACCATTCGAGTTTGTGCGGATAAACGAATATTAACGAAATGCAATAAAAATGTAAATAAATACTCGTACATAATTTAAACACTTATCAAATAACTTTGCGCACTGCCTTTCAGTACCCCACTATTCACCGTATTTCGCATTTTACTTATAAAACTCGAAACTCGAAATGACGGTGTTCGGTAAACATAACATCTCTAGTCACGAATCTTCGACAAAATACTTCTACAGGATTAATAAAATTGGTTTTCGTAAATATTTGTATTCATTCGATTTCCAACGAAATAGATAATATAATTAACCTGAAACTCGCATTAAGTTTGTTATAATTTATTCAATAAACTGCTACTTCACTATTGATAGTAATAATATTGTTGTTATTAGGTATTATATATATTATCTATGGTTTAGGAATAAATCAGAAATTATAAATACACGTACAGGAGATAATTCTGATCTGGGAAGCGACGCGACGGGGACATAATAATAAATCGGTCTATAACATATTTTATAATAAAATACGAGACTATATAGTATATTTATTATATTTATAGTGTATAATATTGCGTTTCCGGGCAACGCGAACAAACTATAATATATCATGTTATTATTTTATGCTGTGCCATTTGCCAGTGTTACCAATATAACCACCGTATAGATAACGAGAACGGATTTCACATCTTGTGTCGTCGTCATATTATATAAAACGAAATAAACTTTTATAATTTTTTATAAACGCCTGGCGCGGGGTGTAATTGAAACAGCGAAATGGGTTGGAGAAAAAGGCCCGGCAAACTAAGTAACGCCATTTGTACAATATGTGCAGCGACGAACGGGTCAAAAAAAAAAAAAGGAAACGTGATAAGGGAATAATTTATCACACTACTACACGATACGTGCACCTTATATTATACGTTATACGTATATATACGTGTGTGTGTATGTATAGATTTATTCGTATTTTTTTTTTTAACCCCTTGACATCGTCTATGGATTACAATAATAGATTTCTATATAGGCTATATTCCTCAAAGACTTATATTGCGCCGTTATAATAATACGCGTATAGAGCGACCTAAAGGTCCCAAATGAATTCTTTAATAATATAATATAAACAACGGCGCCGTCAACGAAAATGTACTAAAAAAAATAACACCCTTCAGTTCAGTCACTAGAGTTAAATTTTATTTTTGTCCGCCTATTTTACACTATGAAACATAAATAATTGGTAAAACAATCAATAATTAAACCTTATTTTCAATATTAAACTATGTAACTGCTTTAGTCTATACAGGTAATAATACAACTTTCAAACAAATTATGAAATTTGAGTATATAAATGGTAGAGTTGGGGGATGACTTTTGAAAACTAAAAACGCGCATATTCGATACTATATCGCCGAACATAAAAACAAAAATTGCATCAACCTGGCTTCATTTGGATGTTATTTGTGGAGGTGTACAAAGCAAAAAACCACCTCTTTCCCACTGAAACATACAGAAATTCATATATTGAAGTTCAAACGAAAATTTATCAATTCGATCCGCCCAAACAACTCTTATTCTCGAATTTGAGCTCATTTGGTCTAGTAGAAATCACTAAAAGTGTCCAAAAATAGCTGTTACAGATTTTTATGTATGTACAATATGCTGTAAAATATAGAAACCTAATATTTAATTTATCAAAAATAATAGCAGATATTATGCCTTGTCTCTGCCAATAAATTTTCTTGTAGCTTGGGTACATTTCATAGTAATCTTGTACAACTTGCATAAAATAATTGAAGAAGTTAATTAATTTATTAATGAATCGAATGTATTTTAGCGGGTTTTAATAAAACCAAATATATAATTATAGAAAATTATAATTAAATCAATTAAAACATCAGTATATTTTATAATGTACTGTTCAATTATTTTAATTCCTTGTTCTGCTGCATCATTGTCAACTTTTTATTGTTTTGCCAATTCGCTGGATCAGGATATGAAAACTCCAAACTCTATTCAATGGGAATAGATAAAAAACATTTTTTTTTTTTTTAATCAGGTGTTATTTTGTTGGTAGGAAGATCTATTTTCAAAATGTATAAAACTGCATGATCATTTAACAATACTTTTTGGAATTTTTATTTCTGATTCACAAATGTTGTTATCATCATTAAAATTGTATAAAACTCGTTTTAGTTTTAAGTAATTTTAATCCATTTTTATCTGTTATCGAACAACAAAAATGATTTTCCTTATAATACCATAAGTGATTTATAAATGAATTTATAGTAAACTCAGCCACCTATTTAACAACTAAATAACTATCTAGTCTTTTTAAAAATAATTGATCCTTATATAAAAATAATAAAAATATAATAGAAAATATTAAATATAATAAAAATTCTTAACAACCAAAACGCGTTCTTGAATAGCTAGTTGCATCACGGGTTTAAACAGAAGGTTAGAAACAATCAAAATAAATCGATAAACCTTCACAGCCTTTCATTACGTAGAGTTTATAGACGATAATGTTAAAAAAAAAATAGGTCAGCCAATATACAAAACAATTTAACTCCGGCGTTATTAATGGGATACTCTATATTATAATTCGTATTTATTTTTCGAACTCAAGACCTCCCCCTCCTCTAAGTACGACCCTGCTCATATTGCCTACAAAAATATTCTCGGACGTGGCATATTAAAAAGAAGTTGATAAAAATAAATCGCATCATTTTCTTTTATATAAAATGTGAAAAACTCGAACATTTCAAATAACTCTTAATATTCTCGTAGATAACTCGTTTCTAACTGTTTTTTCGTGGTTTTTTCAATCATTAGGAAATCTACAGAGAAAATTAAATATAATCAATTCCTCAGTGTACTAGTAATTAGATTTAAATACTACAAGAAATTCTCTATCAAAATTTACTGTCGGGGCAAGATTTTTGGTTGAAATGTTGTTATATACGTTCAAAAACTGAAAAAAAAAAGGTATTTGCGTCCGACCAAATACAAATATGTATTTTTTTCCGATTACAATATGTAACTATATTTTATTTGAAGTATTTGTTTTTTTATGTTACCTATTTGAAATTAATAACGTATACACATGATGTTTAAAAAAAAAAAAAAATGATTTTGAAATTAATCTGTAAATGTGTATATGTACCTATCTATTATAAATGGGCGCTCATTAAACGTAGGTACATACTATATATATATATATATATATATTAAGGTCAATTAAAAGTATACTATTTGTTTTTTAAAAATGCGATTTTTTTTCCACCATATTATAACAATAATAATTATTATACAAACCAAAGAATATAGATGATGATATAAACAAAAAATACTTCTGATAGGCATGTCATTTTTTTATTGGGAAAGTCGGTAGGGATGATAGTATATATAGTGTGATTTAATTTATATCTGTAAGCAATGACAAAACCATGAAAAAACAATTGTGAGTAGAGTTTTATTAGCGGTATTTGTCCTTTGTTACCAAGGTAATTCTGAAAACAATGAAAATTAAACAAAAAATTAATAGTTTCTCACATGCATCAAAAAAATTAGAATAAAATCATCAACGTATAATTTGGATCAAGAAAGTGGCACATATACATTTACCCGCCCACCAAATTTACTCATGAAGCAGCTGCTTCGTATGGTACCCATTCACGTCACCACAGATTTTAATATTAAGACTAAAAGCATAGGCATATTAGAAAGTTTAATTTATACAAGATTTAATAAAATTAAAATATCTCAGGTTTCGCTTCTGTTTGTCAGACACGTGTACGAGCCTGCATTTAATTGTGGTGAGTGCCAATATCGGACTGAATTTTTTTACCGGAACGCCACGCCGTGTGTGCACGCTTCAGTTAGAATGCAATGTAAGAAAAGACTATAAAAGTTGGACTGGGAAAAATTCCAAAGGTTCTCCCTCTCGTTCAAACGACGCCATTGGCTTTAGGGTTAAGGACGTTATGGCAATACAAAATTAATTTTATTTATTCTTCGCCTTCTGAATATATCTACTTATACATCACTTTTTTTTTTTTTTTTTTTGCACACGCGCGCTCAACACTACGAAATAACTTTAAAATATTCAATTCGTCGCTACTACACGAAATCGTGACCATCATTATTCAAAATAAATTTAATTAACCCGACGCAGTGTTATAATCTATTCAAAACAGTTATTCGTTATTAAATCGACGTTGAAAGTATACGACTACGAAATACAATACGAGCTACAGTGCGCGAAACGGAATTTTAGATAACTACAAAATTAATTTGTGTGGTATAAAACGTAGTGATAATATATTATTCATAATTTCGTTGACGGTAACTACACACGTGATACATTTGGTTACATAAAGTACGTGATTAGTTTTGTATTGTTATTTCTTTGGCACCGTGGAATAATAAGGGCTTGAATCACTTTTTGGCAATTTTATTTTCCTATTTTAAATTCCCATTATGCCTTAGATTGTTATTATCGAACGGGATAGTGTAATGGTTAAATGTGTTACGTCGGACCGTCATCTCTGTCCGCCCCACACTGCACGCAAAACGACAGATCCGTTGTTGAGATTATCTTTAGCCACTTTTGGCCGGAACGTTTTGACATTTGAACCATCCATTCCATAAGCGCAACGAATGACTTAGTGCATTATTTTACTCTTCGGAGAGAAAATTCAGGAGGAAAACGGTTTTCAAGCGATAGAAAAGTCAACGGGCAAGTGTATCGCTTTTCGATTCTCAAAAAATATCGCTCTAATTATTGATATTACGAGATCGGGCAATGGAAGAGATATTTTGACAAACGATTTCTGGTTAAATCGGTCAGGATATTGACTCCGACGATCGCTCAGCCAACGACAAAAAATATTACAAAATTTTAAAAATCACGATTTTAGAGCACATTTTCAAAGTTCCAATTTTTTTGTGGGTAATTATTTTCGTCGTTGTAATCGTACAAAAAAACTACCTTTGGACTTTTATTTTTTTTTAAATCGCGGAAACCGGACAATTGCAGACTTTCAGCTACCCTAAACTAGAAACATAATATAATATAAATCGTTATGTATTTATTGTTATATGTTAATTTAATAAAATTGTCCACTTAAATTCGGTTTGACCTGCATTTTCTCGTTGCGATTTCTATATAGCGATTTTCTAAAATATGTCAGAGAATTTTGCCAAATCGTCTATCAAAGGATAGGTACCCGTATAGGAAGAAGGCCCCTGTATTTGTATTTTCCGTTACTTACAATCTTAAAATGAAATTTCACGCAAGACGCAACATTTGGATCTTTTTTTTGTGCCTCAAACTATATTTTTACAAAAACAAATTTTAAAAGGATCACAACATTTTTAAACAAATAGCTCTTCCACGAATAACGCACAACATCTTTAAACCTTTAGTAAAAAGTCTTGCAATAAAATCATCAAAAGACATTCCGTTATACTGTAAATAAATACAAATGTTTGGATACACGCACACACATTAGGCCACTGCCGTAGGCGAAAAAATTAAAAAATTACCTATAAGATAAATAAAGTAATCTAATTAATATACAGAAAGCAACAATAAATTATTGCAATCAAAAACCGATTCTGCACGAAGTACGGTTAGCCGGTAACGAAATACTGTATTTGTCGTGTTGTTTTCTTTGTAGTCAAGATAAACAAATACCAACATTAATAAAATCTATGTATAGTAACTTTTTGTCCGTTTTATAATTTTTAAAAAAAACTGTAGGAAATCTAATACATTTTTTCAAATAAACTACCATTTTACTTACGATACCTACGATGTAAATAATATTTGAAGTCTTCTCATAATTACCAAAAAAATGTTTTCTGAGAACTGGGATATGGGTGAGAAGGTGGTGAACTGTTAGGAATTCAAAAAAGTCTAATGCCGCTGTAATTATTTAATCTATCTCCAAGTAGTTTTTTTTAACTGACTGAAATAATATTATAATATTCTTGTATTTCAAAAGCGAAAAAAAGTTTGGCCGTTTAAAATGGAAATAAATAAAGTTGATATTTTTTTTTTTATTATTTAGTTCCATGATTAACGGCCGTGGAACAAAGTTTCTGAGATAAAAAAAATACTATACGTTTAAGTACGACATAAAAATGTATACATTTATTTAAGCGCCGAAAATTTCATATTTTGCGTTAAAAAAAATAAATGCGTATCGTCCTCGTAATATTATTGTATAATTATTATGATTTACCCGCGGACCTATACATGGGTACATAAACTACTACGGAATATTTTGTTAATCCACTTATACCTTAAACACACCGTGGCGTGCCAAGAGCGACCGTTAAATACACATTAAAAAACATAACAAAAGAAAGAAATACAAACCGACCTAGGAGTGGCAGCGGCGGTCAGAAAATGAACGCAATCGCGTTTTCCGGATTTTTTTTTTTTTTGAACGATTTTTCTTTCTCACGTGGTGGTAAAAAGTGTTAGAATCAGCACCGAATTAAACACCGGAATAATTCGAAACCGCGGGTATAACTATTTTTTTTCCCCGTCCTGTTTATCCACTCCTTTATACACACTCGTGATTCGTGTGCTACGGCCGAGTGTGCATAAGCGTTAAAAACGTCCCAGTCGTCATTTATTTTCGCACTAATCGTATATAATATTAGGACATTACGTATTAAATTGACGATTCGGATCGAAAACGGTGTACAACAGAGCAGAGTCACGTGTTCATTAGAACGCCGCTGAGTAGTTTTATGTACAAGCTGTCATTAGGACGATTGTGTATACTACGCACTGAAAATACTAAATTATACTCTGGACAAAAAAAAAAAAAAAATAATAATAATAATGATGAAAATCACGTTGAAAATATCTTAAAAATATACGAGATTCCTAATACGCTCTGAATAATGCAAAAATCGTAAAAATTGACTCTGAAAATATTAAATCCAATTATCTAATATTATTTACACAAGTCTAGGGCCCGGCAGTCACATGCACTGAAAACATACGAAATATACATGCATTTATGCACTGATTATCATTAAAATATATAAAATATGCAAACAAAAATAATTAGAAAAACTAGCCTCGACTCCCGGCCGAATTATCTTTGTCTAGAAGTGATCAGATAATATGAGAAAACAAATTCCATATACCGTAGGTTTATGTGGGTAATACCAACGAACAATAGTGAAACAAATGGGTTTGAAACACTTAGGTATTCGACCGTAATGCAACGAAAAATCGTAAATATATTCTCTGTATGGCGCAAGCGTTCGGCCGCACACTACGATTATATTTTAAAAAAATCGCCAACTTTTACCAACGCCGTGGCCATTACACCGCGGCGATTGTCTCGAAACGTCTTTTCGCCGGTTTCCCGCACGAATTTAACAGTGCACTCACGTAGATAAATAATATTTCCCGTCCACGAGATTAAAACCTATTCGCATAATATAATACGTTTTTATTGTCGGTCGGATATCATTCCGGACGGAAGAATTAATTTACGATGATCGTTTCCGTCTAAACGAATAAGTAATATATAATAAGCGTGTATACGGGAAGATGTTCTTTTTGCATTTTTTCGGTATTTTATCAAGGCGGCGTATTGTATTACGTTGAAATCGTCACTTACTTATAATACGAGTTTCTCACTCTCCTCCCGTTAACCGTTTTGACGGTGATTTCCGTCCCCCTTTTTTTAAACACTTTTTATTTGCGTTATACGGCCGTAACACGCAGTGGCGGACAACGTCAAAAGGAGAAATATACGCGCGAAAATTCGCCGCGATACGTTATGGTGTTGTGATTTTAGAATTTATTTTTCAACAGCGGTGTTTTTCCAGATTTGAGTAAAAGAAAAATAATGAAAGGTTGACATAACCAAGTGGATTTACGCCGGGAAGGTGATTCTAGTAGGGGTGACAATTGCTAACAATATCAAATCATGGCAAACAAAAAAAAAAAAAAAAACGATTCAGCAATTTGTTTGATTGAAGCTCTGTTAAATGTTTTTTTTTCTTCTTTTTTACCAACGATTATGTATCTAAATTTAGGTAAACTAGAAATTAAAATAAAATGTTTCTATTCAAAGTCCATAAACAAAGTGCAAATAGGAGAGAAGGTAAATGGAAATGTTATGAATCTAGAAAAACGTTTCAAATAAAGTACCACCGGATGATGGAAAATCCGTATATTTTGGAGTGTTTTCACTAAACCTAATAAGTTTTTTTCCGAGAAGAAGAAAAAAAAATGCGTCTTGATAAAACTATAATAGTTCCCTCGTCCACTCAGAATCTAAGAAAATAAAAAATACGACCAACTACCTATATAGTAGTAATATTATCGCAATATGCATAATATATCGTATTGTATCTTGTTTATATAGGTACACGGTTTAGCAGAACACACTAAAAATAATATTTTCCTCATACACCTCCGCCGGAATTTATTATAAGTAATACATTTTCCTATGTAAATATTGTATCTGTATTAGGTAGAATACGAAATGTTGGTATTTTGAATTTATCGATTTATAATACCATCATGCGAACCTATTGTATTGGAAACACCTATAGTTGTTATCGTCCAATTGCCACGGCTTCGTGTAGCTACCCGATAAAACCAAATGCTATTATTACCGCGTTATTGTAGCCACAGTATTATATTGTAAAACAATCGTATAGATAGCCGGACTCCATGAGTAAATCTGAAGCTTGGCGGCCGTATTACAACGTGAGGGTGAAAATTATTGTGTATGGTAAACCGTGAAATATTAATTGTTTTTGCCATGAATAATGTAAAAACATGAAAACTGATTAAAAATTAACCGGAAATTGTTTCTATATCAACGTACGATTCGTGGTATAAACAAATATTAAATTTCCGTGGGCCATAGTTTACAATTTACAATGTTTACAATCTTATCTACGCGAAAAAAAAAAACAAACGGACATACTTCGCACAATAGGTGAACCACTGTTGGAAGAAAAAAGTTGGGAAGTTAGATAGGAAATTTAATGTATATCTACACACAAATATCGTCAACGAAAAACGATTCTGACCGAAGTTCGGTTATACTAGATTTGAAAGGCCTTAATATTTACGATTTGAAAATAATACACTTTGTATGTTTTCCCTTTTTTTCCGTTCAATACTACACTTGATAATCAGTGCAAAATTTCTGATAGAAAATTGTTCAAAGAAATAAACTAATACAACCGAACTTGGTTGTTTCGGAGTTGAAGGGACCGGAAAAAAGTTCGAGTTATCCAAATTGAAACAGTCAATTTTTACGGTGTTACGGTTAAGATTATAAAATACAAGTATTCGAATACTGTTAACAAAGCTGATGACATTGTAGATTAAACCTACATATGATAAGTATTTTACATGGAAGTAATACAAGTATACCAGCAATAATGATAGTTAAATTACAAATCCATGATACTATAAACATTACGAAAGTATTGCCTAATTATTGCCTATTTACCAGTCAATTTTTTTTTATACAGAGTATCCCACGAAGGTATACCCATCATAATATCTCCGGAGATGATAAAAATAATCAAATTCAAGTTTTTTTTTTATATATATTAATCACTGGAATAAGAAATACAAACATTTATATTGGAATAAATTTTTATGTTTTGGTAAATAATTTTAAAAAAATAACGTTTTATTTATTATTTTATGATAAATTCGAGGATAGTAATTTTATAGAGTTTATTCTATTGAAAATGTTGACGTTTTAATTTTTTTATTTTCATTAAACATACGATTTTTAATGATTTTTTAAAGTTTAGAGAAAATTACCTATAATTACGCAGCATACTGTAATCACATTCGCTAATTGATCATTCTTATTATGGCTGATTATTGACTGTGCGCTTTTTTTCTGTGACCTTTAAAAATGATTGAAAATTACGAATTTAATGAAAATAACGTTGATGTGTCAAAATTGTTAGAAAAATAAACTCTATAAAATGGCTATCTTCAAATTTTTCAAAAATATTAAAATAAAAAGTTATTTTTTTTTTAAAGTTTTTTATGAAACCATAAAAAGTAATTGAAGTATAAAGATTTTTAGTCTCTAACCCTGTGAGTAATATGAAAAAAAAAAAACAGAATTTGATTATTTTTATTATCTTCAGATATATTACAATGGGTGTATTTTATTGTACAGGGTGGGGCAATAATAATGGGATAATTGTTAACGGGATTATTTATGCGTAAATTTAAAAAAATTTAATACAAATTTAATAGAAAAGAAAGAACGTTTTTATTATTTTTTAGCCATGAAAAACCCACATTTTGTCCTTTTCCTCTCCTCTCCCACATAATATGTTAACTTCAATGTGTTGCACGAATCACGTATAAAACGGTCGTCATTCCTGGTCTAATTATAATATAACATGTATATAATATTTTGTATACGATCAGTACTTTAATAATTTGATAAATGTTATCAAATTAACAATATATTACGTTGAAGATCGTACAACACGACAGATTGTATATTCCATTCTGCATTTTCCCTGACCGCGTGTAGTGTACACGAGTGTAACAGTCAGATGGAATTGCAATATATTCGTGCGAATAACGTTTTATTATGCGCGGAAATATGCGTACGTGTAGGTATACAAGCTAATAATTTGTCGACAGATGTAAATTATATTTGAATTGTACACGCTTAAACTACTGCAGCTATAGATACGAGTGCGTAGTCGACGGTCTAATAAAATGTACGTAGATACGTGGGTATGTGTGTAAAAAAAAAAGAAAATGGTTAAGTCAGTTATATTTATTACAACGGCCACTTGAAATTGTTTATAGTACAGGTTTAACAATTCCAACGTTCAATGATATTGTTACGAGTGTAAAAGTTATGCTACGCTATAAAACGGTTTTTTTATTTTATTTTTTTATTCTTTTAAGTGCACTTCATTGTTTAATTACAAACATTGCTGCAGTTGAACCCGACGACAACAACGACATCGACGTCGGGTGCGTGTGATTTAGCACACGTTTCATAACTGTATATATTATCATATTTATTTACCCTACTAATTAAAAACTTGTCGACTCTTTCGACGCTTTTGCGTTTTACACCGATACTGCGCATAGATGGCCGGATACATCGATCTTATTTACATTTTTATACCTAATTAAAATACAATATTTTATCGTCGGTTATACTGCAGCAGCGTTGCGTATCTCGGTATCTTGTATAATTGTACAAGGATACGTACGATAGATTCGACTGTGTAACGTACCTACATCGCGTACGGACAGACAGACAAACACTCCATTTTACTGTTATAGATCGTAATACACTATACAATGTGCAAAGAGAAGTGTACATTTTCGTTATTGTTTTTATTTTTTATCGGTTATTATTATTATTATTTTTTTTTTTTTGCAACGATTAAGTTAATATATTCACTCAATATAACTTAACGGTGAGTCCCGGCGTAAATAAATAAAAATATAAAAATGTAGTGCGCTGCGGTTTTATACTCTTAATAATACGATACGATCACTGAGCTCCCCAGGAATATAAATGTATAAAATAAAAATAACCGGAATTCAAGTAAAACGTTTAATAATATAACCCATAGCTTCGTATAATATGAGTACAACTTCTTTTCCGCCCCACAAAACATATATATATATATATTATTATATTATGTAGACAGTAAACATTAAAATAATTTCCCAACTATGACTCATTTTAAAGGGGACAAAAACGTCAAATTCATTGAAACGTTTGCAACTATAATCTATATTATTATAATCTCAAAAAAGACTACCGTAACGAGTAACGAAAACTTTCAAAATTAAACACTGAGACGCGTCCAAATCGTAATACATAACATACAGAGCCGGATTCGTATAATTCGTCAAAGGAAAAATTATGAGAAAGTTTTAACAGGCTCATCTTACGTATATCGCGGTACCTGTGTAATATTACAATATACGCTGCAGTTTCAAAACTTACGTTACACCGGAAGCAATAAAATAGTCGGCCGAAATATCACAACATAATAATATATGTTGGTATTATAACTCATCATGCAAGCGGTTCGTCGAGTGCGTATAATTTATTAATATTATCATATAATAATATGCTCATAAATAAAATCGTTTCGGAAACTCTATCAATAACACCCGAAACTTATAAACGTAATTCAGTAGCGTACATATAACTTTTATACGACGGGGAGAGGTTTAGATCTGTAAAAAAAAAAAACCTAACTTATCACCTATGTACGAAAAAGGTCTGTTCAGTTCGTTTATAATATTCTAAAAAGGAATTTAGTGTATGAGAAAATAATTTTAGGTAAAACTTGAGCCCCGAATTCAAATTATCTAGAGCTAGTTATACGTACATCTTGCAGTTTCAATAATGGCCTTTAAATGAGTAATAGTATACCTTAGGTTTGAATACAATAATTTTCAACTACCTATGATACACTGAATTAAGATGATAAATTGGACTCTGGGCTTATTTCACTGAACATTTACAAAAATTAGATTCAAAACTTAAAGAAACGAACATACTTCACACGATGGGTGGTTCAATGTTTTAGGTGAAAAGTTAGGTAAGTAGGATATAGATGGGAATTTAATATATATCGGTATCAATGATTAATCATTGATAACGAAAAACGAGTTGGGTTATGCGTGTTTTAAAAGCCCGTATTATTTACGATTTTCGTCAATTTGTTTAATTTTGTACCGATTTTCCCGGTTTTTCCATGATTTTTCTCTGTTTTTTACATTTGCTGGAAAAACTTTTGCGAAAAATCTTAAATTAACCTGTCTAAATTATCTCCTTAGTAAAATTTAATTTCAGAAAAAATGCTATCATTGTAAATCGGAACAAAATTGCTGGTAAAAAGTTGTCCACAGAAAAAAAATCATAACACTTTGATAATATTTTTCGTATATTTTCTCGTTTTTTCTAACTTTTTCCCTTTTATCTAGGAAAATAAAAATATGACCTCCTTAAAGTACCACCCAAAGAAAATGTCCTTTCAGAAAAAGGTCTACATCATATACATCGGAGTATGCTTTCTAATGAAAAAAAGTGTTCACATAAAAAGAGAAAAAGAAATAAAAAAGAAATATATATATATATATATATGATATAAGATATCTTATAAAATCAGTTCATTTTTCGCTCCACTTAGAATCTTAAAATCACTTTAAATATATTTTGAACGGAACAATTGTAAAAGAATTTAAAAGTCTCCTTTCTATCTTAATTAATCAAATTTTCTTAAACTACATCAATTCGCGTTATTTCATGGTATATTTTTTATCTAAATAATATGTTTTATAATAATATACTCGTCCATAAATATTATCGGAAGTGTTAAGACACAAATAATCCAAATTTATCTAAATAAAGAATTTTGATTAGATTTTGAGCGAAGTGATGGGTTTTGTGTCGCTGTACATAGAGAATGGTTCCCTGAATCCAATCACGGAATCGGTAACAACTCAGTTAATAATAACGTAATTTTTTAACTTAATTTTAAGTTTTAAACTCATAAATCATAAACCTTGTAAAATGTACATTTTTACAAAATAATTGATCTGAATAAATGTATAATATAGATAAGTGACATTTTTATGCAAAAAGCTATTTAGATAACTCGGCTATATAATATACAAGATAATTAAAAATGAATATACAAATAAGTCTCAACGCTGATTACCGGCGGCTGATGTTTTAATACTAATGTGAAGAGGGTCAACGATGATACTGCATAGTTAAGAAAAATATAATGTCTGGCATAGCAAATCTGTTTGCGGTCGTTACTACGACGACAATAATTATTACCTACTTACTAAACTGCAATGTAATCGTAAAATAGTTCTAAGGCGACTCACATCAAGATTGTTTTACAGAGTGATTTACATGAGTCCGACTAAATATACTACTAACTTACGGTTTAACTGTAGTTTGAAACTCGTTAGTATATTATTTAGAGTTTGTGTTTTATTCACTGTTGCCTGCAGGTCATCATCGTAGTGATATATTTTATTCGTGAACACTATAATATTGTTACGGGATAAAAAAAAATGTTCCAGGCTACTTAATTTCAGTGGTATTTTTTTAGATAATTATTTATTTAAAAAAAAAAGAAAGGATTCGGGTTATATACAAATTATGTAGGTGATAAATATCATATATTTTATTTCATAATAATATAATACATGACTGATAAAATAATAACTAATACGAAAAAGAGTTTTTGATCAAAATTATAAAATATTTAACTTACATCATGTCATAAAGTTAGGCATAATGAATAAATCCTGTAGAATATGTTGTTTTTTTTAATGTTGTATACATAAGTAAATAGAAATATTACGCGAGAGTAAATCGTATTGGTTCTGAGATCTTATCGTATATCGTGACAAAAATCAACGAGCGATCCAAATTAGATAACTTAATTAAATACGAGTATATTGATGGCTAGATTCATGCGGGATTTTCCAACATATGGTAAAACCTCGATTATCCGTCTGCAACGGGACCAAAAGAATGACGGATAAAAGAAAAAAAAATATTTTTATATTTATAGTTATTATTAGGGCTTGGAAATTTTTGCAATTTAAAACCCACAAAATACCTCTTAAAAACGTTAAAAAAACTTTGAAAAAAACACTTGAAAAATATTTAAAAATCAAAAACGGTAGAAGTGTTTAAATGTACCTCCTCTAACGGCTTTTATTTATTAAATACCATTTTCTACCGCTGCACGAACTATTAACCCAAAGTTATCTTTTTAATAATACGTTCAATTTTGTTTGAACAAAATAAATATTTGTCAATAGTTTGTGACGTATTAGAAAATTATGTTTAATAATTTAGAGTCGTCAGACGGGGGACCTTTAAACCCTTCCGCCATTTGGTCTAATAATATTTATTCACGCGCATTTAATTATGTACACACATAGTAAAAAATAATTAAGAAATAATAATAAATTAATAAGCAAATACTACACATAAATAATTACTAAAATGTTGAACGTGAAACTGCGGCCGAAAAGGAGTACATTTAATTTGGGCTTGCGAGCTACTGAGAAAATCCCAGCGGGCCACGCGAATTTATACTTGTTGTAATAAGAGTAGTGAGTACTTATAATTAATGTCAATTTTATCTATTTTATTCAATTTTGGGACGGGGAAAATCTTAAAACTCGTCGGGTCAATGCATCCTCTGCTCCGATCATGCTCTGATCCGATGCTGATTTGGATGAAAAAATGAAATATATTTATCGTTTTCGGGCTAAAATCCTACGACTTTATTTACACACAACCTTTATAATATTCCAGGTCTTATTTATTTGTTTTCTATGTATATCTATTTATTTGGTTTGTAGATTTCTCGATTCTACGAGAAATGTATTTGTTCTTTTGTTCTATTATGATGTGAGCATTTTTTTTTTTTTGTTTCTACTATATTAGAACTACTTTCCTACTAGAAATCTTGCTCCAATCAAAAATGACAATAAAATGTTGGTTTATATAGTATATTGTGAGAGTTATTTTATTGATCTTATACTCTAATGTAAATAAATTATAATATTATAGTTACTAAATCGAATTATGCATTGATGTAATATTATATGGCACGAATAAACATCAGACATGTCGGCGGAAAATAGTTCCGGGCTTGGAATAAATGATAATACCACGGGAAAATAAATGATTGAATAAAATCGGTATGTTCCGATTGCGGTTATAGATTTGGTTTTGACACCGTTTCTTCTGAGTCTGGAGGTCAAGCGCTATATTAAGGAAACACGTATTATCAATATCATGCGATACCCGTTTATTATTAGATATACTGTCATATATACACCTACTGAACATGGACGCCCGGAGAGGGACAAGACAAAAAAAAAAAAAGGCATTCGAAACTTTACTATGACACTGCCTCTCCCTGATCAATTTCCTACGGGTGCCCATGCTATCGAATGCATGTATAGTGAAAATATTACAATAAATACTCGTAATCATCTAACTGCACATTAATTTGTTTGTGAAAACTGTAAAGAAAAAATATATAATATATTATATATAGGTATTATGTATATGACAAAAAAACATTAGCTCGTCGAGTACAGAGTACCTATTCAATATTATTGAAAGCCATAGTATCAATTATATTACATAAAAAATAAAATATTTAAATTTAAAAAAAAAAAATTTAATATAAATGGAATAAAACAATGAGAAAAAATTCGAGATTATATATGTCGAAGAAGCACAATTAAAAAATAACATGGACGTAATAATATTGTATACGAATTCAACGGACTAAATTAATTACAAAACATGTCTATACGTTTAGGCTTGGAAAATAAGATTTAAATCCATTAAAAATGAAAAAAGGGGATAATAATATTATTATTTTATTAAATTATTTATCTAAAAAAATATCCATTTATTTTTTTCGTTACTTTATTTATGGTTTTCATTACCGTGTAATATTTTTTTTTATCTATATAGCCCTGAAAACGCCGTAACGTAAAATTGAATTAATATTCAAAATGTGTCTGTAAAAACTATATGCAAAATCTTTAAATTCACAATTAAGGTGTACAGAACTTTCTAAAGATGTATAGGTGTTGTACGTATTGATTTTTCGAAAACTTATAGAAACTGCATTAGTATAATAATTTAGGTACAAAAATCGGTAATCCGTAAGCCCTTTGAACTATAATATTTTAAGCTAAACTGCTAAACAACGGTATCTATAGTTTTCTAAGTAGGCCGAAAAACTTTGATGTTTAAACCTATAGAATATTTTAAATTTATATCATGTCACATTTTAAAATCAAGTGATGCGTATATATTTATACCGTGCGTATATACCTATATACTAAGCGTATTAGGAACTCGGCTTACCGACATTTACATTGTTATATAATCTAGGCAAAATGTGTTGTTACGTATTTAATGAAAAATTAAGTTATTTTTTCACGAACAAATATTGCAATTGACATTGCAGTTAATAGCAAATGGTATTTGCATACCATTGAACTGTATTATTATAGTTCAATGTAGAATGCTATAAGCTATTACATGGATATAGGTAACACTGATAACCAAGTCAACCAACCAGTGCGCACTACGCAATTGATCACTCTCTTAATTTAATATTATAGACTCTCAGCTACGCTGTACTGTACGATTTTAAAACCCCCTGAATTTATACCTAATAAGACGGACATAATTTGCATGACGGGTGGACAACTGTAGTAGTTTAGAAGTTGGAAGGTAGGATATAGGGGGGAATTTAATGTATACCCGTACGCAACCATTAATCACCGCTAGTGAAAAACAATTTTGAGCAGAGTTTGGTTATACATATATTGAAAAGGATATAATATTTACAATTTAATTTTCGTCAACAATTGATATTGAATATAATATAAATATAACATAAAAAAGAAATTTTACATTGCACTCGTTTTTTTGTTATTATTTTTTTTTTTCTTATGTGAATACTACAACAAACTGCATTATAAGTACGAACCTTCTGTTAAATTTTCAAATATGTCTATTTGGTCTAACAATTTTAACCACAGAGTATCTACCAAATAAAAATAAAGTAAAATAATTTAAAAAACTAAAATTATTATAAAGAAATCAAAAATAATTCAAATGTTATGAAAATTTTACGAAATCTAGAAAAAGCAAATATAAATTATTTGTCGAAATGTCAAGTCTCCGCTTATATTTTAAACAAAATCACAACAAAAACAAAATTAAAAATAATTAAAAGCATTATTTCGTCAATTTTTCCTACGTTTTTCCCAATTATTATGAGAACGATTCAAAAAATTACATATGAAATTCCCACCAAGAAAAAATTTCATTTCAAAAATCGGAGCGAAATTTCTGGTAAAAAAGTCGTTTACAGATAAGAACAAAAATAGACATCAGTGTAAAACTTCGCTCAGAAACTAAATTCTATGTGCATAAACGATTCGTACCCACGTTAAACGAGTAAATTTTCTATACAACTAACGGCATAGCGCGTGATTTAAATAATGGAAACCTATGTAAGAGCAAAATTCAAATCGTAAACGATAGGCTAAACAATATTACTTATAGTATGGTTTGCACAAAGTGGCGTTCTCACCTGTTGATTGCGTTCTATTCTATTATGTACAATAAGGGATAAAATATATTTTCCACAATATTGTCAGTTGGTAGATAATGTTTTGCGTATTGTATTGTTGCGGTCGGTTTATTTGAGTTGATTTTATAAAACAAAAAAATTGCCGATTATCTCCACTACTTGGAAGAACGTAGAATAATGGATACCTATATGTTTTTTGGACTTACAGCGAAGATATACCCCTGCCGAATCAAACATGTTTTGACTTCAGATTAAGTTTTCTTCGGAGAGAGTCGCTAACAGTTTTTTCATAAACACCGTTCTAAAGCCTCAGAACTTGCTCTAGTTCTTTTTTCATACACTTTTTAACAGAAATTTCGGGTAGATAGGGACTGCAGTACTCTTAAAAAAAAAAAAATAAAAATGCCCCCGATTCGTGACAACACACGTCGTAAGAGTTGTGTACCCGGTCCAACAACCTCTCCATGTAAATAACAACAATAAAAATAATCTATAACCGCAGAGTTCTTCGTAAACTTAAGTGGACGATATTTCACTTCGAATAATACAATGAATTTTCGTTTGTTGTAAACAAAAGAAAAAAACATCCTGCACTTCCCTGAGTGTCTGATTAATGACCATAAATACAATTTCTTATGTTGTAATACCTATATATATAAATATATTATAGTCACACTATGCAATTTACACTTAATATAACTTTGTAGTTTTATTTTCGTCACGTTCATGCAGTGTTTTTGAAATAAAATCCTTGATACATCAACGTGACATATCATTATATTTTAAATCATTTTAAGGTTAGTTTATTGTTGGTTTTTTTTTCAATCCTTACTTTGAATTCTCTTAAGTTTTTGTTTTTGTTTTTTTTTTTTTTTTGGTATTTTTTTATTTATATATATATACATAAACAACTTAAATGATTTTCGCAACGGGGAAAACCCTAAGTGCAAAGCCGTGTATTTTTAGGTTGTAATGTCACATTAAAATGACGTAAAAATATTAAGAATTTCGTGTTCGAGTTTATTTCACATTATTTCACATATTTTTCCGTTTTTATTTTCGAAATAATTATATTAATATCGATACAACTTAAAATCACGAATGCATTAAAACAAAAATAATAATTTCGGTAAAAAATATTTACTCCTAAGTGTAATATTAACTCTTATTTATTGTAAGTAATAAATTTATTTGAAATAAATGATTAAAAGTTTTTATTTCTTCTTAGCGTCGCACTTTTATAGCAATAAAGACAAATAATAGAATAGACAACTGTATAGTTTCAAAACAAAAAAAAAAAGCAGACGGAAAAACTATAAAACAGACATAGTATAGAATATTATAATTTTTATATGAGTAATATTGAGCTCATAATTTAATAAACTTCGTTAAACTAATTTAAAAAAATAAATAAATTATAGTATTCAATTATGGCAATTCGCCACAAAACAATTAAAAATAAGATAAATTTATACAGTGTGGAAACACTCTATAAGTCTGCACATATTAAATATATTTGAATTCTGTTTTTTTGGATGCCTAAAAACTTTGTTTTACATTTATTAAACTAACCAAACTATGTTTATGCCATTCAATTTCACGTGTATACATAACAACTTTTTTTTAAAACGTCAACCCCCCTCCCCATAGTTACTGGGTAATTATTTTAACTATTACTTATTATGAATTCTAATTGTCAAACTAATCGCATATGTTAAAAAATAACCAAGTTTTGGATATTTAAATAGTTAATATTAATTATTGTAACTGTAATTATTATAGTACCTATACTAGAAAATATCACGAGGTGAATGAAGGAATAATTTAGGTTATCAAGTTGAAAAATGTCAATAAATAATATCAAACATTTAAACAACTTGGCTATTTATTAACATAGGAAGTTGGTATCATTAAAATATATAAATTACACACTGTAGATACCTAAATAACTAATTATATTTTATTTCATTTTGCTAAAATATTAAATTAACTATTCTAATGAAAAGAAGTTGAGAATAAATAAGACATAAGGTTATTTAATTTATGTTCCGTTCTGTCACAGATAAATAGGATTATGGGCGAGGTTCGATTACAGATGATTTGAAATGCTGCAATTTTCACGATTTTCGTCGAAATTTTACTTGAAACGCTTATAAAAAAAAAACTGACTACATTAAGCTCAACTTATTTCTTTTCTATAATAAAATGTATACTACTTTTATAACTTATAATGAACCCCGTAGTAATGTTTTCAATCATTTCTGTTTGGTCAAACAATTTTATCCACATAAAAACTAAATTTAAACTCGAAATCGTCAAATAAATAGATCAAAAATCATCAAACTGTTTTGAACATTTTATCACGTCTATAATAGTTAATAAACATGTAAATATTCTATAAACTTGTCTCTATGGTTATTTTTAACCAAACTGTAACTTAAAAACAAAATAGAAAAATAGAAAATAATGAAACCATATTTTCCCATTTTCCATACAGTTTTTCTCAGTTATTATGAAAACAGCCTGTAAAATTTACGTCCTCAATTCATGAAATTCATTCAAAATTTATAAAAAAAAATATTTCTTATCATCTTTAGATTGGAATGAAATTTCCGGTAGAAAAGTTGTTTACAATTAACATAAAATAGGTACACACAATAAAACCAATACACCTCCTAGAATCTTAAAAAATAATAATAAAGATTTGAATAAAGGATAAAAATTTTTAAAATTTATGTACCTACATAATATTATGCATGAAAGACAATATTTAGAAAAACATCCTGTTTTAAATAGGAGGAAGGTGATTTTTTATTTTAAAATAAAAATGTGCCCGGAACAAGGATACAATATTTTCAATATTGTAAATAATATCATTAAACGATTTTGTAATGACCGAAAAAAAACCGAAATCAATTTTACACGAAATCTTTGTAAACAACCGCTGGATAGTGATAAAAATAAACACCATGTAATTAATTTGTTTAACGATTTATTTATTTTCGTTTTCAGAGAATCGGAACTGCCCACGGCGAGGAATTGCCGTACATGTTTGGCGCTCCAATGGTGACCGACGGTATGAATCATTTTTCGAGAAACTTTACAAAAGCGGAAGCAGCGTTATCCGACGCTATGATTGTCTATTTGGGAAATTTCGCGAGAACCGGGTAATTATCACTGTATTAAAACGCTATTAGTTGTTTCAACAGAAATTCTTTCCCACTTCATAGGACTGTCTCAAAAAGAGGTGCGATTAAAAATGTGTTGGCGGTTATTTGAAGATTATGTTTTAAATAATGTATAAAAATATATAAACATCGTATTTTGGGTAAATTTTTAAAACACAATTTTCGATAAATTAGATAAAATTCGTTTGACAACAATCTATGTAGGCATACAATGTTTGAAACGTAAAATCCAAACTTTAATAATTTTAATAAATTCGATAATAGAACTTATTTCTATCGTAAAAAAGAAGATATGACACGAATGTTTTCTACGTCACATCTGTATGTTTTGAATACAGAAATATAAGAAATTGTTACGAGAAATATACGCGCAGTGCCGAATACCGGGAGCCGTTTGGGAATTTACCTACTCATGCAACCTTTTTCGACGGGAGCAGTTTGGGAAAAAACAAACAATGGATGGGAGCCGTTTGGAAACCCTTTAAATACCCCAACAGACTTTTAAATGAAGCTAATTGAAATTTAGAGGATTTCAGAGGAATAAATTTGTCTATATGTATAGGCGTTAGTACCAAGTGCCCTTCAACATTCAACATTCAATTCCCGCCGCGCTACCATATTAATGCTCAGATTTTTTTGTTGGATATAGTACGATTAAATAGTCTTAAACTAGTTGTATAGTATAATGTAGTATTTTTATAAATATTATTCGGTTAATTATTATTTTACAAAGAATTCTATAATGCAAAAAAGAAAGGGGAATTCGATGTAATGGAATTAATGTATAACTGTACGTAAAAATTAACTATTACCAACGAAAAACAAAGCGGAATTCGGTTATAGAGGTTTTGAAAGGCCGTAATATTTACGATTTGAAAATAATACTTTTCGTTCATTTTCCCGCTTTTCCTACGTTTTTTCTTGGTTTTTCCTATTAATTATAAAACTTCTAGGAAAATCAAAGCATGATCTCTCTAAAGTACCAATCAAGGAAAATTTCATTTCAGAAAATGAGCTGCACTTAAAAATCGAAACTGAATTTCTGGTAGAAAAGTTGTTACAAAAAAAAAAATATCATTGTAAAACCATTGCTCGCTCCGTTCAGAATCTAAAAACATTAATAACTTTTTACTACGTGGTGTTGCTATTACTATATCTTTGCCGAAGAATATCGATAATTTATTCGTATAAATTAAGTAGCCCGAGTTATTTTGTAGTATTTTTGTTCACATTCCCTCTATAGGTACACAATTTAATTACAAAGTTTTCCTTAAAAAGCCCGAAGACCTTTGATTTCACTTTGGTTTATCGTGTAGCACCTATCCCTATATATATATATAAGTATTCTCGTATATGTCTATAACATGTATCGCTATTGCGTCTTCCTTTTACGACTTTATTTCGTATATAACTTTAATAACGTGATGGTAACGTCCTTTTTACTCGCATCCTTTTATGATGGTTGCCGCATAGTATATTATTATTATACCGAAAGAATCGCGTCGCAATAAACGGACACATGAATTGAAGTTGTATAAGAGACATTGAATAATGCTAATACTTAGTGAATAGCGAACGTATCCGCGTACCGAAAATATCGTAGTAATACGGAAGAGTATACAATATATATATATGTATAAATATGTTTTATATAAAATGACTGTGACACGGGTTATAGATTCTATATAAGTACATTTTAATTTTTAATTCCGTAAAGTATAAGTATACAATATGAATGTGCTCGACGCTTGACAGACTTATAGTCTTCGTGCAGTTCATAATAACATTACGGTATATTTTGTGATTATTAATGTAACGGATACCCGCGATTGCCGTTCTGTGTTGTGTATTATTATTAATACAATAAATCATTGCGAACGAAAAACAAGAAACGCACGGCAGAGCGGGAAGTTCGAAATTATCGAGTGTGAAAAATCGGAACATTTTTCTGAACCAAAAAAATGTATTATATGGTTAGACTACAATAATCAAGGTATCAAAATAATTACGACAGTAAAATGTTCGATGGGCTCCTTTGACTTGTGCAATTAAATTTTGGGTAATAAATCGTACCGGTAATTCCCACTAGGCTCGGTTCTAAAACCAATTCAAAT
Source organism: Cinara cedri (assembly GCA_902439185.1). NCBI lineage: Eukaryota > Metazoa > Arthropoda > Insecta > Hemiptera > Aphididae > Cinara > Cinara cedri. The sequence continues at coordinate 53,916 of CABPRJ010000984.1, read as the reverse complement.
CGGGGTTTTGGTATTTCTTAAATCCTCAACCGAAACCAGGACCAAACTTTTTCAAAAACCGTTCTTAAACCAAAACTGAAAAATTTCAATAATCGATTTGAAACCCGATGAGTTTAAATCAATAACGGTTTCAAACTCTGTACCTAGCCACTAGACATAACAATATTATAATATTTGGTTTTTTATTATTTTTTTTTTTTTTTGTTTCTTTTAACAATTTGTCCACTAATCTTTCAACCTCAATCAAAAAGCGACATGAGACCTTTTTTGTTAAATTTTTGATTTATTCGGTGCATTAAGATTGTATTTCAAAACATGTTCAACAGAATTTCGCTCAGATTCGTATTTCGTAGACAATAATTTATCGTTGCCCGCAGAAATAAATTAAAGTTATTCCATACATCCCGCCTACCTTCCATAACATCCCACCTACAACCGTGGCACATCTATCAATATTATCAAGTTTTTTTTTAATAATGTCCTAACAGTTTTTCATAATTCTAATACGACATAGATCTAGTTTATCTAAATAGTAAAATTATTTAATATTTCCTTTGGTACATTTACCCATCATTATAATATCGAAAGACTACAACACGTTATGCGTTTAACGGTATTTTTACATCCATTCTGTATGTTTTATATTTTGAAAATATAAAACAGACAACCCGATAATATGTTCTTTCTTTGCTACATGCAGAATTTAAAATAAAATAAAAACTTGGTTAATTGGCTTAGCGAAAAAAAAAAACAAAAAACCTACCCTGTAATCCGATCGTTGGATTTAAAAGCTATATATTATATAATAATATTTGTAACGAGCTCCTCTAACAAGGCGTGCGAAACTTGATCGGGAATTATTATGGCGTGCATTTTATATCTATTCTAAGAATGTGACATAATTTGTATTTTATAGTTTAAACGAAACTTGTAATTTCGACACGACAGCTAGTATATTATGACATGTACGCGGTAACTCGTAATGTTTTACAATATTTAAAAAGAAAAAACCGCGACACTTTATCGTCAGACGATATTCCTACTGGAGATATCTCATAAATGTGTAACGCCTACATTATAGTAGATTCTCGTTGTATATTAAACATATTTGATTACAATTACCTTCCTACAATACCTATTATACATGTGCCGTAAAATAACTTGTACACAATAACGTATTCAGAATTTTCTTTTGTCGAGGACGAGAAATAAATCAATAAATAAATAATCTACATGATGCACATTTTCATTATAATAAATACTTGTTATCGAAAACAGAGTTATTGAATCGATATAAATATATAGATAGATAGATTGTCATTAAACAGATAGTTTACATAACTGTTTTGATGAAACATTGCATAAGGCTGTAAAATATTCAGAATACTACACGACGTGTATGGGTGGCACGTACAAATATTCATTCAGTTTTATATCTATGCATCTTACATGTTTGTTACGAATTTACCAAATTTGCATTCATCATACAAAGAATTGATCACTGATGGTCACCGTGGTCACATCGTTTGAGAATTGATAATAATATAAAACTATAAGTGAATAATTATAAGTTATTATTATAATTATGACGGGCACTTACACCTATCATTTTGACATTTTAACGGACTTTACGTACAGATTATTAATTTATCCATATTCCATACACTCGCAACGAAATATATATTCAGAATATTTCGCAGCAACATTTATAATTGCCATAACCATACGAGTTTGAAAATTCCTCTTACTGAGTATAATTTCTAATACTATATTCTATACTATTGCTACTGGTTCAATTGTTTGGTAATCAAATTGTGTGTAAACGACACCAAAGGCCCGCGGAGCATTTTCTTTTAAAAGGTCCCATTTACTGGAAAAAAATACAGTGTGATATTGAGTCGGAATTCGATGTCATCGATGGATAATATTTCTAAAAATGAACAACGAATTTCGTGGTGATGCGGGTAGGTATTTTTTAATATATCGGGCTATGTTATCAGTGACATTTCAATTCTCATAGTTGTTGTGTGACTCGCTCATATGATGGTTTACAATAAATAATTATATTTTATCGTTTTTTACTTCAGTGTCAAATATTCAACTAAAGTTCAAACTATACTAAGCATTTATTATCATAATCTCTGCACAAAATATATCCATTGGTTAAATGGTGATATTTTATACATCCTTGAGGCCCGAGTGGATCTCAGACGCGAAAACGACTGGACGTCCATGAGTCCCGTGCTCGATTTACTCGCCGACACTTTAGTTGTCATTATACTCATATTCGTTTATAAGCCTTATACCTATTTTATAATATATGGTATCGACTTGAGATTTCGTTAAACATGTACCGAGTGATATTTATACGAGTTCGCGTACGCGCGTGTATTGTAAAATAACAATATTCTTTTTCCCTAACGGCAGTATGACCTCCGGCCCGTGCCGAAGTCGGTGCTTCGCGGTTACCAACTTGTACGTATATAATATGACGGTAATATTGCGAAATTAATTTGACTTTCCCGTGGTCCCTCCGTCGTCGCCGGTGGCAATTTATCGTTCATTGTTGTAAAACGCATATCTCCGGTCATATTGTTTAAACGCAATACAGAAGCCGGGAGAAAAACGGTCGGCTCCGCAGGCCTCAGGTGATTGTAATATTAATGCAATACGTATAATACGTATTATATACAATATTGTATAAATATAAATATATACGAATTTATATGAAGCAGACGCCCGCGCCTCGGCTCGTCATCTCCTTGTACCGGTAAAAAATCAATGGTTCTCCCGACGAGATTTTTTTACATGGGTACATATATATATATATAATATATATGTTTAAAGAATATCGAATGGTGGCGGGGATTGGGGAGGAACGTATTTCCATTCATTGTCTACTGCCACCACCGCCACCACTATAGGTAAATTGTATTTTTCTGTTTTTCTTTGGTTTGTTTTCTTTCTTTTTTTTTTCGTTTTATTTTTTTATGTATATATATTACCTATTTTTTTTTTTTTTTTTTTTTTTTTTTTTTTTTTTGTATTTTCTCTGTTGAATTCAATTACTAATACATTATAGATTATTTCCACGGATCCGCGTGGAACTACTGTTCGGAAATTAAAAGATATTTTCCTCTCTCCCGCGCGTCTCGGCGCCAATCATATTATTATTTTTGTTCGAAAACATCTGCCTCGACTTGGATTAAAAAAAAAAAAAATCAAAACAAAACAAAAGATAATATAACAAACGAAATAATATACAACACCGCGTCTTTGGAACGTTTCCATTATTGTATATACGAATATTATCAGAAATGATTTAGCTTTTTGAATTATAATAATAATACAGATATTATTTCGAGAGTTCGTGGGTACAATGTGTCCGGTACATGTTTACACACACAAGGATTGTAATGGACGAAAATAATATACACAAATAATAATAATAATAATAATAATAATAATAATAACAACAATAAATAAAATATACAAAAACGTGTAAAAATTTCGACGAAAATATAAAATCTAGGAATACAGACGGTATAAGTGATTTATAATTTGTCGAATAAACGCGCAAACTCCAGCTGCAGCCTTCCAGCGGCTCGCGACGAATTTGCATCGCGGTGAAATTCGCCCGTTGTGATATTATTACACGATTACGCGTTGTTTTTTGTTTATTACAATGATTATTATTAAAGTCGCTGTGAAAATATGTTATTTTCATAAAGAACGAACAAAAAAAAAAAAAAAAAGGAAATATTTTGCAAGAACGGGCTCGTAATAAAATTATTATACGAACATGATACTTTACAATATGTATAGGGCAAAAAAAATAGTATTACAAATATATATATATATGCGTGTATATAATTTTAATAAAAATTATTCACAAAGGATTATATTCTGACTCGAACAAAAATAATAATCATAAGTTACAGAAATAATACGCTCTTTTGAGCGGTCGGCCGCTGCGATATTACTGATTTATCGTCTGCGCGTCGAGAAATTAAATATATCGAAAATTCAGATGCTCGATACCAATACACGATTCTCGATGCATTTTCTTTAAACATAAAAACAAAATACATACCAATATTATTAGACGAATCAGTAATATTATGTATAATTACGAATCTCCATCTAGAATTAAATTCACAAAACTTAATTCAATATTAATCTAATGTATTTAACCGCGACGCGTTTCTGACGTTATCATTTATCGTTTAAACATAAAAAAATATCGAAATCGATACCGATCTTTACCCCGATTTCGATATTCGATACTGTCTTACGTATCGGGAGTAGGTACCGAGATAAAGAATCGCCCGTCCCTAATAGAAATCGTTAATTGCGTATTAATGCCGCGCAATAATTAACAATTTTAATAAAATCGTCAAACGTTAACGATGCCATCTAATAATATTTTTAGTATTCATTCGGAAATTTTCTAACCTAACAGACGTACAGACTATGTCTGCTTTTATTTTTCAACAAGATTTATATTTTATTTTAGTATAAGATTCTCCAACACTCCGTCTCTTTGATGTGCATTTGTTTAAATTAAAACAACCTGACATAACCTAATTAAAACGCAATATAACTATTAATAATTGATTATTATTATTATAAAATAAACGCCAAAGCGCCCAAAGCAATATTCACTTTAATTAGTTGGTTACACGGAAAATATTAGCCGAAATAGTTCACTGTATATGATGTGTGGTTTAAGTATGTAACATACAAAATAATTTCTTTTATCACAATTCAGTCGTTATACACGGAGATTTCAAGTAAAATAAATTTCGTTTTTTTTTTCCAGCTAGTCATTATGTAGACTCGTATCTTGAGCTTTTTTACAACAACTTATACATTTAACTTGTATGTTATATGTACGTCTTAGAGTATAAACAATTAAAGTTAAAAACAAGTATGTATTTTATTAGAAAAAACCTATTCCATTTAAAAATTAAAAATTTATATGCATTTAAAGTATAAGAAGAATTTGTCAACATTTAAAAATAGCCCCAAAATATAGTACAACAGATTCCATGACAAACAGAAACGAAAATTAAATTCATTTACAAATATTCAACAATTGTTGAACCACAGTAGAAAAAATGTAACCACCCTGCACAATTGTATTATTGCAATATGAAAATCACAACTGGCATTAAAAACACAGTTATTATATTACGAAATTATGTATTATTTTTTTTAAGACACTGGTAAAGGATATGTAATAGTTATAGGGGAAAAGTTGAAAAGGTAGGATACACAAATTTATTTCATTCATATCTGTATTGCTTAAATATGATATTGCTCATGAAAAAACTAAGCGCAGCTCAATTAAACATGTTTTGAAATACCGAACTTTTATGTTTTTCATCCAAATTTGAACTTATAAAAAACTACTAAATTACACTCAAATTTTTTTACCACTAAGCACAACTTAATAAACCTTGTATTAAATAGTCAACAATTTCTGTTTGACCAGAAAATTCTAACCAAGTGACACATACCAAATAAAAAATAAAAAATAATGAAAACGTCGAAATGTTTATGAATAATGTCGAAATCACTTGGAAATATTACACCTTTATAAAAGGGCAATATAAATATTTTCTAATAACGTCAGTTCTCTACGTTTATGTATTATCAACTGATTTACAACAAAAACCAAAATCGAACGTAATAAAACCATAAATACCATAAGCTTTCTTTTTCCAAGAGTTCCTAATTATTAAGAAAACTACTTGGGAAATCAAAAAATTACTTTCTCACTTACCAACTGGAAAACATTTGCTTTAAGAAAAGGAGTTACTTTAAAATCAAAACAATAATTGGTTATTACGAATATAGAGTATTAGTTGTTTCATTTTATTTTTTTTTTTTAATTTTAGCAAATTTACACTTTTATATTCAAATAAAATTTAAATTAAAACTAAATACCATGTATTAATAATTATTAGTGAATTAACATCCGTATATATTATTATAAAAGTACACCACAAATTAAAAAAAAAAAAAAAAACTATTAAATACAAATAAATTGGAATATATAATTGTTCTTAAGCCTCATGATGCCATGAGAGCAAATATAAATACAACTTTTAATCCACCTTAATTGCTGACTAAGTATTCTGTTAATCAACAGAAACAAATTAAAAAAATACAACATTATTAATTTTATATTCTTAAAGTAAATTTTGGTTAACAAAATCTACTTTTTGTTACGACGATTTGCATTGAACCCATTAACATTAAATTTTGATAATTTTTCCGATTTAAAGAATCCACCACTTCTTTAAAAATCAGATCGTGTAATGCATTATGCAGAAAATCCACAAATCCCATTGTACATATTCACATACTTTTTATACTGGTTAAATTTTAATGAAAATAACGTCTTTTTTATTAGTATTAAATATTAGGTACCTAAATCAACAAAAAAATGTTATTTATTATAATATAACTATACGTGCTTTATTATATTTACATCATCAGTATCTCAGATTATTCTATTTTCACAATAATATAATAATGCAAATAAAGTATGTTGTTTTCAGACAGAATTATTTCGACTAAAACGAATTTATACATTATCTATAACTGTTGTAAGTTATTTGTTTTAAAAGAACATAATTGTATTATTTTCGTCAATTTATCAAACCCGAAACTGTTCACAAAACAAACAAATCAAATTTATTAAATCGCGCATGGTTAGAAAAAATAAAATGTAAAGGTTTTCATTTTAATTTAATGTTTTGTTTTTATATTCATAGCGAAGAACGGATTGATTTTACTGTAAGATGACGTGTTATTACTTTATTTATAAGAAACTTTTCTACCAGAAATCTTCCTCCCATAACTTTCTAACTTTAGAGGGGATTTCTAACAGAAAATTCTACCTAGTATTGTGAAGATTATTTTTTAATTTTCCAAGAAGTTTCTTTAAAAACTTAAATAAAAAACAAAGGAAAAATGAGAATACGTACGTTTATAATAACGCTTTTATTATTTTCGATTTTGTTGAAATTTTACTGGTAATTTCTGGACATGGTACAGTTTTCAAATTATTCTGATGATTTTTGTTCTATTTAAAGCCGTTTAAAATTTTAGAGTTTTTTCAGTGTTTGTTTTATTGCATGTGGCAAAATTTTTTTTAGGCCCAGGCAAAATGCTCGAATATTAAACATAAGGTTCGTCATAAGTTTTACTCAGTCTAAAAAAAAAAAAATTGATTATAATGATATACTTATTTACTTTTATAAACGGTTTGAGCAAAAATGTCTATACAAATCGTAAAAATCGCGACATTTCCAAACATCCAAATTTCTCTTGAAATCGTTTTTCGTTAGGAATGATGTGTCGTAGCATACACATATAAATTAAATTATTCTGTTTAACATCGATATCTTCCCAACTTTCCATCTAGACGAGTCTAACACCCGTTATTAGTATTAGCTTTTTTTTTTAAAAAATATATTTCTTTGTAGTTTTTTGTAATGTTAAAGCGTTATATAATATTATAATATGACCGTATTGAACATATTGCAATTGATCAAATCATTGCACAAATAATTACCGCAAATAAAAACTACAAAGTAAAGCATCCGCGTAGGCTAAATTAAATTAGACCTTTATGGAATTTGTTTTTATCAGACCCGTTATACTAGTCAGGTTTCGCGCATTGCAAATCCTCGGAAATTGGGATTATCGTTAATCCCCACAAACGTGATTTTATTTAACATAATATTTCCATTATGGTTAGGCTTAAATATTTGAACAGAGTTAATTTTCTCACCGGTTCCGCTCAGTTTTTCATGGTATTACTGATATTAGATTATTATAATATCATATTTTCAATTATTATATTTCATATATGACACGACAATAATAATTCATAACTGTAAAGTTACACCCACACGCAGCATCCAGACGACTAACAACACCAAATTGTAAAATGATAATTTTACTAAAATATTGAATTACGACCGAGTACTAAGTAATAAGAATTAAGAACAAAACTATATGTATATCATATAATATTTTGTTACGTAAAAAGCGGACGTCTGTGGTTCGAGAGATATTTATATACTTTTTGCGATTGAACCATTTTCGTGCGTTTGAAAAATGTATAAAATGACTTCGCTGGTCGACGGTCTGACGATATCTTAACGCCTTGGCCGTTCGAAAATCTCCTTGATGAATGCTCAGCTCTGTCCAGAATACTACACACAAAACTCACAACTTTTAGCAGCACATTACTGGTGTTAAAATTGTTTTTAACAAATATTTAACCTTTTCCATTTTAACTTCAACTCGGATAATTTCAATCTGAGTGCGTGCAATTTCGTAGTGTTAAATATTTAAATTCAAATAATATTGAAAACCATAAATCATGCGCAAAACATGCAAATAAATGATTTTGAACCCGTCAATAACGAAAATAATTCGTTTGTGATAAATCGATAATAATTTTATTTTGACTATCGGCGGAATTATTAGGATGTGAAGTAGGAAAAAAAACTCATCCAAGTAATAACAACTCATGCCGCATAGGTAACAGGTATACAAGTGATGTATTTTCTTTGGGAAATTTTTGAATGTAAAAAGACCACGCATACCATTTAAAATACGAATAATACGAATATTTCACTCGAGGGGATCACATAAAACTATCAAAGTGAACGCGAAAATACCTACTCAAAGGGCTTCGAAACGGATACGTTTTTTCTTTGTCCAACACATAAGAACGCAGCGTACCTAACAATTTCGACCGATTTTATGTCCATCGAATCGATCGCTGTACGTTGTATGAAGCCAATCCGGAAAACAAATTTGTATTTAACGGTGAATACATAATGCTAATTTATCGAATTTCATTTCTTAATTACCAAAAATTTTATTTAAAATTAAAAAAAAAAAAAATGTTTTTATTTATTTAAAAAAAAATAGATCTAAAGATCTAATGTGTAAATTTTATTAACATTCATTCGTCCACTCGAGTCACAAGTTTAAGGAGCAATTTTTCCCGAAAATATAGTATCGCGACGTCACTGCTGACTCCGACTAACTGCACATCTGAATCGATAAATAGATTTCCACGTGCATAATGTATTTCGCTGGACGGCAAATCGCTATAATAGAAACAGTAGGTACGAGAATAGGAAAATAAATCGAGTACACCAACGATCATAGTAATATAACAATACCGTCCTCACCGGGCTTACCGATTATACAATATTTTTTTGTCTCCAAAACCACCAGACCGTAATAATAATAATGATTGTTGCCGTGTCAGTCGTCGTCGTTTCCGAAACAACGGCTAGCTATTCTCCGGTGGGGAAGCCTAAAGATTCCATTTTCATGACTGGGATTTTCTATAATATATCATATAGATAAATTAACGTATTTTCCGTCTGCAACTGCATTGTTAAATTTCGAAGAGCGTTATTATTAAGGCAGATATTTATATGTTCTAAAACAAAAAAAATTAAATCAAAACCCAATTAAATATAAATGCATTTATAAAAAAATTCTATCCTTAAGATATGTTTTAAGAAAGAAAAAAGTTCTGTTATTTAATTGTATTAAGCAGAAAGCTACAAAAGTTAAAACTAGTGACATTTATACATATTCATGATGTAGTCAATTTTTTTCAGTCTGAATACAAAAATATTTCATATTTACACAATGGAAAAAACTTAAAATATGGTAATTATTATGTTCGATGATAAATTGGAAAACATAAAACCCTGCAATTTAGTTATACGACTAATATCATCTTAAAGTTGGGTATTTAAGTTAACAGCTCAATGACTCATATTGATACATTTTGAACTTTTTTACGAATACATACATACATACAAATACTAGGTGGGTTGTCTAATTTTATTATTATTTTTTTTTTTAAGTTTTCGGCTATTAATCCAATCGTTGCCATTAGACGTAATTTCTCGTAGCAAATTTTGTCTAATTGGTATATTGAAAAAATCATTTTTTGATTTTTCTTTTAATTTTCTTAATAATAGAGAAATAGCAAGAATATATGTACCTGAAAATGTTTTCTACTTATTTCGATTATAGATTTTGATCACAGTGAGGAATATATTTATTATTCAATGATCTATTTTTTATTTTATTTCATCTATAAACAATTTTTCAGTCAGAAATCTTATTACGATTAAAAAATGAAGAGAAACCTATTTTGTTAAAGTTGAGATTATTTAGTGCATTATAAAGATCATTTTTTGATTTATAATGTGGTTTTCATATTAGTTGGAAAACATGAAAAAATGATACATTTACAGCACAGTTTTCATTTTTTTCGATCATTACGATTTTGTTTTTCTACAAGACATCTTGTACCGAAAAATTCAAATTTATCTAACATATTTTGTGAAAGAAAATTTTATCTAGTTGGTGTGTAAGGAAGTCATTTTTTTGATTTTCTGTATAATATTTACTTGTTAATTTGAGAAAAACATAAGAACTGCAAAAGTTTCAACATTATCGGTTTCATTATTTTTATTTTTTGGTTCAAAATAATCGTGAAATGTTCAGTTCATAAAATTGTCTTGACGTGGTAAACTTTGTTAAAACATTCTGTCAGTGAATTTTAGCTATTTATAAGAATTTGACATTTTCGTGTTTTTTAATTTGTATTTTATGAATAAAAGAACTCTCAAATTTTACGAGAGGTTCGGTATAAGTTCTAAAGAGCAGTAAAAAAATAAAGTATGAGCTCAACGTAGCAGTTATTTTATAAACGTTTAAATTCAAATCTTGACAAAAAAAAATCATAAAAAATGACGGCACTTCAAAACATGTAAAACCGAACGAGAATCGCTTTTCGTTAGCAACGGTTTGTGGGTATAAATTAAATAACTTCATATTTTTTTTTAAATTTTATTCAGCCGATAACATAACAACACTATTATATAGAAAATCCGTCTTCGAAGTTTTGCCATGGGCCTCCCCTTTGTCCACCAATACGGTGCCAAAACACACATACCCATATTTTATTATTATGTATAACAGGTAAACATGTATTAGGTCCTGAAAATATCATTTCTTGGCAAATGCTTTTGATTAATGCTCTAGTGTTGACGATATTCTCGGTATTCTTTTGAAATGGTAACTCGAACGGATACAGTATAAAAAGTCTGCCGCTATCCGGGGTTCCGTTTTCTCGGACGACGCAATAAAGTTGTAATGTCCGAAGATACCGAAAATGAGAATGCAATTCCATTCGCGAGCTTGTCGGTATATGAATGGTATCTGGTCAACTTTCAGTCGGTCTAAATTCGTATACTTCAACGACGAGCGAAAAATCGTGCGTCTGTATTACATAGCAGCAGTTTTCAAAAGTTTTTCTCTCTATATCTCTCTGCAGTCACTCGCAGACCAATTCGCGTTCATCGTTCAGCGGCGTCACTGACTACCAATTTAATATTAATAATATCTAATTTATTCTATATTCCACTCTATATTATTTAACTCGATCTATATAAACTGCGCATAAAATTAATCGAATTGAAAACTAATATAGACGGTATAACACCTAATCTGTGTAACCTTAAAATAAACGCGTATGTGAATTTATTGAAAAAATTATGTATAAAAAAAAAAAATACACATATTATGAATTATAATTGTTCGTTTAGCTTTTCGGTTATTCGGTCAAGAAAGGTACAGTATTAGGGCGGTTCTGAAAATTAAACTTTTTTCTTTAAGACCTTTAAAACTAAATGAAATTGATCTTAAATATTTTCTGAGGTTCGCAAACATCATATTGTAGAACGATTATATTTTTCAAGTTGAATTTCATATTTTACCCTTGCGGCTTTGATTTTAAAATACCGAAAAAAAATTTGAACTTTAAGCCATATTCTATGCAGTTACCCAAATTAAAATAATGACTAATTAACTTCTATATTTATAAAATTGCATTGCTTGCCGTGATTGTTTTAAAAAAAAATAAACAGGGTTCTGATAACAATTAGTGGAAAAACTAAATCCCCTACTGAAATCCGCAGCATAATGTCATAATATTATATTTGGTATCCGAAAAGTTTTTAACGTTATTTGTATTATTTGTTTTTAATTGAAAAATTATTTTGCTTTCATTCATTAGTGTTTACGCAAGTGTAAAATGTAAAATGTTATATGACCAGCTCGTATCATTTTTTTGTCGTTTAAAACAGTGCAGCCCGTGTAGGAAAAAATATGCAAATGCATAAAACCGGATGGCCTCGTAAAGATGTATTAAAACAATTAGATAGCCGGGTGTATGATAAAGTATTAAAGTCTCTTAAAAAAAAATATGCATGCAGCCAACATCCATAAGGGTAAGAGTGAAAATCGTATTAGCCCATAAAATAATCGTTTATGCCATATATATTATGATGAAGACATAATTTACGATTAAATTCAAATATCTATGGTTTACCACATAATTCACGGTATAAAAAAACAACTGTTTACGGGTTAATAAATGAAATTCACCATCTTGCAGATATATATTGGCTGCCAAGCTTTAGATTTAGGCCGGCTTACTAGTCGTTTTACATATCAGCGGTTGTTGTTTTTTTTTTCTCTATAAACAGTCGATCCCTTTGAAATTGTGCGTATCATATTATTAATAATTTTGTTACGGTGATAACGATGGTGGAGAAAAAATAACGAAATAAAAATCTCATTCCCTCCACTATTCGTCACATAAATAATTTGAACATTAATTTCCTGTGCGTATTATATTATTATTATAATATTTCACATAAAAAGTAAACGCGATAAATTGCGCGTTCGATTTCGGTAGACAGTAATATTTCTAATATTATTCAAAATCGAAAAACAATCTCGGATATTCTAATTTTAAATTCTCGATCCAATTTTAATGTAATTGAAAAACGTAGTTTTTTTCGTAAATAGCGTTGTTATTATATTTTTTTTTCGATATCTCGAACGATTTCAATCAAGTTCGATTAATATTGTTGTCGCAAGACAACTTGAGCTCCACCGGCGGCGTGCATATCTTTTACGCGTGTTTAATACAAAAATAATGTAGTAAAAAAAAAAATAATAATAATAAAACACGGAGATCCTTATTTGCGAACGGTATACGCCGAATGATAAATGGACCTTTTACGTAATAAAACATTCATTCATTTGGGCGTGTCCAACCTATACTCCTTTTTAATACACCGGACATATCTCGCCGTCTGCAGCCCCTCGATCCGGAACGAGCGGCGTGGAAGAAGAAGGGGTTAGGTCTGGGAAACGATGTTGAAATGGACCCCGGGACTTGAAATTAGAAAACGCTTTTGGGATTTTGTTGTTTGTCTCTGCAGCATCAGTGACGGTCGCGGGTAAAGAGGAAAAAAAATGTCCTTATCGGTTGTCTGAAAGACAAATGGGCTTTGTAAACGAATAATATCCATGGAAATAAATAAATTCGCCTCCTGACATTCGTTTTTCTCGCATGATTATTTTTAAAATTGTATTTATTATTTTTTTTTTCCGTCTCCCCTCCAGGGATCCAAACGTTCATGACGATAAGCCGGATTCCGGATCTAAGGAGAGGAACAGGTTCCGAAGCGTCACATGGGATGAATACGATCCGGTGCACCAGAAGTATTTGGAAATAAGTGAGTGTAATAACATTTTTAATTGAAAAATAAAAAATAAAAAAAACAATTACTATTTTTTTTTTTTTTTTATTCTTTTTTTATGCATTGAATTTTTACTATTCGGAGCAAAAACACACTCGCTAGTTTATTTCATTACCGTTTTAAATAATACGTGTTTTCGACAATTCTCTTTGCGGGTATAGAATTTAATAATCTTATAATAAAACCGCAATACCTTTCAAGATCGCATACAATGGTATTAAATACGGATCCGGCGCCTATGCGGTTTTTCAAGTGACTAATAAATTATTAATTAATAATATATAAAATGAAAATTGTGTTTGTATACCGGTATACCGGTTTACCTTGGGGCCGTATACGATTATTAGAGTATACGTGTGTAAACGAACCCTGAGTGCACATACTACAAAATTGTTAATATCCGTTGTTTTTTTTTTTTAACATACGTTATTCCTATATTTATGGGAATCCGCATCCGTATTGTTATATATTTTGACATGTTAACAGTGTCGTACACAGGAGGAGGACCACTGGACGTATTAAATAAAAAAAAAAAACCCATAGAAAAATCCTGGGTACATTACTATATGTTAATTATATATATTATACGTGTAACCTCCAAAAAAATACAGTGGGCTCCGTTTCAGATTATCTCTTTCTGTTGCCAATACTTTTCTTTAGAAACGTACTCACTGACGGCTTATTGTGGCCAACCGATAGCCTACTGCAGTCTTCAACAGCATATTGCAGACCCCTAAACAATCTAATGCAATCCCTGGAGACTTATTAAATACACCTCCATAGCGTAGAGAAATCCCTAACAGCTTATTGCCAGCTTAGTGCCTTAAGTAAAAATTTGCAGCTTACCAGAAAAACTAAATTACAAAGGACAATAATTAGTCTACAATTGTTGTAGAATCTTATGTTGAATTAAACTCGATTAATTATTTATTCCAGTTATTCACTTAACTCATCTAACCTCACCAGATTAAATCTTAAAAAAAATGTTTTTACCTAACTTTAGGTAAACCTAGGTAAATGTTTACCTAACTTTAACAGCATACCAAGAAATTTCCCGGTTTCTTGATGACCTACTCCAACCCTGGGCCATTGTCATAACAGACTGATTATAAAAAAAAACACTTTTTTTGAGCGCTATTTTTCTTTTTTTTTTCTAATAAAATAAAGTTATATTTTTTCAATAATTTAGGGATGAAAATAAAAATTTTTTACACATGTGTCCCCATTGCGCAAAACTCGATTGAAAAAAAAATGAATACTAACCGCATTATTAGCTTAAGAGTATAACACTTTAGGACAGCCTGTATAGACAACTGCTTTGTACAGATTTTGTTTGCCGAAGAGGAAGTGAGGAGAGACCGGACGATCCAGCGACAAATTACTAATTCAGACGCGCGTATCCGTGCTTGTCAGAGCCAACTTACAAACATGATTATCGCAAGCGGCTTTCACGAAGGAGAGGCGTTTTATTGAAGTTTTATTAACTCTTTTGACGAAAAGCCACGTGAACCCAAACTATTGCAATTTTTCTCCACTTTTTCTTCTCCAAAATACGTGATTTTTATTTTATTTTCTGTATATATATTTTTACGAGTAAGAATTCCCTATCGAAAAATGATGTATAGGAATAAAAACTAGAAAATAAGATACTCAACATTCGACAAATCGGCACGTTTAAATAATAATTCTGTTCCGACACTATCAGCAAAATATTAATATTAAATGACGATTTATGATTTATTATTTATTAAGTTATTGATTAAATGGCAAGTTATTAACGTCAATGAATATAAATTGCTTTCACTTTAAACATTACGTTTGTATATTATTAAAAAGTGAATATTTTTAAGGGGTATTTTATAATAAGCAACCGTTAAGATTTTAGGGCTCGTAAAAATAACGTCGTACCGTTTAGGCACATAGATAACAAAAACATAAATAGAACATTACTAACATTGCGTTTCTATTTTTATGGTTTTTAACAGATATAAAGTGAAACCATTTGTTTATATTAAATTCGTATTTATGTTTGCTATATTGTACTAAGCCGAATAAGTGAAATAAATTATTGGTAAGTTCACTGATAAGATGTGCTGTCTCGTTTATAGTTTAATATGGTTTATGTTCATTTATGGTTCTATGTTGAGTGGAACATTTCTCTTTCGGTGAAAGCAGAAGAGTAAAAATCCATAGAAGAAACGCAATCATTGTTCCCTGTGAATAGCCGATGTGGTTTTGCATAAAAAAAAAAAAAACAGAAATTATTTTCGATTAAGTTTTCACATGAGCTCGTGAAATCATCGAATGAAAGCGCCCGAAGTCCGCAGATGAATCAATATCAATGTTTGAATATTTAGTACGAAATGTTGCAATGGTTTTATCAGACGTATCTACAGGAAAAGAGCTGAACCGGAGTTGAATATCATTTTCACGTTTTAGATAAATCAAAACTCGTTTATACCTTCCTAACAATGTACTTAATTCCATTTCTAACGTTATATTTTTTTATTGTAATAATGTTCCACGATGAATGAAAACCGTGTAAAACTTAATTTTTGTATAACATTTTCATTATGTTAATAATGTACCTATTCGTATTGACGTTTACAATAATATGGAAATGTGATATTACATTAATTCACAGCGAAAAAACGGGTCAGTATACTCTATCGAGTTTAACCGAAAATTCTCTAATAATAATAAAAAAAAATACAATATATTACGTGTGGTGAAATATGAATCTCTGCGATTTACATGTATATTTCGTGGCTACAATTGAAAAATGGGCTCAGATAAAGAAGAGGGTTGGATTTTTTTTTTTTATCAAATATTGCATAGAAAACTTTTCCAGTCTAAAACGCATAATATGAAAAAAAAAATTAAAATGTTTTGCAAATGTGAATTGTCCATCGTTCTATTCGAGCATATTTTTTTTAACGCTTACATCGCGTACAAAGCATATTATCCGAAAATGAAATCGATCAGTATCGGACCTTGTGGCAAAATCCTACTCTGTTATTTGGAAAAATTAGACACACCCAAATATTTCACGGTCTCATACATTATATTTAAATTTGTATTTTTAACTGTTGGCCTAGCGAAGTACGTATTGGTTTTAGTTATTCGGATATAATGACATGTTTTTAATTTATTTTTTTAATCCGTAAATCTTTTTGATCATAAACCTTGCTCCGGTCATCCACATCAGTGGTAGTAACCTAGTAGAATATATAGTCTAATTGGAAGAATAATGGAGACCGGGGCCAGTTAAAGGCGTATGTGGCGTAGACTTAGACTTTCGGTGGCATAGCTATCATATTTATAGGAATGGCACCTTCTTTTTATCCAAACGTAAATTTTACAGTAAATTTTAAAACTGTGTTCCAGTGCTTTTAATAGAAAGAGAATTTACAATCAGGTAATAGAATTATTTCCAAACATTACTTGCAATTTTACTCACAAAAAGAGAAGTATAAAAAAAAAAACAAAATTTGAAATTTAAAATAATATTTACGATCACACATTTGTCAAGACTTTTTTTGTTACCTGGACAATGTTTGTTGAACATAGATGATAATCTGATCATAAATGTTGCATCATTTAAAGACAGAAAAATACGTTTTAAATTTAATATTCTAATAATAATAATATTCAATATTGTGTTTTGTTCATTTTTTTTTCGAAAAGAATTTTCCATTTTACACCTCAATATGCAGATTTTTCACCTGATAGTAATTTATTTGAAAATTTGACAGCTACTGTTAAATATAGTTTATAAATATTTAAACTGTTTGAAAACACTTTTTAAGTGAACAAAATATTCTGATATTTTCACACGGTATCTTAAAAGATGCGGAATTTCACCGGTGGAATTTTATCTGAAACATGTTTCTAGGGTTCTTACAGATTTTAAAAAATATTAAAATCAATCAAAAAATGACGATACTTTGGTTTTTTTTTTTCACTAATTCCTGTGTTACCGTGAACAAGGGTGAAAATAACATTACCGGTTTACCAAGCTCTGTTTACAATAATTTTTTGATTGCAATGATTTATTGTTATGTCAGTACATAAATTAAATTTCATCGTACTCAATACCTTTCAAACTTATCAACAGTGGAGTAAAGTAAATATAACCTTTTAAAATGTAAATTCACAATACATTAGTAATTTCAGATTACCAATTGTAGACCTAACCAATAGGTGTGTAGACCAATAACCTATTTTATTCAAACGGAATAGTAGCACGTTAAAATTTCAAAATAATTTACGTGATATGCAAGAGTTCAAAATCTTGTATGGTAGATTTATTTATTTATTTGCTCATTAAGAATACTAGCTTTTCTAAAATGGCTACTGAATTATATAGACGCCGCAAAATATGACCATACCTAAGTGTAAAAATCACTAAATCACTTAAGAGTATAGAAAAAAACGTCGTCGGGGAAAACGCATTTTTTGTTTGTTTTTATAATGCAGTAAAAAATTGTATTTGAGACCTAGATTTCCACTTTCAGAATGCATTCCACGTTCGATGAGAATCCCACTGGATCGTCAACAAAATACGTTCTTAAAAACGTACATAATATATTGACCTTGACGTATAATTTAAAAAAATAAATACAGCTAATATGATAATATTGCATCGCTGTACACTGCAGTAAAATATTAGTAGATTTATTTTCCCGTCACTATACAATATTACGTTTAGGCAAATATAATATCTAACCATAAATGCAGAAATATGATGTACGACATTAGAATAATGTCGTATATTTTTCAATGTATAGAATGTTATCTATAATATGTTATTGAAGATTTTCTATGCTTACGAAATTTTGTTCATTTCATATGAATATTATTTTCATTCTTTTTTTTGAGAACACCGCGTGCAAATATGCATACAAGTACTCAGTTCTTTCTTCTTTTCTTCATGTAATGTATTTAAACTATTGTACGATTACGCTTAACACCTCATAATGTGCGAATAACAATAACCGTATTACACAATAATACAGTTTACCAGAAACTGTTCTTGAAATTGATGATTGTAACAAGATTATAACGGTCGTAAAAGTTGTTTACAGACGCAGAAAAATAAAAGGCACACAATATAAACTGTGAAACAAAAAAAGACATACAACAAAAACTTATTTCGCACGATGGGTGGGTCACAGATGTAGGTGAGAAGTTGAGAAGGTACGATTAAAAGGGGAATTTATTTTTCGTATGCAAAGATAAATGATTGCAAAAAAAAAAACAATTCTGGGTGGAGTTCGGTTATACATGTTATAATTTTATATTAAAATTCGTATTAAAAAAAATTCTACATTAAATTCATTTTCTTCTTGTTAAACACAACGTAAAATTTAAAATTTCTGATAAAAACTCCTGTTAAATTTTCAAGCATTTCTGTTTGGTTTGAAAAATGTATCCATAGAGTACCTATTGAATAAATGTTACGTAAAAAACTAGTAAAATAAAAACATCTATAAATAGCTCAAAAATGGCTCGAATATTTTGAAAATTTTATCACATCCTGACAAAATCAAAAAGTGACACTCTCAAAGTACCACCAAGATAAAATTTCCTTTTAGAATAGCTAATACACTTGAAAATTGGAGCAATATTTCCAGTAAATATTTGTTTACCTAAAAAAAAAACCTAACCTAACCTTACTCAAAATATAAAATGCATTATAATATGCCTTTAACCCTAAATGATCGAAATTTATTCGTTAGTTTGTTACGCAACAACGTATCTTACACTCAGTCGATTTTGTTATATTTTGCTAAGAACTAGAGCCCGGATGTTTATGACTTCGCATAATTTTTAGCGAAATCAGAATTAAACCCGAATATAATATAAATTAGATTCATGAAATCAAGATTTTTAAATGAAATAATATGCAAACTTATTTTGTATATATTTGTATACTTGACATTTTCGAGTGTATAAATGCTTATATAAATTGTTTCTAGATTTAGTAGCCTATTTTAAACAATATAATATTAAAAAATTGTACGGTAACTATTAAACAAAGTGTTTAACCTATGTAACATTTAAATTTTTTAATTCTTTTATTTTCTTTTATTTTGAATTAATGTTAACACGTTTTTTGTGTATATTTGTTAAAAAATAGGTATATTTAATGATAAACTATTCTGTTGAAAATAAATAAAATAATATAAATTATAAGGATTATAATTGCATATTTTGTAATTTTTTAATTCTTAATTTAAAGAAATTTTGGTCATTAACATCCGAGTTTTACTAATAACTAATCTAACCTAACCATTACGCGATTATTTATCGATTTTTTTCTTGATATTTATTGAAGTAATTTATAACGATAATAGGTATTATTTTTTTTTTGTATCAAACACACGGTTGTAATCTTAAGTATATTATGTATTAGGTACTTTAATATTTGGCTATTGGAGTTTATTTTTTTTTTTAGTTTACTTACACTGTACACCAATACATTTTTATCCTTCTTCATAGAATGTAAACGATCGTAAAATATGGTATCGTATGGCGAATTATCATTTATACTAATGCGGGGTTTATTCGTGATGATTGCAGGCATGAAGCCACGGATGAAAAACCACTTCCGGGCACACCAGCTGTCCGTGTGGCTGCGGCTCATACCGGAACTGCACCGGGCTGGGATGGAGGACGTGATGCTCCGGCACAACCTGTTCCGGAACCACGACGACGCGGACCTGTACGAGGGCATAGTCAGACCGGACCCATTGTCCAGGCGGGCACCACAGCGGGCCACAGTGAACCGATTCACGGCCAACGGGACGGTGGCCGAGGTGGTGCAATCACTGACTACCACGGGACGGCCGCAGTGGCCGGTAGAGACTACGACGTGTCTGCCACCGGCCCGAGGTGGCCCGAATGCTTCAAACTCGTCGACAACGGCTGAGGACGCGCTGGCCACGCTGGGCGCCGCCGGCTACGCGGCTTACTCGACTGCATTGCACGTGACTATCGCACTGGGCGTCTCACTTCTGGTGCTCAACGGCTTGCTACTAGTCATCATATGCTACCAGAAGGACAGGTTCAAGTGTTTGCAACAACAGCAGCAGCCGCAGCACCACCAGCAGCAGACGAGCGGCGGACAAGAGACGACTGGTGACCGCACTATGCAAAAATCGGTCAGATACAAAACGGCTGCCGTACCGGACGACTGCAGGCCACCGCAAGCTGTTGACAAGGCCGGTTACGAACACCACCACCACGGTCACCATCAACATCAGCAGCAGCAGCAGCAGCAGCAACAGCAGCACCATCAGCACCAGCAACAGCAGACCGTAGACGCCGTGGCCGTGGATATGGAACAGAGACATCACCATCACGGTGGTAGCGGACATCATCAACACCTTCACCATCACCATCACGTGGGGCCTCCACCGCCGTTGCTGGTCCAGCCGTCTGCCTCTACCGCGGTCCGCATGACGGCCGGCCACGACATGACGTTTCCCAAAGCGGCCAAATCTTCGTCCAGGATGCTGCATGGCGACCATCACCAGAATTCCGGTGGGCCACCTAACGGATCGGTGGTGATGCACGGCACGTTGCCGAAACCGCCGCCGCCGCCCAGGTCAACGGTCGCCCAGTCACAGGAGTCACAACCGCTGTTGGTGCAGCAGGGTATCGGTCTCAACCAGATGCCCAAAACCGGTACGCTCAAGATGCCCGTGGCGGCCATGAGTGAGATGAGGGTCTGACCTGTCGCCAACGACGACGCCACTGTCACCATTATATTATTATCGAATGTTTTATGTTAAACGCGTTTACCGATCGTCCGATCGGCTGTTGTCCTGTATAAAATAGCTGACGAACGTAGTTTGTATACTGTAAAACCACATACGAGTAAAAACATCATTGATTTAACATTAAACGGATATCCCGTGGTACGCGGATATTTAGCTGTCACTCGCGTAGGATGCGGCCGCTACGGAGCGCTAGAGTCGCTGGCAGGAGTATCATTGCTACCTTATACTCCGGCGCTCCACAGCGGCTGCTGTCTACGGGACCCGTAGATGTTTCTTTGAGTCCCGATAATTGTTCTCGTATAACTGGAAATCGTTCGTTTATGCAAGTATAACGAATTATAAATGTCGGTTTTTCTCTCCTAGAATCGTCAAACGTTGTATCAAATGAAATATTAGAAAAATACTCGCGGGATCGTTGTAAATAACATTATAATAACATGTTTTGTCCCAAAATATTTAAGTTTAATATTTCCGATTTGATTGTAATAATATTATAATATTATGTACATATTTGTATTATTACGTCATTATATCGCGTCGGTCCGCGGTATCGTCACACGGATCCGTTATTCGGACCGTGCGCCAGTGTATTAATATTTTTTTTTTTTTTTTTTTTTTAATCTGTAAACATGAACTTTGATCTTAAATCATATTATTAATTTTAGTTTCATGCTTGTGAATAAGAATGTAATATTAATATGATACCTTATGCACCTATTTGTTTAACGCGTTTCTAAAGGTCCTTCACTATCAATGTTGAGACGCAAATAAGTAAAGTTTATTTAGATACAGATTAAGATAATACATATTTAAATTAAATTTATAAAATAAAATAATATATAATTATAATTTGTTTAGATGAAAAAAATAACAATTTGTAAAACACTATAGCTGCATAAATGTCGAATTTTCAACTAAAATTAAACCATAGGTACACAGATATTTTCTAGTTTATTATGTAGCTAAGTTTCAACACTGCTCACTTCTCGTACACGAGACGTTTGGCTCTTGGTCTTATCTGACCTTCTAATGAGCTTTGCAAACGTAAAGCGTAATAATATGCATTGCCAAATCCACGTGTAATGGTCCCTGCGAGATCGAAAGTTTTCCGTTGTATTTTATTAATTTGCGTCACAACGCATAATCGTCACGCTTATTCGACAAATCGAAACCGATTTGATTTTATATTTCGCGCAGTCATGAATAAAACTGATCAGCAATTTTCAACCACACGTGATAGGATTTATCTGTTTATACCAATATAAGTATGTAGTAGGATGGTACAAAAAAGTACCCTTTTTGGAAGGGGGTACATGGGCATTTTTGCTTATAAAAACTGCACATTTTTTACGTATCAATTACCGTAACTCCCATAGACTGTATGCAAGCTTTATTCAGATTTTTCGCAAAATGCGTTGGTGAATGTTGAAACATATTACAGATTTTATTTGTGCAATAAAATATCCGAAATATGATATTCGCCAACAGTTGACAACACTGACCCAAAATGTGTTTGGCGAATGTCAATTTTTAAAGTAATAACTAGGAATCAAAATTTCTGAAAAAAAAGCTTTCCGAAACATGGAATAATTGGGCAATTTCGGAAAATTCTCTTCAAAAATTAATTTTGTATTGTTTTATTATTTCCTATAAATTGCATGTGGGTTATAATTGACTAGTTTCCTGGCTTTAAAGATAATATAACTCGCAAGTAGTTAGGTAAACATTCTATAGAGTATATTATATAATAACATATTGATATTTGTACAATATTATAACGCTTATATAAATATTAAATATACGTATAATATAATCCGTAAATGAAAAGAAATCGTTTTTGCCCTGTGACCTACCCGACGTGGTTTAGCATAAATTCCATTAAAATATTCAATTTTTATATTTTATATTTTCCATTAAAATTCCGAGCTCCCGAGGATGTCAGCGTAATATGGAGCCAGGAATATTTGAAATGTTTGATATTATAATATCATTTGCAATGATTTTTTTCCTTATCAGACGTACCGGGCGGAGGAGCGAGGAAACTGACCCAGACCAAAAATACAAAATGGCGATCCTTTCAACAG
Organism: Cinara cedri; assembly: GCA_902439185.1. Taxonomy (NCBI): domain Eukaryota; kingdom Metazoa; phylum Arthropoda; class Insecta; order Hemiptera; family Aphididae; genus Cinara; species Cinara cedri. The sequence goes on along the minus strand of CABPRJ010000984.1, from coordinate 30,366 downwards.
TGATAATCTAGGTAGATCATTATCTTAGCAAAAATATATATAATATATTATATTAATTCCAGTTGGTTCGTTTTTACAAAGACCGATATTTTTTGCATTTTCGTTGAAATCCATGCCGCTCGCTGAAGTCCATAAAGACCGTATAGTGTATTGTCATAATATTGTATCCCTTCATTGCCTTTTTTTTTTTTCTAAGGCCATACAACCGGTTTATTGAAATCACTTTCCCATTTTCATACAACGATTGTCGTTAAATCGTGTTATTTTTTCCAGGGTGATTTATTCGGTTTTACCGCGTATATCTTAACTTGGCATTCTTGAGTTCGGTTATACGTTTATGTATTGTCACGTTAAAATAGAAAATGTTCTATTTCACATATAATTCCATCCCTAAAAAAATAATTTTTTTCCCCCATTCGTGATTAGGTCAATTTAGAATAAATTATCAAATTTTAGCGAAAATTTCAAGATTAAAGAAACCGTGTAATTTTAACAACATTGTGTATCTATACAGTGTACATTCTACAGTCTTACCTATGTATTTCTATACATAGGCAACTGAAGAACGAATAAAACTTAAGAAAAAAATTTTAAAAACCAATATTTTTTACATCCTCCTTGCGGTTTTCTCTTAACAGTAACATAATCGTTATGAAAGTTTTTTCTCTAAAACTACACAAATAATATAAAAATAAAACAAAAAAACTTTTCTTATTATTTTGACCATATTAAAACTTTTTTTTTTAATTTATTTAGCAGAGAGGTTAAAGTGATTTTTTTTTTATTATTAAAGTAAAAACTCCAGGAAAAAATATTTATTTAAATCTCCGTTTGATGTCGTTGTTGTTTTTGTAATTATTTTAAATCAAAGGAAAACAAACACGAAAATTAAACAATAGTTGTATTGATTCTAAATAAGATGATAAAAAATATACGAATCGATATATTTATTAAAAAACCATTTTGTTAATAATAATTACACTTAATGAATAACTAATATCCTGCTGAAGCGGTCACTAGGTACTGGTCAAATATTTACCTATTGAATTGACTCCCTCTATATTGTATTCGTTAATAAACTGTCCATTTAATTATACAATCAAAACATTAACTTCTATAATTTCTGTAATTCTATATACTCCTACAAGTTATAGTTAACTACCCATATAGTGCAAATAATTAATAACAAATTTAAAACCAAAAAATTCATTACTAAAAGTAGAATACAATTTATTGAAATTGAATTTTATGTATTCGTAAAATTATAATACATAAGTACCTATCTACGTACTTTGAGAATCACTAGTTTAAAATGTTATCAGGACCCGATTCAATAATACATTAATTCGCGGGAGCCACGATTCGATTGGTCGGTGTGGTGATTTTCCTGACATTTGGCGCCAGTCAACGGTAATATGGTAATATTGTTCCGTGCCGTTCGTCAATACAAACCCCTTCATAGAGCATAGGTACGAAATTTGTTCTGTGTGTGTGTGTGTGTTATTTAAGAATTTGCGACCACCATTGTCAATCCAATCACTGTAACCTCAACAATGTTATTGTGTAAATAAAACCGCAGGTATAATTTTATATTTTTAACTGTGTACTGCACATTTCACATAGCGTTCGTTATTAATATCACGTCGTTTTGTCGGGATATTTGTTTTAATAATCTTTCCATTTCATAGGTTCGTCTCGTTGTTTTACACCGTATGGGTGTACCTACGCCGTGATTAAATAATTTTATTTGCCTATTTATTCGCGTAGGAAATTATTACGCGTCGGTACGTTTCCATACATGTAACTGACCTGCATAATGATAATATTATCATTGTATCATAATGTTAATATTATCATTTCCAGTTGTGAATATTATTCAATTTAAAATATTATGCTAAAATAGTAATATGATCAAATTGTTAATTTTTTATTTTCTTAGTTTTACCGGGGTTATTATTATTTCATGGTTACAATTATTAGTCAGTGAAGACTGGATTCAAATAAATATCTGTTATGATAGTAATTTGCAACGCGTTCTGTTAAATCAAAACCATGGTTAGCCCAAAACCCATATACATACAGAACAAGTAATAATACACTCGTGCATATATAAATGATGTGTGTTATTATATTATTATGTAAATTTTAATTTTGTCATTACACATTTTATAAAGTACGGTGTCTGTATATAAAATCCGATTACACAAATTGTAAATCAAATTTTCGTACTTTTTATTTTATTTATACATATATCAAATTTAGAGATAACGGTTATTTTAAATTATTTATGTAAGTAGTTTATATTGTATTTATATAATTTCTATCAATGTTACAACAAAAAAAAAAAAAAAAAATAAAAAATTATAATTGTAAACTACTTAATTTATTAAATGTTGTTATTGTAACTATAACACACTGTTAAGAAGATATTATTATTATAATTATTAAAATTATTATCATATTATTATTATTATTATTATTATTATTATTATTATTATTATTATTATTATGTCAATACTAAATAAATATCCGTTGTGCATTTATAAATTGTTTGACTTACTTATTGTGAATTAAAATAATAATTTGATAATTTACCTCTATGAGATAGTGCACCTTTTTATCTTGATTTTTTTTATTTTTAAACGTATCCCACTACTGCCATAATTTATTATTTAATTAAAATACAGCTTTATGCGTTAATGAACTGAACCAATACATGCCATTTGAATACTTACTCATGTGAGTAACTATATTATATAATGATATATAATAAAAATGTATAGAATATAAAGGTCTTGTTTGGACCGTGGTTCGAGAAACCAATCATTGTACGTATCTTGATCTTGTACCTGGATCTTGTACCTACCGTTATCTTCTCTTCACAACACGGCTCTCCGAATCAACAGGTCAGTCGTTCTGGTAAGATCCGATGACGAACTCACCAGCCTACCTAGAGCCACGTTATCATGATTGAGTTATGCAAAAGGAATCGATTTGCCAGGACATTCAGTGGATTAGCTCTTCTCTCCGTCTCTTTTATACTCTCGTTTTGTTCTTTGCAGCACAATATGTCCTCGCAGAAAAAGGATTGTGCCTCGTAGAGTGTTGAGCCCTCATTCCGGCTAGAAATGTCTACTTAGCCGCAAAGAAGGTCCTTGAAATCCTCTTACAGGTGGTTTTTGTCCTCCCCCTCCCCAATAAAGTAATTCTTAGTGGCTTTATCTATGCTTAGGTTCCTGTTTGATTTATTACCGTGAAGTTAACAGAGAATTTCACTGAGAAATCTGTACTGTTCAATTCTTTATTATTAGCTATTATTAGAATTTTAAGACCTTAAAAAAATCTGTATTAGGATAATGGGGACGGGTGCAATCACAATTATAGGTGAGAAGTTTAGAAGGTAGTAGAAGAAAAATTGAATGTATGTTTGTAAGCAACGATAAACCATTGATAACGAAAAAACGAATCTAAGCGGAGTTTGGTTGACAATGTTTAACAATATAATATATGTCACATTATGGTAAAATAGTTACATATACTTATTTATTATATATTTTCTTTAATAATATTTCTTTAATACTTTACTTCTTTTCCCGTTTTTTCCGGTTTTCCTATGTTTTTTGATGGTTGTTCCCATTTATTTGGATAACATCTGGAAAAATCAAACAATTATCTCCCTAAAGTACCACCCCAGTCAGATTTCCTTTCAGAAAAAGTGTGATCATTGTAAATCTGTACAAAATTACTGGTAGAAAAATTGAATCACAGGAAAAAAAAACATAGTAAACTAAAACCTATTTTTCCTCCACTCGGAATCTAAAAACACGTGCTAGTCAATTCTTCAGCTATTACGGCACGTCCTACTAATATTCGATTAATAGCGAATTAAAATGGTTCAATTATACATAATATTACACAGATGATAGATATTCACAATAGTATGTACATTTGTATGTCATCATTCATCAATAAATTGAATTATAAATATTCTAATATGTGACTAAAATAATAGCGTAGGTCGTAAATTCGATTGTAAAAATAATTGTTATGTGACGTTATATTATTATGACGTGACGTCATACTAGCGTAATCTAGTGGTTAAGCTATCAACTTCCTAAGATGAATAAACGACACAAGAGATCGCTACTGTACTGTTGTGGCTACCCGTACATAATGATAATACTTACTAGAGATATGCAATTAAAATATTATGCGAAAATATACCAACAAAAATATTATTAAATGAAAAATGAACATAGAGGGGAAGGTGGGATGTATAAAGTTGTTTTATTTATACCTATGTGGAATTCAGTTATACATGTTTTGAAAGGCTATAATATTTACGATTTTCGTCAACATTTGATTTTAAAACTTCTAAAAAAAAAAAAAAATACTATATTACATTAAATTTTATTTATTGAAACAAAATTAAATTGTTTTTTCCCCGTTACATGCCTACTCAACGAGGTTTTACTAAAAAATTTACGAAACTCTGGTTTGCACTTGTGACCGCTGGGATGACGTAAGGTGTGTACCAGCATTAGACTGCGGCATACTATGCAATCGACAATATTGAGTTATTTAATTAAACCTAACGCATATAACATCCGCATAATATTAAGACTTCAAAAAGCTATAATTTCGAAACTAAATCAGTCCGCACAATTCTGACTTCACCATCATTCTTAAATCGGCAATAGGTATAAATGTAATCAATAAAAAAGAAATTGAAAAATTATCAAGTACCAGTAGCTTGCTTTGTTCCGCATCATTTTTTACTCAAACGATTTTCGTCAAAATTTTATACTGAAATTCCTTTATGAAAAAAAACACTACATAAGGCTTAGATATTTTTTTTTATACCGCAAAATGTAAAATTTAAGAAATTTGTTAAATTTTAAAACATTTCTATTTAGTTTACAATTTTATCCATAGAGTTCCTACTAAATAAAAATTACGTAAAAAATTGGCAAAATTAAATTGTCTATAATTAGCTCAAAAATGTATCAAATATTTTAAACATTTGACCGCGTCTAGAAAAAACAAATATTCTTTTGTCAATATTTCAAATGATCATGAATAGAGTAAACCAAAAATTATTTTTGTAAATTTTCCGGTACTTCATGAATTAATTTTTTTCGGTTTGCTCAATTATTAAAAAAATCTTTCAAGAAAATTGAAAAATTACTTTCTTGTTCACTTACCAAAAGAGAACAGTTAAAATAATGAAATCCCTGTGCCATAATTTGAAAACGTATTTTGTCTTTTTTTGTTTTTTCCTAATCAACTTATAAAATACTTTAAATATCGGGAAACGACTTACTCTGTCAATGACAACATTTTAAAGGCAACATAATCGATTTTGTCATTTTTGAATTGGATCAATATTTCTAGTGGAAAAACACCGTGTAAACATAATAAAAACAATAAGAACGGTAACGCCGCGGCGCCACATAAATATTTATCGTTTTACCTATAATTTTCTTTCGGTTTTGTCCTATAATTTTGAAAACCTCTAGGAAAATCAAACAATGACCTCCTCGTACACCAACTAGAGAAAATTATTTTTCAGAAAAATGACTATTGTCCTAATTTTCGAGTAAGTTTTCTGATAGAAAAGTTGTTCACAGACAGAAAAAAAAACCACACATCATAGTAAAACCAATAGATTCTTTGTTATGCTCCGAATGTAAAAAGAAAGTTTACAAAATTCTGAAATCTAAAAAAATATAGTTTTATAATTATTAAGTTTATTCAGATGTTTTACATGAAACAATTACAATATGATGTTTTAAATTTTCAAAAATGAACGATCTTCTGTTAGATCTTAATATGTTTTTATATTTGCTAAAACTCCATTAGACATCACGTCATGGCGTAATTTTCGCGTATTTAAATTATGTTACTTCCTCAGGAAATAAAATTGGGAAACCTTCATCCAGATTATTTCCAATTAAAATACTGCGTAACATAAACATAGATTTTATTCTTGTATATTTTTCAATGTTTCATTAAGTTTTTCACCAATTATTCTTTTGTTTAGGTAAAGTTTGAAATTTGTGTTTTCAACGATGTCGGGTGAAAGTGAGGCGTTTTCTAATTTTAAAATAGATACACCGAGCCACAGATTTATAAAACAACTAAACAGCCAACATTGATATTACTATTGTACGCCAATAAAATGGCCATCATCTTTATCTAAAAAGTGAATGTTTATGTTTTATAGTACTGATAAGGATTGATGTTATAATATTTAAATATTATGTACATAGCGTATTACATTGTCAACCAACTGTTCCTAAGGGAGCTTACTGAGGGAATGATAGACCGTCCTACGTTACTTAGCCAGGTTTGTTTTAGAACGTCTTACCTTTAGTCCCGATTACCGTATCCTTTCGCCATAAAAAAACTGCTTCACTAACTACTCGCGTAACCAACCGATGGCTAGGATGATGCGCATTGCCAACGAGGACCCGTCATTTTTGTTTAATTAATATTGTATTCACATAGTACTGTTAATCTGGTTATGTAATTATTAAATTAAGCTAGCATGTAAGTTTTTCTGTATCTGGGCCGCAGTCCGTTTTGCAAATTAAAATAAAAACAAATATTATAGCACTCCAAAATTATATCTTTTCACGTATCATACAAGTTTAATTTGTAAACAGTCACCTAGTCACCTCTTGGATAACGACCGGTGGCCGCCATTTTGTTGAAGACATTATTTTATACGTATTTAGTATAGCAGTCGGCTATCTAGTATTTTCATATTTCTGTGCACCAAAAATATACTAAGATTAAAGATATATTAAGATATAATATTAAAATTTTTAAAAATATATCCTTAATCGTAATGTGCACCAAACACGATATACGACGACGACTGTCAAACACATACTAAATTTTAAACAAAAACTTTTATCCACTATGCCAATTAATCGTACAATATAAAACCTTCGATAAGATAAAATACGATTGGATACTTTGAAAATTATTATTCGTATTTAAACAGTAAAATAATCACAGGTAACCTATAAACATGCAGTAAAATAATTGTTTGTGTGAGTTTTTTAATTTCATTTCTAAAGCGTCTTCTTATCTCTTTCAATCTCTTACATTTATTCAAGACACTCTAAACTCTAATTAATGATGTTTTAAAAATTGCATTTGACACCCGTACGGAATAGTAATAAGCCATTATATAGCTATTGGTATTATTGTTTATTACAGATATATTAATTACATGAGTACAAACTATAAGTAATATCACTTATTTTGTTTGACCAAAAAAAAATAGGTTACTTATCTATAATCTAATGTATATTATACATTTTTTAATGAATGCTTTTTAAAGTGCGATGTTATTATTCTTTTAAAGATATGCATACATGATAAACTCATTGTACACAATACATATATATCGTCTAATCTATTATCACTTGGACAAACTACGTTATTATAAATAATTAAAATACTTTAAAAATATTTCGTTAAGTTGTCTGTAATCTTTATTAAATTTTCGAGTCATAAACCTCAACAATAATTATGGACAATAGTTTAGAGTGTTGTTCTCGTCTATCGTTTCGTTGGGCGCCGTATTGAATTGCAGCAATACGATTTCGTATGTGACAATAGTTCCAGCAACCTTAATAAAATTACATAAAAATTAATATAAAACGCACAAATAAATGAAATTCCCAAAAATATTAGCACAAAACGTCTAAAATTTATCCTATTCACACTATTTTGTGGTAAAAAAATAATTGAACTTACCGTCAGCATGAATGTCCTTGTAACCGAAAAAAAATTGTAACCAGTTAACGCTAATTCGCCGCTCGTCACTTGTGTTAAAAATCGTGCTACCTGTAAGTTAAAAATATTCTAAACATGTTAATTTTAATATTCAACTATAATTATTGTTAGCGGTGTTGGGTTTAGAATTATATCGAATTATATTCGCATGTATCAAATGTTTGTAAGTAAAGTATTGGCATATAAACGTGATTTATAACACATGTGTCTTGCATAGCATAATGTAAGTAGATATAGGTAAATAAATGATTAATTGTATCCTAAAATTTGATTAAGTGTCTACCTACTTCAAATTAATAAAGTAAGTACTTATACACCACATTGGAAGGTACTTCTTTATTATGACTTTTCTCAGTGATAAATAAACGTATGAAAATACTGAACAAATTTTAGACTTACCTCCGTACAGTAACTTTCAGTCGGTACAGAAAATAGTACGATCTTAGATTTTTTGCTTTCGTCGTTTATAGAGGCAGCATATAAAGTCACGGCACATGTCCTCCCGACAAGATACGTAAACAAAAACACGAAACATACAGTTTCCAACGAGCCGTGTTTGAGCCTACAAATACATATAAAGTGCAACATTGTTGGATAGTAGTAAATAATATAATTTCATTGTATTTTCATTAATAGGTATGTTGTGTTTTTTTACTTCAAGCTGTTTAGTAGTTGAAAGCAAATAAAATACAAATTGTGTGAGAATGATAAAAACACCACTGGTGATAAAAATTCGTCAAAGTCTTCAGTTAATGACGCAAGCAGATTGTAAGTTTCTCTAGACTTTCGCCAATAAGTATTTGGAAGTACCTATAAATAAAATTGTTTTCTATTATTTAAGTACTATTAAAATATGTAGTAGTTAGATATTAGAATAATTGGTTTGATATTTTGAATAAACGATACAATATGCATAAATAAATATTATATTTATCCAACGAATTTACTCTATTAGTATAAGACCCAAAGTAGAAATAATTGTATTTGATTAAGATTAGACATCGTGTTCTTTGGTATAGATATTTTTTAACCGATTTATTTACACACGAAGAAAATATAAAACATTTGCATTAGTTTCACTTATGAACACATTTAAACAAATTTAAACCACGATTTAGATTAATAATATTAACTATAGTTATACGACAAGTAAGTGATAAGTTGACCAGTTGATCATTCACGTTTTAAGTGGCAAGATTATGAATCAATAGGTTCTGTAGTATTGAAAAAACGAGTATTTTTGATTTAGAATAATAATAGTTCAAAAAAACGGTAACCTTTAGTTCCAATACTGATTTAAAAATTCACAAAAAAGGAATTGATTTGTATTATTTTAAACCGTGATTTAGACTTCTCCGTTGTAATTGTAAATGATAAGGAAATATGGAGCATAACGGATTCATGGTGTGAAAAGAGGACATTTTAATATTTATATTTTATACTGATCCAGAAATACTAATATTTAGAAACTAGATGTTTAGGATCCTTGGTTTTAAGATATTATACGATAAAAATGACTTATCTTATCTTAGTGTAGTAATCTGGATTCCTAATATTATTTTATTTATCTTGGTCTCTTCGGTAGAAACACCTACGTATTTAGGTTTTTTTTATTTATTTGCGTTAATATTAAATTATTATTATTAGCATTTATGTATCATGTATGTAGAATTTAAGTACTTTGTTGTTGTAAACCAATCACCATTTCTAAGGATGGTTATAATGTATAGTTGCTCTTGTAAAGGGTGACCAATGGCCTGGGGAAAAACCGCTTTCGGTATGTGAAACGTGCGTTCTACGCTCTGGTCCACCACTTTATTAACGCCGTGCTCTCAGATTTGGTATACATATTATATATACAATTTTCGTGTCACGTGTTTGTGGTCGCACTCCTCCGAAACGGCTTGACCGATTTTTATGAAATTGTTTGTATTTATTTGGTATGTCTGAGAATAGGTCGTTAAGTATTTTTCACTCTCCTACCCCCACCCACTATTTTTTAATCGCAATTTTTATCATTTCGTTTATAATATAATAAATACAATTTTTTCTGTTGATTTGTGTTAGCCCGGTAACAGGGATGAAAAAAAAAATGGTGATTAATTATTATTAGAAATTAATCGAAAAACATCATGTGATCATCAAAATCAGTCCAGCTGTTCTTGAGTTTTAAATGGTGTAACTAACCCGACTTTGTTTTATTTATGTAAGATTTTTGTTTATTCAAGGGTTGCCATGGAAAAGAAAACTATTATAATTATTAGTATTACTATTATTTACACTAATCAAATTTCACAATAGAACACATTTAGTCCACCAAAGGAAGACTATCCACTTTCCACCTATTTGTTCTCATTAAACATTCTAACACGGCCAAAATCAAAAATGAATATGGATAAAATAATAAAATCCAAATTGGCACGGGCACCGCCTGTCACGGGACAGCTAGTACATTACATGTATGGGCATAGGTACCTACGTAGAGTTTAACTTAACATAGACTTTACACGGACTAATTTTTTGTTTCTTCTTGTTCTGCCTTACGTTTCCCTAATTCTATTCTACAAAATATTATAATGCATAGAAAAATCGCATATTTAAATCTTCAATATTATATCAATACCGTCGAATTAATCAAAAATTTAACAAAAATATATGTTAATCTTCGTGATCACTATAAAATATAAAATTTCATTTAATTATTTACAAAAATAATAACTGAATAATTACTAACTTTTCCTTTGACATTGGCTAGCCTTTGATTTAACTGCTTAAATCTGTCGGACAGAGCGCATGCTAGTAAAATTATAAATAAGTCCATGAAATTCCAAGCGCTGACCATTATTAAATTTAAAAATTCCAAAGGTATTGCCAATATTAATGAGTAATCTATTACGGTGAATACTTGACGAAAAGTCGTAGAAAAATAAGCTCGGATAATATCCAGTCCACCCGTCGAACATGGAACTGCTTTCACAATTCCCGTTAAAAGAGTAGTGATATATTCAACTGTAAAATAAAATGAAGATCACAGATATAAACACAAATAAAACGATTCGGAAAAAAAGGGACCAACGAAATATCATCATATTTACAACTTATTTATTTGTTATAATGTACTATGTCACTCGTTACGATAAATTTGAAATTATAGCCTATAAAGGTACCTATAGAAAGCACCATGACGATACTCGTTATCTTTTTGAACTTGTAAGCCATATCTATGGGGTTTCTAAATTGTCGCATCATTTCACGTTCCATTAGTTCCCATTGCCCCATAACTTTTGGCCATTGCTTGGCCAAATGGACAAAAATTATATAAATTACCAATGTACTTCCGAAAAACAATATATTGCCTGAAAGATAACAAAATATAATATTACAATATCAAAAAAAAAAAACGATTATTTTTAGCAGAACCAAGTTATTATAAAATATTATAATTATTTATTTATTTTTTCAAAGTCGGTATCTTCACTTAAAACAGAATATAATATCATTATTACAAAGAAATAACCAAAATACATATGTAATACATAAAATATCTAAAGAGCAAAATATCTAATGTAGATATCAGTCTTTTTGCTATTTCTCAATAGTTATTCTTTCTAGTAGTCTTTCCAATAGAACGGATCGGAACAATATACAACATACAACTGTAAAATCAAAGTCAAAAGCAAATGAAGTCACAACATTTACCCATTCCATAGTACGTCAGTCCAACCTGATATATTCTGATACTTGATAGTAAAATGATAAGAAAACACGAGACAAATACAACCAAGACATATAATATCATCCAGGTAAACCAATTGAAACTGAAAAATAAAAACAAAATACATATATTCATAAAAATGCGTCTTATAAAACGATAAAATAAACTATTTAAAAGCTAATTACATTATATTTTAGTCTCGAAAATGTACACAAGGCAGGTTGTAAAAAATTCATTGCAGAGTAATAGGACTTTTCGGCGATGCCACTTGCTGATAGAAATAGTAATATAGTTACAATTATCGTCATTAGTCGCTTTTAAATTTATCTCCTAAAATGTTCACCTTTTTTCACATAGCTTTTCGCTGTCGACTACAGAACTATAAATTATATGTTGTTTTGTAGTAAAGCGATCAATTGTAATAATTTTTGTGAATTTTTGCTTTTATCGTCAAAATGGCATCACCAAATATAGTCATAGATCGGACCTAAGTGCAACGATTTCTGCCTATGTTTCTAAACTCTAAAATGTAAATACATTTATACATTGCATGGACAGGAAATATTTTTTTTTAGTGTGTAGTAATTGAATCTGACTTTTTTATTTTATTGTTTAAGGGGCATTGGAAATATTTTTCCTAGGGACCCAATTATGAGCCAGAGTACCAGGTTAGAGACATTGATTAGAGTAATAATGACAACAATAAATTAATATTAATAATGTATACGAAAGTAATTGTACTCACGTCAAATAACTAGTATTCTGTCCTTTAATACCCTGTACTGGTAAAAGGGCGAAAAAATTAGCTAACGTCAGCACCGGAGTGATTGCTCTGTGCAATGAATTTTTATCGCTAACAATATCTTTCCGTATAATTTCTTCTAACGCTTTAACTCTCGCATAGTTTACCGGCATACCTCGATCGTCTTGAATTTCGAGATCTACGACAGTAAACATTTTTTTTATAATTGTTCACATGGGTACAATAGTCATCACATTATTACATTTGGCGTATAACATCTTATTCTCACGCGTTATGTTTATGTGTTTTATGTGCATGTTTATGATCGCAATAACAAGTGCCAACCCTAATTAAGGGGAAAAGATGGACGGCGGGAGGCCCTCGAGTCACAGGAGTTTATATTTTATTTTACTAAAAATATTGTCATACAATTGTGAGTAAATATTTTTTAACTTTTTGTTTTTGTTATTACCCCTTTTTAAAATGCCTCATTGAAAAATGTATTCCCGGAAACTTGTAATGTCCTAATCCGGACTTGAAAACGTGAATGTAAAAAAAAAACTGATACTGGGAATGGAAGCGGCAACTGTTCTAGGTGAGAAGTTAGGAAGGTGGGATATATAAGGTTATTTTATTTATATCTCTAAGTAACGATAAACCATTGCTAACGAAAAAACGATTCTCAGAGGAGTTCACTTGATGGTGTTGCTTTGTCAACAATATATATGTCATATTATGGTATATAATAATCACAAAAATGCACGTTTCCATAACACAGTGATTGCTTAACAATATTAAACGATTAAAAACTTAATAATAACAATAAATAAATAAAAACGGTTCCCAATGACAACCTTTTAATTTATTGAATATTTAATACTTGTAATAAATAAACGATAATTAAAATAAACGATCATGGTTACACAACACAATTACCAGTTTTATCACAAACATCTCTTAAACAATGTTGCCACCTTAATACGGCACATATTAATTCAAAATATTAATTACATGCGTCGCTCACATGAAGGCGCTCATGCAGCTACCGTAGCGAAGTGAGGTCGTCTGTGTGAAAGACCGCGGAGGGCATAAATACGCCATACGCGTCGCCCAAAAAGCCATTTTGACCATTCTGACCATTCTAACGGTCTAACTGTGTCTGAGTCAGTTTTCACTTCTCTAGGTTCGCCCAGCGGAAGCAAACATTTTTTGCTCACTCACTTCAACCATACCTTTTTTTCTAAACCTATACAGTAGTTGCAGATACCGAAGGCGGGCTGCTGTATTTGGTTCTCTCTATCCTATATACCTGTATACCTGGTAATTGTACTTATTGTCACTATTGTTTCACCATAGATTGTGTCGTATAACCCATTCATCTCTGCGGAACGGTTGTCTATACGTTTGTAAAGGGCGGTGGATAAAATATAATTCTTGCTAATATTTTCATTGTCTATATACCTGGTTGCTGCGTTGTGAGCTGTTATCTACATAAGAGTATTCATAAGTCTATTGGGTACCAAACAAGGCGTATACATTGCATCGATTCATTGATACCAATACCCCTTTTATCCTGTGCCTAATATTTTGAGCAACGAACTTCTTTTGAACTTTTAACAGAAAATATAAGATAAGTGTAATTTTTACATACTTTCGTAGTAAAATATTAATAAGAGTAAAATAGGCAGAAGAGATATATTACTTATTACGATGTAGGCAATAGCCATCGTCAATAAATATCATAAATACGCTTTTTATCGACACAATATAAATATACGTACATAAATTACAATACAACCCCAACGACCGCACGTGCACACACACACACACACACACACTATACTATATATACACACTATTTGTCAACATATTACGCTGTGAGTCTATTTAAGGTCTTATCCGACCGATTCTGCGTTATGGCAACACTACCGTCAATAATCCTATCAATAAGTAAATCGCTGGGCGTTCGCGTCATACGTCATATATACGAATATGAATATACCTATACCTATTACCCCTTTATAACCCTATACTCTTTCCCATACCCATTCCTTCTTCCTCTCCTTTTCACCCTTTCCCCTTTTTCCTGCTATTTTAAATTTATTTTTATTCTACAACAACCTTATTTTTAATCTTTCAATCTTTTTCAACCTTAAGAACCAGGTTTACCTCATTATCACGAATATTAATGAGAATTTCAAAAAAGAACTCTCTAATGTACCACTTAGAAAACATTTCCTTTCAGAAAATATGATATACTTAATAATTGGAGTAGGCTTTCTGGTAGAAAAAGTGTTCACATAAAAAAAAAATAATCATCTTTGTAAAACCAATACATTCTTCGCTAAAATCAGAATCTAAAATTACTAGATTACAATCAACTTTTAGATTCTGAGCGTATTGAGGCATGTATTAATTTTACTATACTACTATTGGTATTTGTTTTATGTCTGACTGTTAACAACATTTCCACGAGAAATATTACTCCAATCAAAAATTATAAAAGAGCATTTTGCAGTACTTTGGATCTAGTTGATGAATTGAAAGAAAAGTTTATTTTTTGATTCTCCGAGTAGTTTTTATAATAATTGGGAAAAGAAAAAAAAGACTGACATACTTCGCACGATGGGTGAGCCACTGTTGTAGGTAATATTTTGGAAAAATAGGATATATAAGCGCATTTAATGTATCTATACGCAACGAATAATCTTTGTAAACGAAAAACGATTCTGAGTAGAGATCGAATATACATATTTAAAAGGCCGTAATATGTATGATCTCCGTTAAAGTTTAATATTAAAATTCTTATAATAAAAAAAAATATATTATTAAAAATTAAACTTAATTTTTTCTTATTGACTACTAATTACAATTAGTTCAAATACTAATGAATCTTCTGATAAATTTTTAAGCATTTTTGTTTGGTATAATAATTTTATCCACAGGATACCCACTGAATAAATATTGCATAAAAACTCGCAAAATTTAAGATATCTATAAATAGCTCAAATATTTTAAGAATTTCACCTCATCTATAAAAATCAAATATAATATTTCTGTCTAAATTGCAAGTCTTTACGAACATTTTTAACTCGATTACAATAAAAACACAAAATTTAAAATAGTTAAAGTTGTTTTCGTACATTTTGCATTACAGAAAAGGTTAGGTACACTTGAAAATCCCAAGATTTCTAGTAGAATTTTTGTACACAGTATAGAAAAAAAAAAACTTCATTGTAACACCAATACATTCCTCACCCCATTCAGAATCTAAAAGCACACGCCATCTCGTCATAGAAAACCAATACATTCCTCGTTATGCTCAGAATCGAAATATTATAAATAAAAAATAATATTACTGAAATTTGCGGTTTTTCCATTTGAACCGAATGCGCTGTAACTCGATTGGTCCACTGCGTCGTCAAACAATAAACTTTGTTGCGACTGCCTTCCGTATCCGGATTCGTTGAACGTTCGGTGCTTTAGGTAAACGGGCCCTACGTTTTCATTAGACGACATGACGGTCGACTATTTTTGTGTGTATAGAACGAATGTCGTCACTCGAAAAAAAAAATACTCTATATGGGAACGAAGTACATCGCACTTTATCTAATATTTAAACTGTGTGTACGATTTTTTTATTTATTTTTTTTTTTTATCGAAACACGGAAAACGCGTTATCAGAATATTCCATCATAGTAATTATCGATGTTTATCCACCCGGTAAATATACAATATTTTCTGTGTTACTATTTTACTGTCGCCTATTAAATGACGAACGATTTTCGAAAAGTATACACATTCGTTAACGTCAGAAAATGGGTTTTAATGACAGATTCGAAAGCTTTTGCCTTGCGCGTGCGGATTTCAATGATTCAAACGATTTTATTATTTATAAATTTAATTCGAACGACAATTTTAGTATTTCCACAAATTATTGAACATACGAATGTAGTTTTATGAAAAATATAAATCAAATTGAACACAAACAAATTGGGATGGATTAATTTAATTTGTATCTGTATACACAACAACGGATCATTTAAATCAAATAATAATTCAGAACAAAGTTCGGTGAAGCACGTTTTGATTAATCCAAATTAAACTTTTTAATAATTTTTAAAATTAAAATACATTACAATTTTACGTGTTTTTTTTTTTCGTTTCGAAGCAATTGAGAAACCGGAAATTAACGTGGAAAAAATGGAGAATTTACGATAATAATGGTTTCATTATTTAAAAATTTCGTTGTAGATCGATTTAAAATATTCGTTTAGAGCCGTAAGGTTCACAGAAATCTTACATTGACCATTTCTAGACCCATAAACATTCAAGCAAATTTGAGATATTTATAGGCATTTTAAATGAACTAAATTTCAATAAATTTTAAAGTCAATCCTTTGACAAGATATTTTTTACTTTTTTGTGACGGAACGACGCGCAGCGTATTAATACACCACCACTCTCCTCCAACCAAAAACTTAAAAGTGGAATATCTCGTCAACGGATTGCCGGAAATCGAAAATGTCAACACCAAAATTTATTTTCACTAATATTTATATGTATTTATGGAGTTTTTAATATAGGTTACCATTTGAAAATCAAAAGTAGGTAGTGGTTTTACTCCCAAAAATAAGAATGACAAAAAAGTAACATAAACATGTAATTGTAGAACAGATTGTATTTTAAATATTCTAAAAAACAAATTTCGGAAAAAAATAATATTTTTTGAGATAACGAATGTCTTACGATTGATATGGACATATTGTATTTGTGTAACAACGTTTAGTATATTTATATGTATATTTTACAATAACCTATTACACAATCAATATGGTTTAATAAATTAGGTACTGCAGATATTACACGCTTGTAATTTATTACATTTAATTTAGTTAATTTAGAATTAATTAATTGAGCTATGAATAGCTTAGAAAATCTAGTTAACTGGTTTATAAATAATTTATTAGAATTAAATATTTGTAAGTCTAAATACATGTATTTTGACATGAACAATAATAACAATTTAACTTGTAATCCTTTAAAAGTTCTCTACTCGTATTGTAATAGATCTTTAGCGTCCTGTACATGTGATAACCTCGAATATTATGTTGAATCTATTAAATTTCTAGGAGTGGTCTTTGGTAAAAATTTGAGTCGGTCGTTTGTTGAACTATGAATTTTCTTTCTTCCGGTATCATCACCAGAACTTTTGAGCCAATTTTAAGCTCTTAAGGAATTTTAATTATTGAGAGTTTTTTGATTGTAATTCGGTTTTAAATTCGCGTAAAAACTTGAAACTTGTTAATGAAACGTATATTGTTTACCGTAGAAGTATTACCTTTAATTTTTCCTAGGTCCTACTTTACCTTTATTACGTATTTGTTTTACATTTGTAATGTCTGTATAATATGTTTTTTTTCCAACAATATCCTTTTATTCGTGTTAAAATGAAAGAAAAAGTAAAAATTATTGATAGATAAAGTAGAATCATTGTTTTAGTATAAAAATGTTTGGAAAAATAATATTGGCCCTAATATAACATTGGTGTGTATAATTTAGTATTTCAGTAATTACAGGTGATGGACAGCATAAGAAAATTGTATATACCTATTAATAATAGCACCGAATCCTATGTTTGGACCGGACCTTTGCCTGACACTTCTTATTTAAAATTAGGCATTAAGCTAATTCGGTTTAGATTAATTTTAAGCCAAAGTTTAATTGTCAAATCGAAAAAATACTTGATAATAGAAATAAAAACCCTTAGGTAAAAATAATTTTGAGCAGGAAATGGCCTGTGATTAGTTATAGCGGTCACTCAAAATTTATTTTGCCCGAATACAATTTTAGGACTTTTGTTCCCATACCTATTACAATTTTTTAGATAATTAGATATAACCTTGGAGAGTTTGAAATAAGTCTTACAAATTATTAAAATGAAAATTGTGTAATGTATTCGATTACATGTACGTATAGTGCGTGATTTACATAATATTTTTTTATCATTTTGCCCTATTAAGTTAAAACAAATGTGTAGAACCATATTATCTTAACTAGACAAATAATACACATAGGTGTGAGAGAGAGTATACAAGTGGTATTTAAACAGGATAACAAAATGTTTAACAATTACGAGATTGTTAAAATGTCATTTTTTTTTAAATAGTACTAGACAGTTGTTACAATTAAAATTTCTTAAACATAATCAAATGTTTACAATATTGGTACATAATTTTAGTACCAATTTTATGTACCTACTAATAATTTAATGTACAAATAACCCATAGAATGTAACTACTTACTCTTTCATGAGGCACGTTTTCACCTTTTCACTGACCACGTTTAATATAATATATTGTATAAAATTAGGTTATATTTATCTCAATTAAAGTGTTTATCTAAATGTGACTACTGATTAAGATGTGGCTCTATAAGATGGAGTAATCGCTTATATGAAAATGATAGGAATTAAATATCCAAATTGTATCATCTAACCCCGCCTTCCATTAATATTGCTGAAGTAATTGATCGTGTCTCATTAGTGATGATATGTGAAATACAGGATATATTAATTAAGTGACAAGAAGTGGAATATTATACCGAAATCGCAAAGAATTACATTTTTGAAAATGATATATATTTTATTTACTTTTTATTTTATATGTATGTATTTTGCACATAGTTTTTAGTTGGGACAACAACATGTTCATCCTGGATTCACATACATACTTTTTGTTTTTCTTCGTTAAAACAGCGATCGGGCTCGATATTTTCGTTCATTGGAACACAGTCTGGGCCATATTTGGCGTCAACGTTCAATGAAAATACATACAGTAATATAATATAACATGGGGAACTAATAAAAAACATCAACTTCATTATAACACAAGACTTTATTATTATTATTATTTATGTTGACCGATTCTATATTCATTTAATATAGTCTAATAATCATTAAACATACTTACGTATTATATTTATTTGTTACTATTATTTAGGTTACTGGAACTTCAAGTACGAGATCGTATTAATACAATTTACAGCGTCTCCAACGAAGTAACCGATAAAAACAATAGTCTTAGTAATTGCCCATAATTTACGATTTAAGTTGAGAACACGAAAGACAAAAATATATTGCTACTATACTGTTTTGTATATTTCATTTAGAACATAATAATATTCTGTTAATCAACTTTACGTTTACCTTTAATTTTTCTTTGGTCCTATTTTATTTTTATTCCGTCGTTATTTAAAATTTGTAAAGTTTGTATATTTAATTTTTATTATTTACTACAATATAAATTTCTGAATGTTAAAATCAAGTGAAATGTCAACTAATTGACCGATAAAGTCGAATCTTTGTTTTAATATTAAAATGTTCGGACGAATAGTATTGGTCAAAATATAAAATTTGTATGTTTAATTTAGTATTTTAGTAATTACAGATAATGGACAGCAGAGTCAAATTGTAGGTACCTATTAGCAATGGCGCCGAATCTTATGTTTAAGCCGAACTTTTGCCCTACCCTTCTTATTTAAAATTAGGCGTGAAGCTAATTCGGTTTAGATTCACTTTGAGCCAAAGGTAATTGCCAAACCAAACAAATACTTGATTATAGAAATAAAAACCCTAAGATAATCATAATTTTGGTCATAAAATGGCCTGTGTATAGTTATAGCGGTCACTCAAAATTTTAAATAGTACTAGATAGTTGTTCGATTGTTCAATTAAAATTTATTAACAATAATGTTATAAGGTTTATAAAAACATAACTATTGATTACGATTTGTTAAATATAACAAATATTTTACTATATTAATACATGATTAAGGTAGGTACATACATACAAGTTATAGTGTAACAACTAACCCATAGAATGTAACTACTTACCCAACTATGGGACAAGTTGTTATATTTTGACATCTCATACAATATATTATTTATAATTAAATTAGATTAATTTCAATTAAAATTTTTATCAAAATGTGACAACTGACTAAAATGGACTAACCACGTATATGAAAATTAATAAAAATAAATATACCAAAATTGTATCATCTAACCCCGCATTCCCTTAATATTGTTGAAGTTATTAATTGTGTCTTATTGGTGATGATATTTGAAATTCAGAATATATTAATTAAGTGACAAGAGGTAGAATATTATACTGAAATCGCAAAGAATTACATTTTTGAAAATTATATATATTTTATTTAATTTTTATTTTATATGTATGTCTTTTGCACATAGTTTTTAGTTGGGACAACAACATGTACACCCTGGATTCCCAAAACATATTACTGTTTTATCAGGGTTATCACTACAGATATCACCGTCGGGTTTATCGACAAGAGGAACACATCCAGAGCCACAATTGGAGTTGGCATTCGTTGAAAATACATACAGTAATAAAATATAACATATGCAATTAATTAAAAACATCAACTTCATTTTAATACATGAAGAATAATTTTACCAAATGAGTGTATTCAGTTGCCTAAATCAATTCCGATCGAATTGAACGGATGTTGATTGAAGTTTGGCGCTGGTCAATGGAGAAATTTCGGAGACGATAATTGCTGTTNATAGTTTTCAATGTAGATTACGTGCTTATGTTTCGTAACAAAAAAATAAATCATCGAATATACCTAAATCATAATGTTATTTTATTAGTAGGGAGCATTATTTACAGACATGTGTTTAAATAATTA
Organism: Cinara cedri; assembly: GCA_902439185.1. Taxonomy (NCBI): domain Eukaryota; kingdom Metazoa; phylum Arthropoda; class Insecta; order Hemiptera; family Aphididae; genus Cinara; species Cinara cedri. The sequence goes on along the minus strand of CABPRJ010000984.1, from coordinate 9,382 downwards.
TTCACCTTTTTATAAAACGCGGTATTTTTTTTTCTATTTCATATGATCAAATGTAATGGTATTATGATAAATTGCTTATCGCAGCTTGACATATCCCGTGTGTTCCAACCTGGTGTACATTTTAATTAAATTATTAAAAAATTATAGATAATTGTATTGATTAATATATTATATTTATACAGCAGTGTATAAAAGTAATAGGTATAATAATGGTGAGCCCAATACTGTCTATAATATTATGATTAAATCTGTTTTTCTGTCATAGTTTTATTAAAAGCTAGTAAAACAAAAAAGACGTCTTAGTTTAATGTTTACGGATGCAGCCACTGTTATAAGTTGAATGTACTAGTAAAAATTTTGTTTGAAGTTTGGCGCTGGTCAATGAAGAAATTTTGAGGACGATAATTGCGGTTTGAAATCAAGAATTGATGGGAAAATACCGTCAACCTAAAAAACCGATTCAGAATAATTTTAGTTTTCTACTCATATTACGGGCTTATGATTCGTAACAAAAAAATAATCAATCAATATATATCTAAATCATAATGTAATTTTATAAGTAGGGGAGCATTATTCATAAACATGTGTTCAAAAAAGTATTCACCATTTTATAAAACGCGGCTATTCTTTTTTACGCCATATGATCAAATATAATGACATTCTGATAAATTGCTCATCACCGCTCGCATATCTCCTATGTTCCAACTTGGTGTAAATTTAAATTAAATTACTACAAATGTATAGATAATTAAATTGGTTAATGTAATATATTTATAAAGCAGTGCATATAATTAATTGGTATAGTAATGGTAAGCCCAAAACTGTCTACAATATTACGATTTAATCTATTTTTCCGTCAAAGTTTTATTAAAAGCTAGTAAAAAATAATGTCCGCACTCCATGATAAAGCGACTATTTCTTTTTGGTTGCGATATCTTTTCTGTAACCGGGGCATTAATGTTGATGGTAGGTGTACGAGGTCTGTTAAAAAGTACCAGGACAAATATTATTGCGGCTAATCTATACATGATAACGTTTTAAATTATAATTAGATGTATTCCCAACGTATTAGAGAATATTTTGAACAAAACCCGAAGTCGCTATTTTATCTCAGTTTAATATTCTACGTGGTTAAATCTATACAGTTTGTTTCCTTCTCCGTTCTCGTCATGTCCGAAATTAACGAACAACGTGTGTGCATCAAATTTTGCTTGAAATTTGGTAAAAATGCAACTGAAACGTACACAATGATTAAAACTGCTTTTGGAGACGATTCTTTAAGTCACTCCGTTACTTTCGAGTGGTTTAATCGTTTCAAGGATAGTCGATAGTCAATTAAAGATGATCCACGTTCTGGAAGACTATCGACATCTAGAAACGATGATGTTGTGGCGAACATTTAAGAAAAACTTCGAAATAACCACAGATTAACTGTTCGCGAGTTAGCGAATGAAGCAGGAATTCCAATTGTATCTTGTCATGAAATTTTAACGGAAAATGTACAGATGAGAAGGGTAGCTGCTAAATTCATTCCACGCATGTTGACATCGGAACAAAAGGAAAATCGATTAAAGATTTGTCAAGACCTTAAAAATCGATCTGCTGATATAAATTTCATAAAACACATCATTACAGGGGACGACATGGGTTTATGGGTACAACCCGGAAACACAGTTACAGTCATCTCAGTGGAAAACAAAATTTTCTGCTCGACCAAAAAAAGCTCGCCAAGTAAATCGAATGTCAAGACAACGCTGATATTTTTTATCGGCAAATTATATATAATTTTTATAATTTTTTTGATATTGAAGACATTGTTCATTATGAATTTGTGCACCATGGACAAACAATAATCGATAAAGTAAATTAATAAATAAATCGAACACGAGTTATTATAGCTGGTAAATGTCGGAGTAAGCTTTTTGAAAGAGATCATCAAAAGAAGTTGGTGAAACGTAGTTGTTGCTGTGTGCAGGATTCTCGATAGAGTGATCGACTTGGAATTTCTCGAGGGATCAAGACGCTTCATTTTCAATTTAAATAACCATTTAATTTTATATGTTTATATAAGCCAAAACAAAAGGTGAACCATAAAAAAAAATAGTGTTACGTTTTGATTAGAAATTTGCATAGAAATAATTATAATGGTATATAGTGCGAGAGAATGATGACGACACGGCGGTATCATCAAAGAGCCGATTGATGTTGTGTTTATATTGCCTAATTTTATTTGACTCATATTTAAATGTAATTAATGAAAGTTATAGATCGGATACTGACTCTTCTGGAATGATAAAAAAAAAACATTGATATTTTTCTTTGACGTTTCTTTTAAAAGTTAGGCGAGATGATAATTTGGAATGGTAACATTTTGGACCAGAGTTTATTTGCCAAACCTAACAAATATCTTTGGGCATTAAAAGGCTTGTGTTTAGTCAAAGGGGTCACTCGAAATTTGTTTTGCCAGAATACATTTTTATGACTTCGGTGCGAGCGCTTATTATATTTTTTTAGATAAATAGATATAACATTAAACAGTTTAATGAATGACTGATTAATTTTTAAAATAATAATAGTGTAAAANTGGTTTTCCTTTACATAGATTTCTTTTTTCAGGGTTACGAATACAGTGCTCGGGGTCGGATAATTCGGTAACTGGAAAACAATCCTGGCCACACCCGACGTTGGCATTTGTAGAAAAAACATACAGTAATATAAAATAACATAGGGAACTAATTAAAAACATCAACTTCATTATAATACGTGACGAAAACTGTTACCGAATCGAAATATTTAGCTGCTTGAATCAGTTCTGATGAAATGGAACGGTTGTTGATTGAAATCTGGCGTTGTTCAATAGAGAAAAGGTGAAGTCGATAATCGATTTTTAAGGTGACGAATTGATACCTTCAATCTGTAAAACGATTTAGGATAATTATAGTTTTTAACGCAGATTACAAACTTTTGTGTCGGAACAAAAAAAATAAACCATCGAATATACCTAAATTATAACATAATATCAGTAGTTGGGAGCATTTTATAGAGACACGTGTTCAAATAACTACTTTATGAAATGTAGCTATTTCGTTTCTACGCCATATGATCAAATATTATGACATTCTGATAAATTGGTTATTAACCCTCCTCAAACTATCTATGTTCTAACTGGTTGTACATGTTAATTATATTATTTTTAAAATCCTTTATAATTAAATTGATTAACATATTATATTTATACAGATGTGTATATATTTAATAGTTATAAAATGATGAATACTAAACTGTATAGAATATTAAGATTATATCTATTTATCTATCATAGTATTTATAAAAGCTAATAAACAAGGAAATTTCATTGAAGTGGTACTTTGAGGTTTTCTTTTTTTGATTGTCTTCAGTGTTTTTTCCTAGCATATGTAAAAATCAGTAATAAACATGAGATAATCGAGAAAAATTTAGAACTAGGGAAATGGGTACAACATTAAACATATATTATTAAAATAAAATAAATAGAACCTATTTAATTATTTAACTGTATGCCATATTTATTGTTGATAAACCGTTACTATCAACCGAAATCTGCTCAGAATTGTTTTTTGAAAAGTAATGTTTTATCGTTGCTTACAGGTGTATATTAAATTATTTATAACAGTGCCTGCACCTGTCTTAAATATCTTAGGACATCGTTTTTTTTTGTATAAGCTTTCTGTAAAACTATGATAAAAATATAGATTTAATCGTATTGACAGTTTTGTGCTCAACATTGCTAAACCAATTAATTATATACACTTGTGTATAAATATTATATATTAATTAATTTTATTATCTAGAACATTTTAAATAATGTGATTTAAATATACAACTAGTTAAAACATAGGAGTTTTGCGACCCAGTAATGAGTAATTTATCAGAATACCATTTTATTTGATCATGTGGCGTAGAAAGGAAATATCCGCTTTTCAAATAATTGTGTATAATTAACACATTTCTGTAAATAATGCAACTCACTATTAAAATTTAGATGAATTCGATGATTTATTCTTTTGTTACGGTACATAAGCCCGTAATCTGCATTGAAAACTATAATTATACTGAACCAGTTTTACAAAGAGACGGTAACATCCCATCAATTCGTAACCTCAAACAGGGATTCTCGTTTCTTTACTGACCAGCGTCAAACTTCATTCAACGTCCGTTCAATTGGATCAGAATTGTTTCAACTACAAGAAATTAAATAAACTAATTTGGTAACATTATTCGTCACGTATTATAATGAAGTTGATGTTTATTATTAGTTCGCTGTGTTATATTGTATTACTGTATGTATTTTCAACGAATGGCGAAGGCCATTGTGGCGATGACTGTATTATAGTAACCCCATTAATAGGCCCCGCAGACTGTTTTAGTGAACGTACAAAGAAAAAGCTGTGTACTTATTCACCACCAGGGTGCTCATGTTGTTGTCCCCCCTAAAAACTGCGTTAAAAATACATACTTATGAAAAATAAAAATGAAATATATATCATTTCCAAAAATTGAATTCTATGCATTTTTGATTTAATAGTGCACATCCTTTCACTTAATTAATAAATTCTTATTATTAATTTCTTAACTAAAGAAATTAAAATTTGTTAAATATGATCAAATGTTTACAATATTGGTACATAATTTTAGTACCAATTTTATGTACCTACTAATAATTTAGTGTACNAATAACCCATAGAATGTAACTACTTACTCTTTCATGAGGCAAGTTGTCACCTTTTGGTGTGATATGAATAACAAACATTTTAAACCCCCCTTAGACGTGCAATCGAAATCTGCTCAGAATTGTTTTTTTAAAAGTAATATTTTATCGTTGCTTACAGGTGTATATTAAATTATCTATAACAGTGCCTGCTATACCAATTAATTTTATACACTGGTGTATAAATATTATATAATAATTAATTTTATTATCCAATTTTATGGAACGGTATTTAATATGAAGTGGTTTTCAATAGCTATAAACTGTATAAATCCTCTCCGGATATCGTGGAAAAATTTCATCAAGATTCATGAAGATTGGATGAATAGTGTAGATATCCATAAAGGAGAATTGAATGTTATTCATATCACACCGAATTCAAATACCAAATTTGACTTTGCATATTTTGCATATTCGGAGGATTGTTGCATGTTAGTTCATAAATGCATATAACATGTATTTATTATTGGTAAATCAATTTTACTATAAAAAAAAAGTTGTTAACATTGATTTTCAGAGGAATTTTGTTAAAATATTGTTATATTTGCCACAGTGTATGAAAATAGAGTTCTAATTTATGACTCACCGTCACGTGTATCTTAGTGTTATCAACTTATGAATTAATTTATCATTCTTGTCGTGTATGATGTGTCGTTATATTTTAAAATCATGTGTGGTAAAAATCATGTGATTTTAGTTTTATTATTTTGAAAGTTTATTGTTAGGTTTTCAGATATGTTATTTTAAATAATATAATACATAATAAATTGTTATTAAATTTATTACTATTCTTGGTGTAATAGTGGTGTTTTATTTTTTTAAATAAATATTCCACCTTTTGTCACTTAATTAATATATCCTGTATTTCACATATCATCACTAATGAGACACGATCAATTACTTCAGCAATATTAATGGAAGGCGGGGTTATATGATACAATATGGATATTTAATTCTTATCATTTTCATATAAGCGATTACTCCATCTTATAGAGCCACATCGTAATCAGTAGTCACATTTAGATAAAAACTTTAATTGAGATAAATATAACCTAATTTTATACAATATATTATATTAAACGTGGTCAGTAAAAAGGTGACAACTTGCCTTATGAAAGAGTAAATAGTTACATTCTATGGGTTATTTATACACTAAATTATTAGTAGGTACATAAAATTGGTACTAAAATTATGTACCAATATTGTAAACATTTGATCATATTTAACAAATTTTAATTTCTTTAATTAAGAAATTAATAATAAGAATCTATTAATTAAGTGAAAGGATGTGCACTATTAAATCAAAAATGCATAGATTCAATTTTTAGAAATGATATATATTTCATTTTTATTTTTCATAGGTATGTATTTTTAACGCAGTTTTTAGGGGGGACAACAACATGAGCACCCTGGTGGTGAATAAGTACACAGCTTTTTCTTTGTACGTTCACTAAAACAGTCTGCGGGGCCTATTAATGGGGTTACTATAATACAGTCATCGCCACAATGGCCTTCGCCATTCGTTGAAAATACATACAGTAATACAATATAACACAGCGAACTAATAATAAACATCAACTTCATTATAATACGTGACGAATAATGTTACCAAATTAGTTTATTTAATTTCTTGTAGTTGAAACAATTCTGATCCAATTGAACGGACGTTGAATGAAGTTTGACGCTGGTCAGTAAAGAAACGAGAATCCCTGTTTGAGATTACGAATTGATGGGATGTTACCGTCTCTTTGTAAAACTGGTTCAGTATAATTATAGTTTTCAATGCAGATTACGGGCTTATGTACCGTAACAAAAGAATAAATCATCGAATTCATCTAAATTTTAATAGTGAGTTGCATTATTTACAGAAATGTGTTAATTATACACAATTATTTGAAAAGCGGATATTTCCTTTCTACGCCACATGATCAAATAAAATGGTATTCTGATAAATTACTCATTACTGGGTCGCAAAACTCCTATGTTTTAACTAGTTGTATATTTAAATCACATTATTTAAAATGTTCTAGATAATAAAATTAATTAATATATAATATTTATACACAAGTGTATATAATTAATTGGTTTAGCAATGTTGAGCACAAAACTGTCAATACGATTAAATCTATATTTTTATCATAGTTTTACAGAAAGCTTATACAAAAAAAAACGATGTCCTAAGATATTTAAGACAGGTGCAGGCACTGTTATAAATAATTTAATATACACCTGTAAGCAACGATAAAACATTACTTTTCAAAAAACAATTCTGAGCAGATTTCGGTTGATAGTAACGGTTTATCAACAATAAATATGGCATACAGTTAAATAATTAAATAGGTTCTATTTATTTTATTTTAATAATATATGTTTAATGTTGTACCCATTTCCCTAGTTCTAAATTTTTCTCGATTATCTCATGTTTATTACTGATTTTTACATATGCTAGGAAAAAACACTGAAGACAATCAAAAAAAGAAAACCTCAAAGTACCACTTCAATGAAATTTCCTTGTTTATTAGCTTTTATAAATACTATGANTTTAAAAATAATATAATTAACATGTACAACCAGTTAGAACATAGATAGTTTGAGGAGGGTTAATAACCAATTTATCAGAATGTCATAATATTTGATCATATGGCGTAGAAACGAAATAGCTACATTTCATAAAGTAGTTATTTGAACACGTGTCTCTATAAAATGCTCCCAACTACTGATATTATGTTATAATTTAGGTATATTCGATGGTTTATTTTTTTTGTTCCGACACAAAAGTTTGTAATCTGCGTTAAAAACTATAATTATCCTAAATCGTTTTACAGATTGAAGGTATCAATTCGTCACCTTAAAAATCGATTATCGACTTCACCTTTTCTCTATTGAACAACGCCAGATTTCAATCAACAACCGTTCCATTTCATCAGAACTGATTCAAGCAGCTAAATATTTCGATTCGGTAACAGTTTTCGTCACGTATTATAATGAAGTTGATGTTTTTAATTAGTTCCCTATGTTATTTTATATTACTGTATGTTTTTTCTACAAATGCCAACGTCGGGTGTGGCCAGGATTGTTTTCCAGTTACCGAATTATCCGACCCCGAGCACTGTATTCGTAACCCTGAAAAAAGAAATCTATGTAAAGGAAAACCAGGATGTTCATGTTGTTGCCCCTAACTAAAATTCATTTTTAAAAATACATCTTTATAATTAATAGGTAAATAAAATATAATTAATTTCCAAACATTAAAATATTTCAATTCCTTTATACATTATTAGTGCTACTAATTTTACTCAATAAAAATATCCTGTATTTCACATTAAAAAACCTTTACCAAACTGACAGATTTGGTTACTTAAATAATATTATGGGAGAGTGAGATTAATTAATACAATTTGAAAATTTTTATTATTTTTATAATGGCCGTAAGTCTATTTTTTAGGGTTACATCCTATTCAGTAGCCAATTTTTACTAAGAATTATATTTTTTTTTCACACAATATATAGTATTAAATTTGTTCATTTAAAATGTTACAACTAACATCATGGCGTGGTAAGTAGTTACATTCTATGGGTTAATTGTTACACTATAAATTACGTGTAAATGCTTACTTTAATCATGTACCGATATAGCAAAAAATAGATTATATTTAACAAATTGTAATCAATAGTAATGACTTATAAATCCAATGTACAAATGTTTTAAAAACCTTGTGTTATTTTTTTTAATAAATATTAATTTAGCAAACGAACAACTGTCTAATACAATTTAAAAATTAACATTTTAACAATCTTGTAACGGTTAAACCTTCTTTTATCAGGTTCAATTACAAATTTTATACTCTCTCCCTCTTCTAACCGTATTATTTATCTAGATAACATTATATGGTTCTATACATTTTTTTATCTAAATTGGGTAAATATATAAAAAACTATTTCGTGGATCACGCACAATGCCTGTATGTAATCGAACGTTTAAATTTATTTTAATTTTAATAATTTGTAAAACTTATTTTTAACTTTCCAAAGTTATATCTATGTACCTGAAAAAATGTAATATTATTACATTACTATTTTATATTCAGGCAAAATAAACTTCGAGAGGCCGCAATAACTAAACACAAGCCATTTCATGCCCAAAATCATGGTTATCATAGATTTTTATTTCTATAATCAAGTACTTGTTCGGTTTGGAAATTAAACATTGGTCCAAAATAAATCCAAACCGAGTTTGCTTCACACCTACATTTTTAAAGAAGAGTACGGCCTTAAAGTATGACTTGGAGCCACTTGTAAAAGGTACCTAAACTTTTTCTTTAATATCGTTCATCTGTTATTACCAAGATACGAAATTATACACACATATTCCATAGTCTGGCCAATACTTTTCATTTCAACATTTTTATAATAAAACGAAGGTTCGACTTTATTCAAAAATTTGCAATTCCAGTTGACTCTAATATTTCGAAAAAAAACATTTATTAAAAAAAAAAAAAACATTTATACGGAAATTAGAAATGTAAAACAACGACGGAATAAAGTTAAAGTGGTAAAGTGGATTAACATAATTCTGTTATGTTATCAACAAAATATACAAAAATAGCATGGTTGCTACATATTTTTTTCTATTTT